>CM076905.1:39605861-40073627 GCA_039519145.1 Kokia cookei | reverse complement strand
GTGCGAGAGTCTTCTCTCCCCCGAATCGCTGGATTGGGATTGAACTTTATCAAGCCACGTCAAGCAAAATCTAACGGATTATATTTTTTTGGTCATAAAATCTAACGGATTATAAAAATTACTCAAAAATTATCCACTGTAACCCTAATTGCCTCTTTTTTCTTCTCATCCCTCTTTCAAGGAAACTAGCATTAGACAGCCGCCCATCTACTCTCTAACACCGACTCTCAACTTATAAACTCAAAAATTTCTTCCCAAAATCAACAATATTCCAAAATTTTTTAGTTAGAGGGGCGAAGGCAAAGCTCCAAAAATAATGGGTATGAAACTATTCAACGACGATGTTGGTCCCGAAAACGATGACATATTGAAGATTGAGATCAACAAAGAGTATGCTCGAAGATTCGAGCACAACAAGAAGCGGGAGGATCTACAGAGGTTCGAGGAGCTCAAGAAGAAAGGTCACGTTGAAGAATCTGATGAAGAATCTTCTGATGATGATGACAACGGCGATGATGAAGAAGACTTTACTGACCAAATTGCGAAAGATGAAGATTTCTTTAAAGCTCTACTTCGGGTAAGGAATTTCTTTTTGAATTTTTTTTAAAGTAAGTTATTTTGAGGCTAATTAGTGTCGTTTTCTAGAGTTTTTTTTTTATATTTTTGTTATGATTTTGCTTTTTTATTCATCTAGATTCGTTTTTAGGGAATAAAAAAAGCGATAACCTAACTGGACTAAATTTTCATTCATTCGGCAGTTAGAATGTTTGTAATTTTGATAAGTCTTTGAGTTTAATTACTTAATCTGACTTGGTTTTGAATTGAATACTTGTTTTAGTAATCTGAGATCATTGTTGTTGTTTTTCTGCTAATTGTGTGAAAATTGAAATTTTTGTTAATTTATTAGTGATCTTTTTATCTTTGAGATTTCAATGTTTTCATGTAGGCGAGAAGCAGTGAACCGAAATAGAAGGAAAAAAAAATGTGTTTTTTTTTTTTTTGCTAATTGGTGTGAAAACTGAAAAATTTGTCAATTTATTAGTGATTTTCTTGTCATGAAATATCAATGTTTTCGTGTAGGTGAGAAGCCGCGACCCGAAATTGAAGGAAAAAGATGTGAAGCTTTTTGAGTCTGATGATGATGATGAAAGTGGCAAACCAGACGAAGAAGAAAGTGAGCAGGGAAAAAAGAAAGATAAGAAGTCAATGTATTTAAAAGATGTGGTTGCAAAGCACTTGATTGAAGAAGGGCCTGATTTCGATGAACAGGATGCTTCTGTTAAGCCGAAGAAGAATGTAAAGACTTATGATGAAGAACAACAAGAGATAAGGAAGGCCCTTTTGGATGCAACTGAAGAAATTGAAAACGAGGATGATGGAGATTTCTTGAGAGTAAAGGAAGAAAAGGGTAAGGATGATGAGGGAAAAGAAGGCTTAAACAATGGTGAATTTTCTAAGAAGTTGGAAGAATATTTCGGGGAAGATGCTGAAATCGATGAGAACTCGAAGTTCTTGAAGGAGTTTTTTAAGAACAAGATGTGGATCGATAAGGAGAGGAAAGGCGGGGATCTTGAGATTGATAACAATGTAGTGGATGAAGTGTTGAGGGATGAAGAGGAGATTGAGAGACAGGAGGGGTACGAGATGGAGTATAACTTTAGGCACGAGGAGAATGCGGAGGATAGAGTGATAGGGTATTCTCGGAAAGTAGAGGGGACAGTGAGGAAGAAGGAGAGCAAGAGGAAGGCGCAAAGAGAAAGGAAGGAGGAGAGAATGAGGGTCGCGGAAATGGAAAGGAAGGAGGAGTTGAAGCATTTGAAGAATCTGAAGAAGGAAGAAATTAAGGAGAGAATGAAGAAGGTTATGGAGATTGCAGGGATTAACAAAGATGATTGTCCCTTTAGTGCAAAGGATTTGGAGGAGGAATTTGATCCCGATGAGTATGATAAGATGATGAAGGCCATATTTGATGAGAAGTATTATGATGACGAAGATGCTGAGTTAAATAGTGATAGCGAAATAATTGAAAAACCAGACTTCGATAAGGAGGATGAGTTGCTTGGACTTCCTAAAGGATGGGATGTGCTCGAGTCTCATGATGGTTTTTTGGCTGCAAGGGAGAGGAATAAGAACAAGTTACAGAGTAGTGGCAATAATGATTCAGGAGAAGAAGAAGAAAAAGGAGAGGATGATGTTGAAGATGAAGATGAAAATGAAGATGAAGAAGAAGACGAAAATGAAAAAGAAGATGGTGATGACGAGGGCAATGAACACGAAAGTGAAGATAATGAAGAAGATGACGAGGAAAGTAAGGAAGAGGAGACTGAGGAAGGTAAGCGGAAGAGGAAGCGTAAAATGTCCGTCGTTCAGAAAGCTTTAAATGAAATGTGGCAGGAATTTTATAATTTGGACTATGAGGGTACAATCGGAGACTTGAAAACAAGATTTAAATATGTCAAGATCAAACCTAATAGATACGGGTTGAAGCCTAGTGAGCTACTGGCTTTGGATGAGAAAGAATTGAATCAATACGTTTCTTTAAAGAAGCTTGCACCATATACGGATAAGGAATGGAAGGTACCCAATAGTAAGAGGTACCAGCAGAAATTGAGGATTAAGGAACTTCTCAAGGAGAAGCAAAGACATCAAAAGGTCAGTAAGAAAAGGTCAAGAGACACTGCCGAGCAATCAAAGGTAGATGAGAGCACAAAATTGGAGGATTCAGAGTCATCAAAACAGGGCAAGAAAAAGCGTCATCAAGCAACCAACATATCAGAGTCGAGGCGCAAAGCATATGGAATGATTTCTTCTAATCCAAAAAAGAACAAACACAAGCATTGATTGAATCGATACACTTCCATAGAAAGGTAGTTTTCATATTTGTTAGCCGTTCATTTTCTTACTTGTTTAATATCTACTTATTTAGTTTTGATATGAATGAATGCAGCATGCGGTGGGCATTTGGGAATGCACGGACCAGCTTACTGAAGGTTAGAGGTGCCCTACAGTTTTGAACTATGTAGTGCTTATTCATGAAAGTGTTATTGACCTTTTGTGATATATTTTGATCTCTCGAGTCAGTTGAATCAGTTTTGGTATTTAGAATGGTTCAGAAGGTTGCATGAGTTTAAAAATGTAATTGCATTTAGTGGCAGATCATTTTACTGTTCTCTTTCTTGATTTATAAATGGCTTTTAACAAGCAATACATGTGACAGGCTAAAACATATGATGTTGATTCAGACTTCCATACCATTAACCATGCCAGTTTTCTTTTTCATTGAACTTTTGCCGCTAATATCAAGAGCTTATTCATGGGAGTCAGAAATGCCATAGGGCGTGGGAGTCCTTTGTCAAATCCTTGCTTGCCCTGCGTAGGAACCACCACAGAAAGGAGCCTAACAGTCAAATGGTGCATCACTTGTCCATAGAATAGCATATGACATTAGGAAGAAGTCACCATTTTTTACCTATAGGGAGTAGCCAGCCTTGCACGACAAAATAACATGGCAGCGTCAATACTGTCCACCCCAGTGGCGGGTTTTGGGGTTACCAGCCTAAAACTGAAAATGACAGCGTGGTCGCGACCTAAAACCACCATGTAGGGGCCATGACTAGGGGTGAGCAATACGTTTAGTCGGTTGGTTCAGTTGGTTTTTTTTGTGGAACCGACTTAATCGAATTTAACACATCAAGACTGAACCAACCAACTGATTTTCCTTGATAAAACTAATCAATTTGAATTGACATTGATTAAGGTCTATTTTTCGATTAACCGACTCAAATGCTAAGTAATTAGAAGTTAAATATATCTGTTATATATTGTAAAAATAAATATATTTTTAATAATTATAAATGCATTTATAATATAAGTTTGTGTTTTTGGTTGGTTCGGATTCAAAAACCGAAAACCAATTGACAAAATCATCTAAACTGGTAATGAAATTGACAAAACTGTCTCAACTGGCTAAATCGAAACCAGAAAAATTAGTTGTCAGATTTTTTTGGTTAAAATCGATTTTTCCACCATGAAAGGTCATCCAAGCCATGAAAACGGATTTTCCCTTGAAGAAAGAGATACATCCGCAGTTTCCTAACGAGGCCACGAAGACGAAAACCTTCAGCCCCAAGGCATGCCCATGGCGACTAGTGATGGAGTTCTAATATTTTTTGGGGTCGAAATTAAATTATATATCATTATGATAGTATAAATGTAATTTTATTATTTTAATAGTTTATATTTTTATTATTTTTAAAATGTTAATTTAGATTTTTATCATTTTTTAGGGAGATATGTAATTTTATCATTATTAGTTCAAAGTTTTATAAACTATAAAAAATCTAAATTAAAAATTTATCGGGGTTATAATATATATACAAAAAGAAAAATTATAAAAATTTTAAACTTTGAGGGTCTACTTAATTTTTTTTAGGAGCATAGTATAAATTTATAAAGGATTAAATTGAAAATTTTAAATATTAGAGGACCAGGATCACCTTAAACCCAAACGTGGTTTCGTCATTGATGGCCTAACAAAATCCGTAATGGGAAGAAGCAAAAAGAAAGGAAAAAAACAAGAACAAAGGACAGTGCTAAAAAGAAAATAACGAAGAGACCCGAAGCCTTAGGAAGAAAGAGCAATTTATGGTGGTCGACTAGGTTGCCGGCCACATGAGCGGCCGAACAACTAGTCGCCTTGGGGTTGTAAAATGAGCGGGAGAAACCTCTCAATGGGAAGCACTTGTTTATTTTAAGATTCAAAAAAATTAAATTGCTCTAATTCATGCAAATGGGTGATTTTTAAACATTTATATATAACTATTTAATTCTGTAATTGTAATTGTACTAACAAATAACACTCGAAAAATTAAGATGCGTAATTACACTATATCGACAAAAATACCTAAGAAATTAGATTTTATTGTAATTGTAGGAGGGTATAAGTTAAAAAAAAGTATGAAGAAAATTATGTTATTTAAGAATCTTATAAAATAATAATCATCTTAAAAAATTTAACTAATCTTTTAAAACAACTCGCTTAAAATCAAATTCTGAATTGTACTACCTATTATTGATAAACTATTAAAGATTGGAAAAAAAATTAATATTTAAAATTTTAATGTGTTTGATAATTATTTAGATTGGATGGATTGATTAAATTAAAAATAATAGATGATCCGATTTCAAAAAAATTAAAAATAATGTTTTTAAAAAAAACTTGTGATACTGAATGAAAACACTTTTTATAGTTTTCTAAAAAAGAAAAAGAAATTAATTATGGATACGGTGTTTACAAATAAGGCATGTAAATCGCCGTTGAAAACGCCTATTTCCCTACCCTTTTCCCATCATCATTTTCATGGCTTTCGGCCTCTGCCTTTGGCCTCCTTCTCCTCCCCTTCGTCTCTCTTTTGTAAAATAAAAAAATAAACCAGAAAAATAAACCCAGAAAAATAAACAAAAAATAATAAAATAATCCCTCGAAAATTTGAATGTATTGAGGGATAGGGAGGAGGAGCAATAAATTTTTTAAAACATTTTTTTGGGGGGAGTAAAAATGGATCCAAGGAGATTGGCATTGGCGGTGGTGACAATGGTGGCGGCATTGGAGGGGGAATTTCGTTGTAGTGCTTATGGGAATGTCGTCACTTTCGATGTAAAACATAAATTTGGAGGTAAACGAAATGATTTAAGGGCTTTGAAAGCTCATGATATGCGTCGCCGTGGCAGGTTTCTCTCTACTGTTGACGTTGATGTGCCTTTAGGTGGTGATGGTCACGCTGCTGGTGCTGGGTTAGTTTTTGTTTTTTGAATTATTTTATGAATTATTTGTTGTTGTTTTTTAATGTGATGTTTGGAGAACTAAGAAATTCTTCTCGCGAATTTGGTTTCGCTAGAATTGGTTAAATTCGGTAGAAAGTCCTTGCAGTATGCGAATTTGGTGTATTTTAATATTGAGTAACTAAATGTAAGGATGAAGTCTAAATTTATTATTATATTAATCAAAATTACTTATAATTGACCGAAAACATATAATAACGTGACAACACTTTAGCATTTTAATAAAAAAAAAAACTGACTAAAAAACATCTCTAGATTGAAATACACATTTCGAAGAAATAGAGATTAAAAATATCGAATTTTAGTAGGACTAAATCCATAAAAAAAACCATAGTACATGGACCTTTTTTAAGAATTTGACCACTAGATTTTGATATTTCAACTATGATAATGGTGAATAGAAATTGAGTTGACAATGCACAACGTCCAAATTACTGAAAAGAACGTTTCTTCTCACTCATTTTCAATATTTGGTAAAAGTGTTATAGAGATTCTTATAGTAGGAGTTGGATTGTATTTTGTTCTCTTTACTGAAAGAAATGGACAAATTAGTTTCTGTATCTTAGTTCAAAGAGCATATTGATTCATTTTGTTAAAAATCTCATCTATTTGTATTATTAAAAATTGGAATGGTTGATGGAATAACGGAACAGTGATATGTAATGCTCATGCTAATGTATAGGGATCAATTTTTAACGGTAAAAAAGAATAAAGTTTTAAACAGAATGATCAATTTACTCTTTGATTTAACGTACTTATTTTCTTCGGGAATACTTTCACCTCCATATTTCTATTTCATTTTCATCTTTATACAGTAGAAAATTCAGCTGTTTAAATTATATGGTGACTATTATTTTTAAGTTTAATTGCTTATTTTATTCTCATCGCCTTTATTATTTTTCTTTCAGGCTTTATTTTGCAAAACTTAAAATCGGTAGCCCATTAGAAGATTACCATGTACAAGTTGATACGGGAAGTGACATTCTGTGGGTTAATTGTGCTGGCTGTGATAAATGTCCAGAAAAAAGTGAACTTGGTGTATGTTCCCTTTTTAATTATTAATCTCTTTTTAAACTATGATAAAGAGTTTAATTATATTTAATATTGTTTTAATTTGCAGATACCATTAAAGCAATACGACCACAAGAAATCATCCACTTCAAGTTTGATTTATTGTAACCATGAATTTTGTGCTGCTGCACATGATGGTAGACTCCAAGACTGTAAGCCTGATCTTCAATGTGAATACTATGTTACTTATGGTGATGGGACCTCCAATGGTGGATACTTTGTAAAAGACACCATAGAACTTCAGCAAGTGACCGGTAACCTTCAAACTTCACCCACAAACGGGAGTATAGTATTCGGGTTAGTTCTCAAACTCGTACCTTATAATCGTTATAATCATGGGTGAAGTTAAGAATTTCGTGGATTGAGACCTTTGCTTACCCTTTGTTTCGTATATCCATATAATGAGTAAAAATATCATGAAGGTTTTTGTATTAGTAGTTAGATCGTATTTTACTCGCTTTATTCAAAAAATAAGTAAATTAATTCATGTACGTTAGATTAAAGAGAAAACTATTCTTTTTTGTTAAAATTTCATCCATTTGTGTTGTTAAAAACACAAGGATCACTTTTAACGATAGAAATGGATGAAATTTGTAACAAAAGGACTAATTTACTTTTTGATCTAACATAGAAAGACTAAAATACAATCGAAACTTAATACGGAAACCTCTACATTACTTTTACTGCATATAATGATACCTAATTTATTAAAAAGCTAAAATATTGATTAACTCATTTAAAAATGACATTTGAGGATGATTGCATTCATTTATTTGTACCTAAGAATGTATATGTTTCTAACCATTTCCTATTCTCAATTAGGTGCAAATAGATGGGTGATTTTACTTTGGTGCTCTTTGGTTAATGTTTTTGTTTGCATTGGCATACTTTTTTAGGTTAGTAAAAGTAATGTTAAAAGGGTAAAATATTTTGGTGGGTTGACAAATCAAACCAAAAAATCTAAATAAAAATAATCTTTTTAACATTTAAAATTCGACATGTGGATAATATAATTTTATTATTGTCTTCATATATCTGAATTTGTTGATACAAAATTCAAATTTAAAGATTTGATGACGATTTAATCTTGTAAAACAAAGAATTGTAGAGTGGAATGATGTCGAGAGTATGAAAAAAAAAAAAAAAAAGGGAGAGAAGATTAGTTCTCAAAGGTCACCAAAATGGGGTTCTCTTGTGGGAGAGTTCCAAGAGAGGGTAAAAGTGTAGATGAAGGGATCATCAGCAGAACTATGTAATGATACCTTGTAGATAGGGTAACTTTGATCTGGTCAAGGGTGGCGGGAGGGGGCGCACACGGGCCTTGAAATTGGGAAATTACAATTTTTACCTTTTGAAATGTATAAAATTATAAATTAATAATAATAAAATTATATTTTAACCCTCAAAATGATAAGATTTTAATTTAATCTTTTAAAAAAATTATGAATATATTAGCTAATAGAATAGAAAGATTGCATTTTAACTCCTATCAAAATTTGCAACTTGATCCCAACCTCCCAAAAAAACACTTTTGGATTCTTCCCTAGATATGATAGGGATAACTTATTTACGTATAACAGAACTCGAATTATTTACATTTCAATTTCATCCCTAGACATGATAGGGATTGGAACCTATTTTGATGCACCGTAGTTAAGCTTTTGTTTTGATAATAATGTAATTTAGAGTTTTAAGAACCTAATAATTTCATATTTTTTTTTCAATTAGGTGTGGGTCTAAACGAGCAGGCGACTCCAATACACCAAGTGAAGCAGTTGATGGAATCATTGGATTTGGACAAGCAAATTCATCCATGATTTCACAATTAGCTCAAAACGGAGTGGTGAAGAATAAATTCGCACATTGTTTGGATAATGTGGACGGAGGTGGAATCTTTGCAATTGGTGAAGTGGTAGGACCTCAAATGAAAAAAAGTAAAATGGTTGCAAGGCAGTAAGTCATCTGTTTTTACTTCTTTTTTCAGTTCAGTACCTATGGCTCCAATTTATCTTTGAAATTGGTTTTATTATATAAAATTCTATGTAAAAATAAATAAATAAAAAATTACTTAGGATTTTAGGCTCCAAGATGGTCAAATTCTATAGAAAGTCCTTAAATTATGCGTTTTTGAAGGATTTAGTCCTTACTATAATTTGACCGGTTTTAGTTCTTATGCTTTTTAGTTCATATGATGTCAAACTTTGTTCTTGTTTCTGTCAAAGAATTTTACGTGTCATATACACTTTGACTTTATTTTTCATATTTCAAAACTCGAGTTTAACCGTTAATTTATTTTGTTAAATTATTATTGTAATGAAGTGTGAAATCATAGTGTATAAATTGATAAATATACTCTCTCTTTTTTTTTAATCAACAATCTTACAGGCCACATTACAAGATTACACTGGAGGAAGTACATATTGGAGATACCATAGTTAAGCTTGAAACAAGCTTTTTTGGTGGTGCTGATGAGAATGCAGCAATCATTGATAGTGGCACAACCTTAGCCTATCTTCCAACCACAATTTACGAACAAGTTTTCAATAAGGTTTGTATTAATTACCCCCCCCCCTTAATTTACTTGGATTTTCACATTAATCCTTTACTAATTACATTGTATTTTCTTTTTTGTTAATTAGATTACCTCCGGAAAGTCGTTGGAAATTGAAAAAATAGAGGGCCAATTTTCTTGTTTTAAGTATGACAAAAAGTAAGACACTAGTATCATTCTCTCTTCTATATATACACAAACGTATATACATGCATAAACATGATGGTATGCTTTAATTTGTTTACCAGTTGACATCTACCTCGGGTTCCATCTTTATATAATCTTACCTCTTAGCCCTTAAAATAAAATTTGATATTTTTTTTTTTCAATTTAGTCTCTAAACTTTTGTTTTTGTTCATATTAGTCTTGAAACTTGGTACTCTTTTTAGTTTTAGTCAATGTGCTAACAAGATGCTCTGACACGATGTCACATCATGATCTAAAAAATTATTAAATTTTTTATGAAAGAATTAAGTGATGAAACGATATAATACCATAGTGCTACGTCATCATAGAGACCAAAATTAGAAAAAGTTACCAAATTCCAATACTAATACGAATCCGAAAAAAATTAAAGAACCAAACTGAAAAAAGTTACTAAGTTCAATGACTAAATGGTATGTTTTCTCTATTTTATTTAATATCATGTTACATTTTTTTTAGTATTGACCTTTAAAAACCAGTTGATTCCAATATCGAGTTTGATTTTTATATAATTTTACCTCTGTAAAACCTCTAAAAAAATTGCATTCGAAGAAGGATGCTTTAAAAAAGCTAAATAAATTAAAGGTATTTATTGTAGTAACAGTTTGTTGTTTACTAATAATTTCCATTTTTGCTTCATTTCTTGTATTGTTGCAGTGTTGATGATGAATTTCCACTGATAAAGTTCCTTTTTAAAGATTCTCTTGTTCTAACAGTTTATCCACATGATTATGTATTCAAATTTCGGGTAAGTACAAGAAAATTATTTAATTTTATGACCCAAAAACATGGTTATTGTTATTATTAGTTGGCAACCAATTGTTAGATATTTTTTTGTGGGGATTTTGCATTAATATCAATATTATCTGAATTAGATTGATTGAATTGGAAATCCGTCGGTATTCATCCGGTAAGAGGTAATAGAATTAGTTGGCTTGCGAATCGGTATGGACAATTAAATTAGATTAAAAAATCAATTGGATCGATGGTTGAATCGATTTTTATAATTTCTTTAATAATTTATGTTTTTTGAACCAATCGGAACGATTGTTCGACCATCAATCCGTTTTCAAAAATAGTGACTAACACATCGATGTATTCTTTTTAGGATGATATGCGGTGTATCGGTTGGCAGGACAGTGGATCTAATTCTAATGAGGAAAAGGAGATGATTCTTTTAGGAGGTAAGTTATAATTTACTATTATTAATATTATTTTTTAATTCAAATAATTAATATAATTAAAAATTTCATTTATGGATTAATGTATTTAAAAAAATACGAAAAAAAAAACAAAAAACAAAATTATGGTTACCAAAATAATTTATTTGAATTTCTTGAAAATGCAGATTTGGTGCTTTCTAATAAGTTAGTCATATATGATATTGAAAACCAGACCATTGGATGGACTGAATATAATTGTGAGTAACCTCTTTTTAAACAACTTTGGTTGATTTCTTCAATTATTTTTTGTTTCTTGTTTACAATAGGTAATATTATCAAAATCAAATTGAATCAATCAACTGAAAGTTCAACCGTGATATGTAATTGAAAATAATTAAAATTGCATAAAAAAAAAACTAGGAAATTTGGAATTTATTATTACTTTTTGTTTTTTAAATATAATTTATTTTAAAATTTCAAGCTTTTACTTTTTTTTTTAAATTAATTATTATTATTTTTTAAAAAAGTTGTTGAGTGGAGTTTAACTCTTAAAGAAGAAGTCTTTAAAATGTCTAGCTTTTTTTGGAGTTGACAAACCCATCAAAAAATTAGTATTGTCCTAAGGTTGAACCAGAGTTTTGTCTTTCAACTAGAGTTTTTAGGTCAGAGATGAAATTCACTAAGTAAAAGTGCCTTGTTGGATTGACGCATGAATCACCTATCAAGGGGATGTGCGTGTTGCACGCTTAGTAGGGTTTGGATCTTTGTCTCTTATATAACATCCAAGGGAGTGTATGCTAACACTCAATCAACCCGTAGATACCATATAAGCAAGAGTTTAAACCATACTAAGCGCTCAACACGAATGTTCCCTTAATAGGTGGCTCATACATGATGCACAGTTGAGAAGATCATCAACTCTGAACGTACAGCACCTCAAAGACATTTCCAACAGGAGTCGACCTCCTTCAACAAGAGTGATTAAATAAAAAATTTAAAGTTCAACTTCCGATACGATTCGTATAACATTTACATGACACTATTAATAAGATACTAAGAAGTTATACACTGGTGAATGATAGGCACTTCAAGTGTTAAAGTGAAGAATGGAAACACGGAGTATAGTGTTGGATACCATGTGGTTAGTTCAGCATCAAGTTTAACCATCGGAGGAATTCTCACATTTTGTTCATACTTTATTCCTTTACTTCCCTTTTCTATATAGCTAAGATTAATTGTATAAAACATTATTTTGTTCCAATTTCTGTATATTATCAATTACTATAAATATCAATTACTAGCATATCTTACTATGCTTACTTTATTGCTGTAAAATTGCCTGCCAAATACTTAATTTCCCTTTTGGTGATATAACATACAAAACAAAATTATTTGAATTTTTATCACCAAAAAAAATTATTTGAATTTGAGAAGATTTATAATTTCGTAAAATCAACACGAAGAATATTTTAATTATATTTAAAAAAATTGATAGATATAATTTGAAATCTAAAATCATTTGATTTTTTTTCTTTCCACCATCTTATTAACTATTAATTGAATAAAAAAATTTGTCCTTATTGAATTATATTTTGCCTGAAAGCAATTTTAATAGTTCGATATCTTTTTGACACTATCGTTTGAAATATTCATAATTCCTTCTCAACCCATAAATAGGATAACAATGTGTTTCAACACACTCAAACTTACGTTCTCTCATATTGACAATAATGCACATACCAATTGAGCTAAAACTCAATCGGTAATAGTTTGGTATCTTAAGAAAACTTTTAAATAATTTAATAATCATTTAGTAGTTGTTTTAAGTTAAATGATCAAAATATAAATTTATTGACAATTTAATTACGTTGGAAGTAGAGTTATCTATTGGTCGGGCCATTCGACCTGCCCGAAAAATGAGAGGGTTTAAACAAAAATATAAGCTCGAAAAATGAGCTTGAGTAAAAAAATAATGCTTATTTAGAAAGCAAGTCGGGCCTCAGGTAAGATTTTTTTTTGCTCGGACCCGAATTTACAAAAAAAAATGCTATTTTGCTATTTTTCCCACTGTTTTGTTGTCATTTTCACTATTATTTTGTTAATATTTTGTTGTTATTATTTGGATATTGTATAACTCTTGTTTTATTGTTAATTTTGCTACTATTTTAGAAGCATTTGCTTGTTAAGTTGCACCTATCTTAATGTTATTTAAGTATAAAAACTTTTTTAATGTATTTTCAATTTGTTTGAAAATATTTATTTTAACATTTTTAATGAATTTAATATATTATATATTTTTATTTTTTATATAAAAAATATTATTACGGATCGGGTTGAATCCGAATTTAACATGTATAATTTTGATTGGACTTGAGTAAAAATCTAAGTCCGATCCAATTCTACCAATTAAACGAATTTAAAATTTTATTAAAATCCGAAGTCAACTTCACCCGACCCATGTACATTTTTGGTTGACAGTAATTTGTGTAAATGGGGGAAGTAGCTAAGACGACCACAGTGAAACAAGTAGACGTGTCCGAACTCGAAACGACAGACATTTTCATACCTTATCCGCAGATTAAAAAAAATAAAACTGTAAAAAATCACAAAATCGAAAAAAATATTGAAGCACCTGAAGCCACTCGAAAAAAATATTGAAGCACCTGAAGCCACTCATTCTTGAAACAGAATGAGAAGAAGACACAGATATGAGTTCTGCTTCCCTTTCCTCCGCTCTCCCGCCAAGCGCCTCTGCCTCCGCCGCTTCCCGCTGCAATCCCCACCTCCGGATTCCCAAAACCCTTTTCACTTTTCACCATCCTTATCACCACCCTTTTCTACTCAGAGGTCTGTGTTTCTTTACTTCGTTCTGCCGTCTTCTTCGATTATTTGTTATTACTCGGATTTTTCTTTTTTCTTGAAATATGTATGTTTTGCTGCTTATATTATGTATTACTGTATGCTCCGAGTCTAAAACAATGTTTAGTCTTACATTTTTTTTTTGAAAGGGTTAACATGCCAGTTGGTACCAAGTTTGTCTTCAATGTTCAATTTGGTACCTGAATTTGGATTCAATGTTCAATTTGGCCCAGAACAAACGGCATCATTTACCCCTTTGAATGTTTGACAGTGTGCTCTAGCAAAAAGAACATAGATACTTAATTGAACATTGAAGCCAAACTCAAGTACTTAATTTGGATAAAGAAAAAAACATAAGTATCAAATTGAAAAAAAACTGAGGTACCAAATTGAGACAAAAAAGTTCAGGTGTCAAATTGAACAATTCAAGGTGTTTTATGTAGTCCAAAAAACATGACTTGATTATGTCCAATGTCTTGCAGTTACAAATGAAACTAGCAGGACTGAAGTGTCTACTACTGATCCTACCAATGAGAGATTGGAAAGCGATAAGATTGTTGATGGGATGGACTTCGGCGAGCTTTGCAACGAGTTCGAATGCATTAGTAGTCCCTTGGTCGAATCAACGGCAAGACAACTCGTACGGGACATCCTAGAGCTCAGAGAAGGGAACCGTGCGCTTGGAACATATGCTGTTTCCGTCAAATACAAGGTTCTTTAACGCTCGGTTTTGTTCTCCTTGTCGTGTTCAAACATTTCCATTCCATCGAATACTAATGACTCCGTTGTAATGCAGGATCCAGTCCGAAGTTTCACCGGCCGTGAGAAGTATAAGAGACCGCTTTGGATAACCGGTGCTTTAGAAAATCCGACTGTGGTACACGTAAAGCTTTTATGTGTTGTAACGTACTACCGGTTTTCGATTACTGATATTTTGTTGCTCATATTCCTACAGAGAGTGCAAGAAATGGTGATGCTATCGACGAGCGTACTCAACATCAAATGGACAATACAAGGAAAACCAAAGTCTTTCGTTGCCGGTATAGGCGGTGATTTGATAATTAGAGTTAATTCGCAGTTCACTTTAAACCAAATTAGTGGGCAGGTGATTGAACATGAAGAGCTGTGGGATTTATCATCTTCATCGATCATTGCTCAGGCATTTTTTTGGACATCCCGCCGTCTCTTTGCCACTGTTGAAGCGGCAAAGGACTTAGCCGATGGAGCTAAGGACTTGTCGACTCGTTTTTCAACTAAGCAGGAGAACACGGAGGTTTACCCGGACCCTTCCGGTGATCCAACTAAGGTGAGTTAAGTTCTTGCGGTAAAATGCAAACTCCTTTCACCACCTATGTGGAAGGGTGAGTGTATGAAACGTATCATACAAAGGTGTGGGGCATGAGTACTTCAGGGAAATGAAGAGTCGAAGTAACATCGGCAGTTGACTCGATCCTCATTGTTTGGCCTCAACAGCCTCATGAGGCTTGATCGAGCAGCTACCTCGATGAGTTTTAACCTATATTTATACGGACTCTTCATTTTTTTTTTAAAGAACCTATGCTCTACAACTATGTCGGACACATATCATACATAAATTGTAGGGTATGTTTTTCCAAATATCTGAAAATACTTAAAAAATTCGAACTTACCCTTCTCATACGCATAATCATACACGACACTTTTGACTGTTAAGTTTTATTCAATCTAGTCTAAACCAGACCGGATTAGCCGGTTGGATCTTGACCAGTATACCATACCGAACAAAGGGATTAGACTGGTTTTAGAGCAAACGGTGAACCGGCTGAATCAATAAAAAACCATTTGAACTGGTTTTCTTACGTAACCCAAATTAATGACCCCACTCGAAAAAAAGCCCAACCAGCGGAACCCAATTCCTTAAAATTAGAGTGCTTGTGGATCGGGTTGGGTTCGGGTCTGAGCATGATATTAACATTATTTATGTTTACTCAAATTCGGCCCGATCTGAAATCTGGGCGAAAAATTGTCCAAATCCGTCTATATTTGTAAAAGATTAACTTAAACCTATTTTAAAATTGTCCATATTATTTTTTAATTTTTTAAAAATATTGATATTATTTTATTTAATATTTAATAATTTTATAAATTTTTTATTTAATCATATTAACATTATTTTAATGTTAACTTAAAGTAGTATTATATATTTATTATGAGTTTATTTCTTTAATGTGTTCTAAATTAGATAATATATAAAAGTAATATAATATGAAGAATTATAAACTTAAAACGGGTCGGATCGTGGGCGGGTTTTGAATACTGAAGCTCGAGCTCAACTCATATGTTAAACGGGCTTAATTTTTTTACTCAAGTTCGTTTTTCAGATCTAATATTCTTGTTCAAGTCTTTTTAAGTTTTGGGTTTTGACGGATAGTTCGACTTATAAACAATCTACTTAAAACCAACTGCTCTAACCCATCGTAATTTAAAAAATTGGATTACATAATTGTTTCCCCGGGTCGGATAAAAATTCGATGGTGTGATGAGTTGGATCATCAATCCAATGGAATTTTATTTGAACATTTAGTGATGAAGATGTTGTATTTGATGTGTGAGCAGTTCTTTCAAAGGGACGATGGATTCCAAAGAGATGTATACCAAATTGCATTGCTTCTGGCAGTCCTCTATTTTGTTGTACAGTTCCTAAGGATAACCCTTTAATACCCTAATTAATTATTGTAAATTTGTAATTGTATACGCCAAATACTCTGAATTTTTTGTTTCTTTTTTTTTATGTATATTTCGAAATTTAATTCTCTTATAAAAATATTCTTAATATTTGTTTGGAATTGGATCATCTCATTGACAAAATTTAGGAAAATTAAATATATATTTATTGTCAAATTCAATGAATGGTCCTTTTACTACTTTTTACCTTTAAAAAAATTAAGGACTATAAGTTAAAAAAGTCACGATAAAAATCAAGAAATTAAGAAATTAAAAAAAAAAAAAAGAGAGTAAATGCATCATCAATTATGTATGACTCTCTAAATTCTTTAAATATTTATTTTAATCCTTAGAATAAATATTTTTAATTTATTTTTAGGAATGATAAGATTCGAACTGCTTGATAAATTTAGAACTCACTTAGAAACAGAAGGATTTTTTATTCTTGAAAATGGATACTGAACGAGGGCAAGATAAACTTTTTTTCTTTAAGGGTATTAAGTAATTATGGCAATTATTTAATAATGTCTTAAGTAATTTTAAAGCCAAAACGGCACGTAACAAACCCTATAGAGTGATATCGTAAAATACCTATATCCATCATAAAAATTTATATTTCTAGTAACTTTAAAAACTAAAAATAGCTTTATTTAAAAAAAATAATTAATATAAATTACATCGCAAGGTAGTATTTTTTATCACTCTAAATTTTTTTGTTAACTTAGTCACTAAAATTAAGATAATTATTCGAATTGATTGTTGCAATGAAAAATTCCGTTAATTCACTGATGAATTGTTAGTGTGACATTTTTTTACTTTTGACTAAAATTAGGGATCTCTCTATAATTAGTCCAAAACAATTTTTTTTTTTTTTTACAGCATAAAGTTTGTAAGTTTACTCTTTTTTTCTTCTTGTTTGTATCCCGGGAAAAATAAGAGAGGAAAATGAGGACAGTTTTGACTTTTTTAAGACAACCCAACCCCACTCTCAAGTCTCAAGTTCAACTTGACATTCTCGCCACTGTTTCTCTTGTCTTGTTCTAGCCTTGTTGTTAGTCGAGAAGTTCTTCTTAGCCATTGGTAATAAGCTCATCTTGCAAATTCAAATTTTCAGGAAATCAAGTAAGCCTTAACAATTCAGTAATATTTACACACTCAAATATTTCAGCAACAGGCTGCACCAAAATCAACAATTGTACTATAAATTTAAAAAAAAAAAAAAAAAAAAAACCATTGGCAATAGAGAAAATATCATTAAAACTTTAATTTGAAAATTAAAAAGATTGAAGATAAATCGAGAAAGTTTTTCTTATTATTGTTAAAATATTAACCAAAGAAAATTTTGAAGTTTTAATATTTTAATTTTTGTTTCCTCCGTGTTTAACACTAATATGAGTAATAATGGCGTCGTTTACTAGATGTTGTTCGTGAGAATGGGTTGGATTATTTTGGAAGAGTCAAAACTATCCTCATTTTCTTTTGTCACTTTTATCAAGAAACAAATAATAAAAAAGAGAAAGAGAAAACTTATCAATTGCAAATAAACAAAAAAAGAATATTGTGGATTAATTATAGAGAAACTCCAAGCTTTAATTATCATCGACAATTCGTTAATAAATTAATAAAAATTTTGTGACAGTAATTAAATACAACAATTATCCTAATTAAATTAAAAAAATAATAATCACAATGAAAACAACAATATTTTAAAGTTATCTGCAAAATTAAAACTATCGAAAGAAAAATCCAAAGAAGAAAGCAAGAGAAGAAGCCACCTCGAAATTCACGTCCCCCCACTCTACACTCATCATTAGCCTTTCATTGCCTCTTCATTAATTTTACCCACTGCCATTTCAGATTCGCTTTTTGTCCTTTTTCTTAAAATAAATTATTTTCTACAAGCTTAAACATTAAATTATGTCTTTCTTACTTCTTATTTAGATTTTCTGAAATGAGTTAATTCACTGGATGATGTTATTGGGATCATTTTAAAATGTTTTAATTACATCTTCAAATATGATATATTTTGAGATCATTTTATTATTGAAATTATTAATATAATTATTAAATAATACATAAAATCTTATTTGATATAATTTAAAATAAAAATTTTAAAAAAATAATAAAAATAAAGTAAAATTGAAAAAAATGAACGATAATTTCTATAAAAATCTCAAAATCAAGAATTTCACAATTTTTTTTTTAATTTTCATTTTAAATTATGTTAAATAATATCTTATGTCTATTTAATGGGTAAATTAAATATTTTAATAAAAAAAATCTTATTGGTATAGCATCAATATTTTAATAATGATGTAATTAAAATGTTTAAAAGCTTGAAGACTAATTTAAAATAAAATTGTTTGATACAACCTGTAAAATTTAATTATTTTTATTTATTTAAGAAAAGAAAATTTTAAAGTCAATTCAGAGCCTAAAAGCAATAAAGACTTGGGACAAATTGAACCCTTTTTAATACACGATATTTGTATATAAACAAATTGACAAATTTCTAATTTTAATTTTTTCTAAAAAATATGTAATATTATTTCATATAGAAAAAGAAAATTTACCCTTGATATAATATAAGTTGCTTATTAAAAAATAGTTTTTGATAAATTCATCATTGAATTGATAATGTAACAATAAAACATTAACATATATTATTTTTAGAAAAAATATTTTTAAAATTTTAATTAAAGGGGTATCCACCGAAAAATATTTAAAATTATTTATTATTATTTTATTTTAATCCCTCTATTGTCTCAACTGCCTAACCTTTACTTTTGCTTTTTTAAGTTTACCAATATCTTGACTTTTCCCATTTTTAATATAATAATAAATTAAAAGCACCTTTATGTACCCATCGTTGAATTCATTCTCTTCTTTCATTTTTCTTTTTTCCTATCAATTAAATCAGTCCCCATAGTTTATCTTTATATATATTCTCTAGTATATATATATATATAGCTCTATAGCAGGAAGGCCTAGTAGCCATGGATAAACACATGTATTCGTCGATTTCATTTTGCATGTTATTGCTGTTTAGCACATTCATCGAAGCAGCTCCAAATGATTCTCTTGTAACTCACCTGCCTGGTTTCAGTGGTGATTTTCCATCCAAACACTATTCAGGGTAAAATTTTCCCTCCCTTCTTTGCATCTCTTATTTACTGTTTTGCGGCGAGGGCGAGAATTAAAATGGAAAAATAATGATGGTAAGGTGTTTGTAGATATGTGAGAATAGGGGAGAAGAATCTCTTCTATTACTTTGTAGTTTCAGAAAGAAACCCAGGGAAGGATCCAGTTGTGTTGTGGCTAAATGGTGGACCTGGTTGTTCTAGCTTTGATGGATTTGTTTATGAACATGGTACTTTCCTTTAGCCCCCCACTTTTTCTTCTTTCACTTACATATTTTCCATTCCATTCGTTTTGAATGAATGAGATTATATCTTTAATTCATCTGAATACGTACCAATACTTCTAATGCGTATCAATTTACTGATGTTAATGTTATGGAAGACCCTAAATATGTTTACTTTTAGGAAATCCTTTTCTATGGTCAGAACTGAACTGGTTAAAATTTAATGAATTTTTATCATTATGTTAATTTAAAATATTTTAATTTTTAAAAGGACTAAACATAAATTTGCCATTTTTGGAGAGCCCAAATCGTCTCTATTCCCCTTAAATTAGTTGCATTTTCAATTGTTAATAATATTAGATTTCTTCAGGTTCGTTATTTTATAGAGTGAATTTTTTATTTTTTTTTTAAATTTCAAAATCTCATACTGGCAATTATATCATCGATGATCTTTTCTTAATTATTTAATGATATTTCAATAATTTTATTTTCATGTTATTGATACATAATTTTGATTATTTTTTATCCGGAATCTCGAATATAGTTTAGGATTTAAAATTCAGGTTTGAGATAAAATAATGTCAAAATTATGTATCAAAAAGAGACCATAAATAATACGATGGAAAACGTCCATAAAATAATTTCTCGTTCCATATACATAATTTTGGAATTATTTAAAAAAAATAAAAACATTTCAAAAACATCCTTTTCTTATCTTAACCCCGAAAAGAATATAGGAATAAATCGGAAAATACAAGGGCTGACTTGACAACATTTATATTTATATAATAAACTTTCTTTACTGTAGATATTTTGTAATAAAGACAAAATTATAATTCTCAGATATTTCTTGAGATAATTCGTACCATTAATATGTGGTAGTGGCCTTTGTCACAAACACCAAAGTCTTCTTTTCTAAAAAAAATAAAATCTAATTATTGCATAAATTAAGGAGAGCAAAAATAATATATAAATATATATCGAAAGAAAAATAAATAACCACAAATTTATATACAGATAAGCTGATGCGTGTGGTTTTTAGTTCACAGTGATGCACATATTCATTGCTTTCCATCTGTCCTAAAAATATTACAGCTAGTTTTTTGCTGTTCGTTTATATGCATAGAATGCTAAGTATCACACGCCATTAATTCCTCAATTTCTATAAAATAAATTATTTGAGATAAAAAATTTTAATTTAATTTGAAAATATTTGAATTGATTTTTAAACGAATAGTTTGGAATCATAGAAAACAATAACTTGAAATAAAAAAGTCAAGGTTGAATTATTATTGAATTGATGATTTAATTACTCCGATGGTTCAATTTTTAATATATATATTATCTATTAAAATTAAAAAATTGTGAGAGGCGAAAATTACAAATTTTGTATGAAAATGACTTAAATTATCAGTATTTAGAAATAATAGATGTTGCAGTTGTACTGTTTAACAAAAAAAGCGCCAATATCCATGCCTGCTCTTTATAACACCTTTGTGGCACGCATCACTCCCTATTGAATAAAGGGTACATGTTAGATAAACTATTTGTATTTTTTTTACAGTACAATTAGAGAGTTAGTACCCAAACATATAGTAAAGATGTATTCATACAGTCAAAAAAAAATTGTTCGATCTTGACTCGTTTAAAAAATAAATCTTATTTTTTGTTGAAACCCATTTTTTAGATTTATATTCTTCTACAAATTCTTTTATTTTTTAAGCGGGTCTTTAGGTTTGAGTTGGAGGCTTAACTCATGATCAGATCTACTCATACCACACATGCATACTGTAGGTCCAAAAGGAGTTGTCCAAAACCTACCGTTTATTTTTTATAGAGTTGTTCGTGGATTGGACCACTCGATCGGACTCGAAAGTCTATCCAAAAAAATAGAGGATTTGGGCAAAATATAGGCTCGAAATTTAGACTTGGATAAAAAACGAGACTTATTTTTTAAATGGGTTAAGCCTCGGATAAACTTTTTTGGCTCGAGCCCGACTTGGATACATGTATTTTTAAAATTTGTTGAAAAACATTTGTTTCAACATTTTTAATGCGTTTTAATTTGTTAGAATACGTTTGTATTAATGTTTTTAATTTGTTTTATTTAATGATTTTTTAAAAGTTGATATAAACCATGAGTTAACAGAGTCGGGAGAATATCATACACATTTGAATTTTGTCAAGGATAATAAGCATGTTTGAATAAACATTAAATAGAGACAAATACATAAGAAAAAAGAAGGTGAAAAGTCCAAATAATATTAGATTATAATTATTTAATTGGTTTGAATTTCTTAATCCACTATAAATAATTTTGCTTAATCCTGAGGGGATATTTTCATTTCAGGTCCTTTTAATTTTCAAGAGGGAAGCCCCAAAGGAAGCCTCCCCACATTACAGCTCAATCCATATGGTTGGTCTAAGGTTGAATCACTACGTGGCACGCCCTTTTAAACCAAAGTATTTCATCTTAGGATTTTTAATTAATTATAATTTTACCATTATTTTCAGGCTTCAAATATTATTTACCTAGACTCACCGGCCGGTGTCGGGTTTTCTTACTCTTGGAATACAAGCGAGTACATAACTGGAGACCACCAAACGGCAACCGATACACATGCCTTCCTCCTCAAGGTACTTAAAAACGATTTTATCGTCCTGCTGCAACCGTTCCTTAACATATAATGAGAGGAATTAATTTTTTCATACAGTGGTTTGATCTCTATCCGGAATTTGTTAACAATCCGTTCTATGTTGCCGGAGAGTCTTACGCGGGAATCTATGTGCCCACTCTTTCTTCCCAAGTCGTGAAAGGTAATCTCTTTTTTTGTGATACTTGAGCGTGGAACATCAATGGACTCAAAACTAGCCTTGGTTCCTCCTAAATTTTGGAAAATTTTCATTAGCTCACCTCGAAACTTTTAGAAATTCTAAATTAAGCCTTCCAAAAGTTTTAATTAGACCCTCCAACATTTTTAAAAATTATCATTAATCCTCTCAATATTTTAACTAAACTGCCCAAATTTTCAAGAAATTCTCAATAAATCCCTAAAATTTTTGAAAATTTTAATTAAACCCCCTTCTTTTTTTTTTTTGTATTATTAAACCTTTATTAGTATGATAATAATTTACCTTGTGGTTTTAGGGATCAATGTTGGTGCAAAGCCCAGAATAAATTTCAAGGTGTATATTGCAACAATTCTATCGAATTACAGCTTTTTTAACAAAAAAAAAAAAAAAACCCCCCTTTAAAATTGAGGAATTTGTAAATGCATACGTGTAGGGTTACATGGTGGGAAATGGGGTGTGTGACCCTGTTTTTGATGGCAATGCTCTAGTCCCCTTTGCACATGGGATGGCCCTTATTTCAGAAGATATTTTTCAGGTACCATAAAAAATATAAGAATTTATATTCGATGTACTGATAAAATATCGATTTTATATTCAAGTTAAATTTTTTATTATCGATATTATGATGAATAATTCGAGTTTATTGTGAATGATTTAACACGGATACGATGCATAATAACTATTTACAGGGAGTTGAATCTACTTGTGGGAAAAATTATTCAAACCCTTCCAAGAGTTGTGACGAAAATATAGAAAAAGTTTACAAGGTTAGGAATATACCAATTTTGCACTATCAAATGATGTCACATCGTTAAAAATTTAAGTATGTAACACTCTTCAGGCAATTTCCGGCCTAAACATTTACGACATCCTTGAACCTTGCTACCATGATCCTACTTCACAACTAGGCTCAAAAGGAAACAAAAGCTTGCCAGTCAGCTTCCAACAATTAGGGGCTACATCGAAGCCTCTTCCGGTGAGGACTCGGATGTTCGGTCGTGCTTGGCCGTTTCGAGCACCCGTTAAGGACGGTGTTGTCCCTTTATGGCCTGAACTAGCGCAAACCAATAGCCGTGATGTCCCCTGTTTCGTAAGTTATATAATTGGATTGATTAGTTATTGTGTATGATATATAGTGACACGTTGTTTTCATATTTGTAGAATGATGAAGTCGCGACGCTATGGTTGAACGATGCAACAGTTAGGAAAGCTATTCATGCCGCACCGGTAAGCTATCGGGGATTTAAATTACGGCCGTGATGTAAATTTACTTCCTTTAATTTCTGAATTCGACATTCACTACAGGAAAATGTATCCGGGACTTGGGAGTTATGTACCGGTAGAATAAGCTATTACCATGATGCTGGGAGTATGATTCCGTACCATAAAAACCTAACTCTCCAAGGTTATCGAGCACTTATTTACAGGTAATTTCACTATTAAATCATATTCGGTTTTGTCCACTTTAGCACTTGAACTATCATTTTCGTCTTAATTTACCTTAAAAAATGGTTAGCAAGAATATGTGGCACCAGAGGCGGATGGCCCTCACAAAATTTTTGAAAATTCTTTTTTAGACCCTTAAAATTTTTAAAAGTTTTAGTTAGGCTCCCGAAATCTTAATACCAAGATCCACCATCGCGTGGCACATTCTTATTGGATATCAATAATTTTTAGTGTAGAATGACACAAAAATGATAGTTTAGGTACCAAAATGAAGAAGAAAGTATAATTTAAGAGCCGAATAGTGCATTAACCCATTAAGTTTTAATCGCAGTGGAGACCATGATATGTGTGTGCCATACACTGGAACCCAAGCCTGGACCAGGTCACTCGGATATAAGACTATTACTCCATGGAGATCGTGGATGTCTGATGGCCAAGTTTCTGGGTAATTTCTCTTTTAATCTATATTTATACATATATAGCATTTTAATCCCTTCATAAAATTAATGTGTGTATTCACCGAGGAGCTAAACATTGTATATTGTTTTATGTACTGCAGGTACTTGCAAGGATATGACCATGACATTACCTTTCTAACCATCAAGGTTCGGAAATATTTTACGCGATATTATTAAAAATGATCGTACGAATTAAGCTGGAAACAAATAGAACGATTTTAGGGTCTATTTTTTAATTTTTTTGGAAAGATAATATCTGAAATGAAGGGTGTTAAATGTGCAGGGAGCAGGGCATACAGTGCCAGAGTACAAGCCAATGGAAGCGTTAGACTTTTATAGCCGATGGTTGGATCATAAACCCATATGAGGACGAAATTGAAGAAACTATAGCATTCCTTTGTCAATCTCCAAATATACCCTTTTCTTTTCCCCCATTTTTCTAATTAAAATCAATGAAACAATTTCATTGGGGTTTTACTTTTTACTCTCTGGTTTAATCAAGTTAATTTAGAACACAAACTTTTAATTAGCAGCTCAAGGTACGTTGGTGAAAGTATTATTGAAAACAAACTCCGAAGTTTTGGTGATTGAACGAATCAGACCATTGATTCTTATTTCAATCGTTTTAATCATTAATTTTTTGTCCCAATTTGAACGATTCACTTAAAAGTCGGTTCAATCTTTATGTTCGAACCGATATTTTGGTTGATTCTCAATTTAACACGCTTGCTCGATATAATTCATACAACGTTGAAGGAAACCTTGAAATTGATGAACGGTAAAATGAGAAGATTTAAGAAATTAAAAGATCAACGGTACATTTGAAATTTTATTTTCAAAAATTTAATCCTACTTTTCATACTTCAAAACATAGATTTAATTGTCAACACAGTCGAAGTTTTTTTGTTTTTTTGTTACACTTTTCAAACTTCAAAATGTAAGTCCAATTATTAAAACAAATATGCAAAAAATATAGGACATATAACATATTTGATCCTTGGTTTTAGTGTCAAATTAAAGTAAAAATATTAAATCTCAAATTTAAGTGTAGTATAAAGACCAAAACTGAAATTGGACCGTTATTATAGAATCTCAAAAAGATAGAGAGATTAGAGTTGAAAATTAACCATCCTCTTATAGTTTCGAAAAGAAAAACAATTTATACATTTTTTAAAATTAAAAAGAAACTCAGCAATTAAAAAATCAACTTTGTAGTTAAATTGGATTTAACAAAAATTAACATGTTCATAGAAAAGTAAAATGACTAAATTTCATTAAATAAAAGTACATAGACTAAGTTTTAAATTTTGGAAAAACACAAGGACTTGTGGGACATTTTAACCCTCAAAAAATGAAGCAAAAACAAAAGAACAAGATGGAATATCATCTCGATTTAATCCAAGGGAAAAGCAAGGTACTTTTTTACTTCCCAGCCTTCTCCTTTTCCGGAATAAACCTCGGGAGATTCACGAGCGTATTGACACGAGACACCCCTTCGAGGGCAGACCAATTCACTCCTATGTCCAAATTCATATCCTCCGGCTTCAAGGGATCTTCATTCCCTTCTAGGGATGTTTCTTCATCTGTTCTGGTGGTCCCGGACTGGTTGAGAGGGGTCAATACATCGAGATTATTGTTTTCCTCGATATCATTGTCAAGTTGGTCCTTTGAAGTTGGATGCACTTCGGTATTGCCGTTAGAAGCGGTCGACAAATGGTTCGAATTAGAATCGAGGAAGAGGCAAACAACAGCACAATCGTCGACTTTTGAAGTTGGGTATTTATATCTCCAAGCTCGAATTGCTACCTCAACTAATGCTCGAGCCGCAGAGGAACGAGCTGGGGCAGATGCTATAATCTCTACCGCTTCTTCATTTGAAAGGACATCCCATATCTGCAAAATATTGAAGTGACCCGTTAGAAATCGAGATGCGGACCGAATGACATTTGATATCTTGAATAAGAATTCGTGTGGGCTTTCGTTACCCCATCTGTAGCCAAGACAACAAATTTGTCTTTCTCCGTTATGTGCCGATAAGTTATTTCGGGCACCGAGATCAGGCCAAAATCCTTTAGGCAAAAATCTCCGAAAGCCCGAGCCATGGCAAGGCCAGGTGAATCATTGTTTGGTAGCCAAACTCGGCTAACCTCAGGTTCATCATGAAGAGCAAATACACGACCTTTACATCTTCGAATTCTCTCTGCTTCCGCTGTAAAGAGGTAAAAAAAAAGAGTATTCAGCACAAGCTCGATACTACGAGTTATAAGAAGATGTGTTGGCACGAGAAATGCTATGGAGAGCATGACACAATTCTATTACACGTGCAGATATGCAAAAGTTCCAAAAAGAGAATCACTATTGGTTTTATATAATATGAAACACGAATGCAGTTGCTAGTATGCGGGCACTTACATATAACTAACTCGAAAAACATACCGGGAAGATTCGGTTTGAGATCGACAGTTAACTGAACTGCAGAAAGCATATTGTTTTTGTCCCTCGTACCCAACACAGCTCTGGAGTCCCCGAGATTTCCAATGACAAGATATGGACCCTATACAAAAAGCCAAGACAATTACGATTCAACTACAAAACACATCATAACATGATTTTCAGAATAAAGCTTTTAAAAGTTGCAGCTCGATACCTGCTTGACAAAAGTTACAGCCGTTGTCCCACTGCAGAAGCTATCGATACTCGGGTGCACCCTAAGTTCCCTGTCCATCGCTTTGAAAGCCTTAAGAAAAGACTCTTTAAGCGTCTCGAAGATATCCGGGTGCTTTTCTGATTCCAGAAACTCTATGGAAGGCCTAGATTCCTTGTCAATCGATAAAAGAGACATATCTTCAGAGGTCATGCTTCCTAAACCGAAGTCTCTAAAAACATCCTCGCTGGATACTTTAGCTTCCCAATGAGCACTCAGCTTTAACGGAAGATGGTCTCTCACCCTCTTTGCTACCAAATGACCGTACGGACCGTGCCCGTCAAAAATACCACAGAATACCGTATCTGTTCTCGAACCGAAATTCTGGGAAACAACAGCCATTGATAAATGAAAAACGGAACATTATAATGGTAAAATATACCTTGTAGCCCCTTCAAAATATAAAAATTACAAGTTAGTATAATGATAAATTTGCACTTCCCCCCCCTCAAATTTATGATTCATCTTTGCCCCCCTTAAAGCAATTTTCTGGCTTCGCCCTTGGTTCTTCCTCTCTCCCACGCGAGATTTCCGTCATTTAAATAAAGATAAAATTGTCATAAACAAATTAATAGAAAAAAAGGGAATCATAAATTAACATTAAAAGATACCAACAATTTTATATTATTACACCAAGAACAAGTATAAAGATCAATTGCTTGCTTTCAAGGCTATACAAAAAAAACATCACACATAAAGTCAAATATTCATCAAATGGCCACTGTTTAGATAGAAACAAGTTAAATATTAAAAAAAATACAAGCAAATTATATTATAAGATATATATAATTGCTTGCTTTCAAAGCTATATACAAGAGGAAACATCATACACAAAGCCAACCATATATCAAATGACCATTGCTTCATAGGAACAAAGATTTTTTATAATAATAATAAAAAATAAAAAAAAGTTGAAACACTAAAAGATACCAAGAAATTATATTATAACAACATGGGGTTAGCAAGCAGTTCATTCATCCAAGAACAATTATAAGATAAAATTGCTTGATTTCAAAGCCATATATACAAGTAACATCATACATAACCACATATATCAAATGATCATTGCTAAACAAGATTTTTAATGCAAAAAAAAAAAAAACAAGTTAAAACATTAAAAGATACCAACACCATGGGGTTGGCAAGTAGTTCATTCATAAGAAAAATTATAAGATAAAATTGCTTGATTTCAAAGCCATATATACAAGTAAACATCATACATAACCATATATATCAAATGATCATTGCTAAACAATATTTTTAATGCACAAAAAAAAAGAAGTTAAAACATTAAAAGATACCAACACCATGGGGTTGGCAAGTAGTTCATTCATACAAGAAGAATTATAAGATAAAATCGCTTGATTTTAAAGCTATATAGACAAGGAAGCATCATACATAAAACCAACCATATATCTCAAATGTTCTTTGCTAAACAAGATCTTAATGCAAAAACGTGATTAAAACAATGAGCTATACCTCCCAAACAATCATGGCATCTTGGTTGGTTCCTTTCTTGCCCTGTTGAGTAAAGAGTGAAGCAACATCAGTGGACCCATTCAAGAACAACCTCCCTGGAATCCTATGCAACACTTCCTCCTTACGGTATTCGAAAGAAGAGCCTCGAGAACCGAGTCTCTTCCTCGAATTCCTCTTCTTCATGTTCGCCAAATTTGGAGATAAAGGCGAACCAGGGAGAGGGCTCCTGCTTTCAGCAGAAAAGCAGGACCCCATTCTGAGGGCCCTGATAATGCTTAATATGCAATCCAGACCAGCCACACAGTAATAACCCCTGTTTCTTTTGATGGATCCGTCACTAATTGTTCAAACAAACACCCCCTTTTCTTCTTTTTCTAGCTAATCTTTTAATTTCTTTTACATTCTTTTCATTCTCAATTCAATGATTGATAGTATACCTTCAATTTGTTCTTCAAACACCTTAAAATTCTAAATCTCAAAGCAAACCCTATTGAAATCACAGCTAAATAAGCATACCCTTTTTGAGTCTTTTTTTTTTTTTTGCCCTTCAAATCACCACAATAATGATCTTATACTAAAATTTCCAGATACCCTTGTTCTTGTTTCAATCTAAATGATCACATCAATCAACAAATTCAATCTCATAAAGTGGTTTTTTTTCCCCAATAAAAAACAAAACAAAAAAATATCTCAATCGACCAAAAGATAAAAAGAAACAAATAAAGATTGGTGACTGAAAAACTTTATATTTTGCAAAAAATAAGAAAAAAAAAAAAGCAATCTTAAATTTGGGGGTTTCTTTTCCTATCTTAATCAGAAAACAAAAAATTTAAAACACAAAAAAAAACCCCATAAATTTGTCAATTTACTAATCATTAAAAAAGAATTGAGAAAGGTGCTAATGATTTCCACCATAAACTACTTAAAAAAGATCAAACTCCTTTCCCAGAAAATCAACAGAAAAGCTAATCAAAATCCATGGACAAAGATCAGCTAAAAAAAACCCCCCAAAAAAAGGGGGCTAAGACAAAGAATGGGAAAGGAAAAGAAGAGAGAAAAAGAAGGGGGAGTGAAAAAGGGTAGAGAGAGAAAGAAGAACATGGCATTGAAAGGGGAACAGCAAGGCAAGAACAAGGCAAAGGCAGCAGATACTAATCGCAGAGAAATAACCGCAACTACCAACAAAACAAACTTCGCCCCAAATCCTACTTTAAATGTAAAAAATTAAATTAGGAAAACTTATCTAATCCAGTGATTTCTATTTTTTAAAATAATAATAATTTAATTTTAAAATGTAAAAAATAAATGAGTAATTATATCAGGATAATGATAAAGTTAACCCTTAATGTTTGCATTTTGAATCAATTTGACCCTTATTTTTTTTTAAGCTGAATTTTGTGCCCAACCTTTAAATAAGAGTCAAAGTTAACCATCAATATTTTAAAAAGAGTCTAATTGATTTTTTTAATGGAAAACGCGACTAAAATGTTATTTTTTTAAACATAACAATTTACATGTACTTTATATTAATTTTTTGATTTTTAAATGAATTTTTATATTTTTATACTTTTTTGAATATTTTATAATATTTAAGTTATGTATTGATGTGATATAAAAAACAAATAATGTCACATTAGCATGAAACACACATAAATTATTACACAGGTTATCATACCGACATTATTAAAAGATTAATATTTTATTTAGGATTTTTGTTTTTTAATGATTAACTTTAAAAAAAAAAAAAGTTAATAATTAAATTTAGTTAAAAAATAAGAGTCAAATTAATAATAGATGTAAATATTTATAATTAAATTTGAAATTATGCTTAATTATCTTTTAATAATTAATTATTTATTAATAAGGACTAAGTATATAATTTAAACTTCTTTAATTCACACATGACAATTGACTTTTATGTTAAATTATTGTATTTTTAATGATTTTAAATAAATAAAACTAAAAATATTTCAATTTTAAAATCCTTATAAGACATTTTTTTTTTTAATTTATCCAAAACATATCTAATATAATCCTATAGAATCAAAATTAATAAGTTCAAATTTTATCTAACCCCGTTGTATGAAATCTTAAGTAAATTTTGAAGATGTTAGAATAAATAATAATATAATTAATATACACAACTCGTGCATCGGACAAACAAGAAAGTGGCTTAAATTAAATATATATTGAGTTAAAAATGTAATAATGAATCAATTTGATTAATTATAACGCAAAAAAAAAAAAATCATAAAATAAAAAGGTAAAAGATATTTTTGGTTTCTCTCAATATCAACATTGAAGAAACTGATCCCTTTCTAAAGAAAATCAAAGTAATTTAATTATTGTTAATTTTTTTGAATATATTAGTGTGATTATATGGTAGTATATGTTCATACTTTCTTAACTTTTTAACAAAGCACACACAAGCGTTCGAACTCGAGATCCTTAGGATGAACAACATTCTCTTTTCCACTTGAACTACTTGTTGGGTTTTAATCCCTGTTAATTTTAAAAGTGAGCAACTAAGCATTATTAATCACGACATTTAATGTTTTTCATCATCGACACATAATTTTAATTGGTATAATAATAAATTTAACCCTTAAATTATATATTCTTTTTATAGTAAATAATTTAAAGTTTTTTATATATTTTTTAATTCATTTACATTTAAAAAAAATTATGTATTTTCCAGATAAAACATATCATGTTATGTATGATGGATTCACATGTTAAAAAAAAACACTAATTCTAAATATATTGCATTTAGGATTAAAGTGAAATAGAAATAAAGGATAAAAGTGCTAATATTGGAATTAATAATTGGATTTATTGTCAACTTGTGAGATGTAATTTGGAAGTTTGGAAAGGACAAATTTATTTAGGGGCAAAATGAGATTTGTAGATACTCTTTTCCACTTCTGTCCAAACTTTTTTATTTTCTATATTTCATATTAGAGTAAGTTGTGATTTAATTTTTATATTTTAATTTGATTAAATTTAATTTTTATATTTTTTTAAATTTTAAAATTTCAATTCTAATTTAAAATGTAACAATATTTTCAACACATCATCTATATATTAATATTATTATAATATTTTTTTAATTATTTGACTGAGTTTATATTAATTATCAAATAAGTCTCAATTCAATTAGAAATTTATCAAAACTTATTATTTTATAAAATAGCAAATGATAGTTTTTTTTTATACTTTTATATAAAATTTAAATAAAACTGAAATTTGAACTTTAAGTATCATAATAAATTTGAATGTCCCCATTTTATCATCTCAATTAAAACTTCATTTGTTTTTAATTATTTTTTATAAGTATGTTTGTTAAATAAATTTTTTCAGTAATTGGTCAAACAATTAGAGAGAATATTTTGTTTGTTGTATATTATTGTGTTATTCATAATATTTTATTAGTTTATATTAATGAATATACATGTGTGTGAAAAGGAAAATAATTATGTTAAATTTATAAAAAAAAATCTTTGAAAACAACTTGTTGGCCAATTTACATGTGGTTAGCATTTTACAATAAAAATAAATAAAGGATTGATTTGACCCAAATAGTTGAAAGCTAAGCTTTTTCACCAATTTCAATAAACTAAGTAGTTAGAGTTTAACATCATTTTCATTTCACCTAAATTTTAGAAATATCTTTTTTTAATTATTTTTAAATTCAACTCACATGTTGCATGTGTGATATAAAAGAATCCAAATATTTATATTTTTCTCATGTTCTTGAATATTCTACACACTTTTAGAATTTCTTAAATAATTTTAAAAATATTTAAAATGATCGTAAATAGAACTTGAGATGTGAAGAGCATTTAGAACGAAAACAACTTATATTGTGAATGCAGGCCCGTTGTTGATATTTTTGAGATTTTAGGTTAAAAAAATAATTGAGTTTTTTTTTTAAATTCGGTATTTTTAAAATCGTATTTACATGCTGAAACTATAAATTTACAAACATTAAATTTGGCATAAGATATTAAAATAAATCTTATTTTAACAACATTAACACATGCTTTAAACAACATTAAATCCTCAATAATCCGATTATTAAATTCAACATAATATATTAAAAAGTCAAATTTTAGACAGCTTTAAATCATCAACAATGTACTTATTAAATCAGTTGAAAATAGAAAATTGAATGTTAAATTCCTAAATTTTGGATATCTAATGTTTTCCCCCATGGACAGCAACAAAATTTTCATTTGATTCCTAATATTTTTTTCTCATATACAATTCTCTCATTGTTCAAGCGTTAACTATTTAACCCCCTTTAAATTTATTTTTCAACTAATTGAATTTATGCTGCTCATTAACAATCCATTAATTCATTAAATTTACAGCTTTTTCAATTTATTCTTCATACTTTTAACCCCTTAAAAATGAATATTTAGCAAAAAGTCTCTCACAAAATAGTTCAACCACAACCCAAAACTCATCAATACTTCCAGCATTTTTAATAACATTAATAGTATTAAAAATCAGTCTCTAACATGTCACCATTTATCTCAATTTGATCCCTTATTAAGCTTTATTCAGCTTCAAAGGTCTCAAAATATAAAATATTAACAAGAAATTTAAGCTAAAACACTTACATACAAGGGGTTTTATTTTCCAACCGAACCTTCCTTTCTCTTCAATGGTGTTTTTCTTTTATTTTCTTTTCATTCAACTCAAGGAAGAAGACAAATGCTACTAGGTTTTTTCACCAATTTATTTATTTCACAAATAGATTATTATATTACTAGTTTACCCTTATTTAAATAGTTTGACTAATAATTATTCATAAGCTTAATTGTCCAGTTAATAAAATAAAGTATATTTCCCTTTTTAATCCCCCACTTAATAAAAGTATATTTCCTTTTTTAATCCCAAAAATGACTAATTTCAATTTTCACCGCCAACCAAAAATTGCTCAATATAGTAAAAATACATTGAAATGAAAAATTACAAATATTTTTATTTTATTAATTTCCCAATTTAATCTCATACTTCTTTGTTTTATTCTTCGCTACAATCGAGTAGAAAAAGAAAGTCCAAAGTTCATTTTTTTTTTCTTTTTTAAATAATAAAATTGAACATTTAATTTAAATAAATAGGAAACTCAAAGTTAAATAAATATCAATAGCCCGAAGTAAAAAAAGAAAAAGAAAAAAAAATTCAAAAGCAAATTTCATAATAAAGGAAAATAAAGTAACAAGACCAATAAAATAAATAGAAAAATGTCATGTCCAAACAAATCAAAACCTGTAATTTTTTTTTTCCTATCACCAATAAATCTGATGCATAAATTATAATGGATTTACTGTTTAAAAAAACTGATTTTTTTTTTTAAATGGGCCTCTCTCTACTTTAAACCTTGAGCGGAGCACTCCTGAATTACCCTTAAGATCGGGCCTATATGAATGGTGTGGAGAATAACTAAAACGAAAATTTAAGAGAATTTTAAGATGAAATTTTTGACAAGGTATAGATCATGTGAGTGTCTTGACTCTTTAACTTTGGTGCTAAGGGAATGCTTATAGAAGGGCAATGGTTGAGCGTGAGTCTCAAACATTGAATTTCCTATCCCTTAGGTGCATTGGCAAGGTGGTGCATGTCAATTGAGGGTATTGTTAGAGTTGACATTAAAAGGTTGGACAAAGCACTCATCAAGCCTGGATGTGATGAATTGACAGATATCATCACGAACTCTTCCCCATATATCTTTTGAAGATTTCATGAGTTATTACTTAGTGTGATAAAATGTTTTTAGATAATATGTGATGAATTGACAGATATCATCACGAACTCTTCCTCATATATCTTTCGAAGATTTCATGAGTTCTTACTTAGTGTGATAAAATGTTTTTAGACAAGATGTATTGTTTTCCTGATAAGACCATGAAATCGAACTTCACCATCTATGAGGTTACACTTCATCGAATTTCTGCAATCGTTAAATAATCTGACAAGAAACATTAGAGTTTAAAATTTTCATGATGTACGCACTTGAATTTTTATTTTTTTTTATTTTTTGCATGTTAACGAATTTATATTAGACATAAATTTATATTCAATGATGTACCTATAATCTCTCTTCAACCCTTAAATAAGAGAATAATATATTTCAACGAACTCGAATCCATGAACTTTTATATCCAATCGAACTAAGACTCAATCGAATTTATTTTTATTAATCTCTATGTTTCTCCATGTTCATCATTTAATGTAAGATGATGGACCTACAAGTTAGATGATATATATTTTATTTTGATAATGGATTGGATAAGCTTCCATTAATTTAATATAAAAAATGGCACATTAAATAATTATAGAATTGCCACAGAAATTGAAATAAATATAAATCGATAATGTATATTAGGTAAGCTTAATGGTAACAATAATGTTCTTCAATTATTTAATACATTCTTTTAGCCCAAAAATAGAATTATATTGCCTTTTTTGACTTCATCACAATTTTATATTATATTTATCATAAAGTTCTGATATGGTGATGAAATTTTATTCCGTTGGCTAAAATTATTATGGAGGATTTTTATTAGTTGTATTGTATTTTGTATTCTTATTAAAAAATTTAATTTTTGTATAGTAGATTAAAGAATAAATTGATTTTTTTGTAAAAATATTTATTTTTACTATTAAAAATTTGTTAATGTACTTTAACATTAGGTACACGTGGCACACCTCTGGTTATTTCACTAGTCACACCAATTTTTACAATGGAAATAGATGAAATTTTAATAAAAATAATCAGTTTGCTTTTTGATCTAATGTATAAAGATTAATTTACTCATTTTTTGAGTAAAAGAAGTAACATTCAATTTAACTCTTAATACAAAAACCTTTATGATATTTTTACTATTATGTTGTAACGAATGATAACTGTACTTGTTGATCGAAATTTGAAAGTTTAAACAAAAAATTCGATCCAAAAAATGAAATTAGAAAAAAAAAATCGTTAAAAATGTAAGTCAACTTGAGTTTGATTCAACCAAATTTAGATAACAAAATTTTCATTTGAGAGATAACAAATTTTAACGGTAAAAAAATAATTTTTAATAATAACATAAATTACTAAAACATAATATTTTAAAAATAAATAAAAGTGATTTATTTTAATAATTTACCCGACAAATCGACAGATAAACAATAAAAAATCTAATATAAAATATTATTTCCAGTGCGAGGAGTCAATTATTGTCCTAAACTTGTCAACCTCAGTTGTGTTCCAGTTACATGTAGGGCATTTAATGGTAATGGAAAGTCCACAATTAATGACCCACTTTATAAATGTTTGACATGACATCCCATTTCTTTTTTAGAAATTATTATAACTTAATTATGAAAGTTATGTTATGTAACATAATTTGAATGAAACTCAATTGTTTCGTACAATTATTATTTGTTTCTTCAACATTAGGCAATTGTGGAATCAAATTTTTTTTATCAAAATTAAATTATATATTTTACGATAGTGAAAATATAATTTTATAAATTTTAATAGTTTATATTTTTATAATTTTTAAAATATTAAATTAAATTTTTATTATTTTAAAGGTAAAGTATAATTTTATTATTATTAATTTAAAATTTTATAAATTATGAAGGATATAAATGAAAAAAATTCATTTTAGAGGAGATCGGTGCCTTGACTCCGCCACTGCATTAGGCATATAATAGTACACTTCAAATTGAAAGTTTCGAGTTTGTAATTAGATACCTTTCTCTATCAACATAATAAAGTGTTTAATTTATTTTTTTGGTGAATTACAAGAACAAAGTAAAGCTCGAAACAATAAACGTTATTAGTGCAACTTATACCCAAGCCACACCAAGAACAGAACACCCTTATCATCAAGTCATTACAAGGGGTTTATTAAAGTTTCTTGTTTTATATTTGAATAATTAATGATATAGTTTTATCATATTATTATCATGATTGTTGAGACAGATTTTGAAATGATTGTCGAAGTGTCAAGTGAAGTGGTCATTATGGTTAATATTGCAGCAGACTTGTAACTTGTCATATTTGAAGTTGGTAATTTTTGAAACAAAATCGTTGAGCATTGAATAATGTTGTGATATTGTGGAAATATGCAAGTTTGACCATGATGATCAATCTATTTGAAACAACTTATTTTAACGATTGGATTGAAATAAATCAAGTAAACGAATCAATATTAAAATTTTAATACCAATTAAAATTATTCGTAAAGTTTTAAATTATTCTAATTACAAAACCATTGGGATTATATCAATTAGGCCTTTCTGTTACTAAAATTATTAATTCAACTGTTAAATGACACATAAGATCTTATGTAACATAATTTAAAATGAAATTAAAAAAAATAAATATGATAAAAATGGATGTTTTAAAAACCTTAGTTTAAAAGTTTATCATTCGCTCTTTTTTTTAGTTTTATTTATTTTTAAAAGTTATTTGATAACATTTTTTCTTTAAAATTTTCATTTTAAATTTAGTTATATAAGATTTAACATGTCATTTAACAGTAAAACTAACAATTTTAATAACGAAAGGGCCCAATTGATAAAACACCGATAGTTTGAGGATGTCTTTAGAATATTTTAAAATTTAGAGACCTATTTAAAATAAGATCATAAGTTGGGGATGTCTAGTGAAATTAGCTCTCACTTTTCATTTCAAATTACTTACGTGGCATTAATTAGTGGACAATCTAAGTGAGGTTTATAATTTTCCTAATATTTAAAAAAAAAAAAAATAAACGCCCATAATAAGCAGGGAGTTTGGAATGGCGGGAATTTGTGGTCCAAATCCGATTCTACATCTCCACCGCACCACCACTCAATTACCGTTAAATTTACACAGAGTCCACGGCGGAGCACGGTGGTTCTGCTGCTCAGTTGCACCGGAAAATGAAAATAAAACTAAAACGCCGCCGCTTTTAAGACTGGCAGTGAGTGGTATTACTGAGTTGCTTAGGCTCTTTTCTTCTTCTGCCAGAGGCAACAGGTAATTTACCTTTTATCCCCCCTTTCTTTCTTTTTCTGTTTGGTTCCCGAGAAAATGTCCGGAAAAAATTTAAAAAGCAAAAATGATCTGATAATTTTGTTTACCATCTTGATTTTCTTGAAGAGCTGATTACCAATTGAAGACTGAGGATAGAGATGAAAATTCAGCCTCTGATATTGATGATGTTTTAAGAATCCTTAAAGCTGATTATGAGAATGCTTACTTTGTTACAGGTATACTTTTGATTAATTTTTCTTTATTTTGCTAATTTTAAATGATTTTTCAAGGTTTTTTTTTTGGGGGCGGGGGGGGGGGATTTTCGTGATTTCTTTCTCGATAGATGTTTTATATTGTTGATTTTCTTTAGTTATTAAATATATGTGTATCCAAATACACTTCTTACTGTTCTTCCGTCCTTGAACAATCACTATCCATAGGCAAACAATCACTATCCATAGGCAAATGGTAATAGGATAATAGCAAAAGTCAGAGATAGCCATTGTTATGTTTTCTACATTGGAAGCCTTTGCACTAAAATGATATTGTATTTTGCTCCCTTTACTCAAAAAATGAACAAATTAGTTATTGTACCTTATATAAAAAGCAAATTAATCATACTATTAAAAGTTACATATATTTCTACCATTAAAAATTGGTAGTATGTCTGCATGTGATAGCATGGCACACCACGTGTAACTATTTGGTTATTCTGTCAACTACGCTAGTTTTTAACTGTAAAAATTGATAGAAATTTTTAACAGAAACAATCAATTTGCTCTATTATCTAATATACAAGACTAATTTACCCATTTTTTTGAGAAAGAGGCAAAATGCAATCTGACTCCAAGCACGAGAGCTTCCATGATACTTTTACCAGTGTTGTAGCTACTTAAATTAATCTATTTGAATATGGTGCATTTTATACTTACTGTTTTTTCTCCACTGTACACAGGAAATTTCAGTTCTGCAATCTATGCTGAAGATTGTCTCTTTGAAGATCCAACTATTCAATTCCGAGGTTAGATGAATCAAAGTTGTATGTCACAAATGGGGAATTATATTGCTGTGTCTAGCATGTTGGAATGTTTATCAATGTCTATTTTGACACTCAATTGGAAATGTATGCAAACTTTTGTGTAAGGGACTAGAACACTAACAAAAACTGAAGTTTCCCCTTCAGATGCAACATATGCTGTTAGAACGTTCGAAAATGGAACAATAAGGATTTAAGGCTTGGATTAATGTCACTTTTTTATGATTTTAATTGCTCTTGGTATAGCATATAGTAGGTGTGCTAAGGAGTTATCAACGTAAAAATCTTTGAGATATACTGAAACCCAATGATTGAATACGTTTTGTTTTGACGGAATAAATCCATTAAGCATTGAGTTGTGCGTAGCTAAGCTATCAACTTCTGTAGAGAATTGTTAGAAAACTTGTGGTGCAAGAAAGAAAAATTGAGAGAAATAAGAAATAGTCTTGAAGCGTGATTCATTGTCGATAAATTTTTAATTTTGCCTCTAGAATACAAATTTTAAAACAACAAAAACAGAATAGTGAAAATAACATTATTGAGTTTTATATAGGCACTCACTTAGTACATAACTTATGGCACAAGTTACATTTTCCCATAACATAGCAACTTTCTAGAAAAGCTATGTTTCTTCGTTACGAGTCTTTATACTAACATTGAAAACTACTAACAAGAATTTCTACAACAATATATTACACAAGAATCTTAGAAATGCTTTTGAAGATGGAGAATTAAAACGAAAAGGTTTCATACCTTTTTCTTGTGAAAACTATTTATTGGGATACTATATGTTTGTTTCTACTGACTAGCTTGTCCAAATGAACCCGTCTGCTTAAAACAGACGAGTAGCTTTAGTTTTGATATAACTATTTGTTCCAACATATCCCCAATAATTAAGGACATTTACTTCTGTATATATGAAAAATAGAACATATATCAGCATGAAATCAGTTTATTGTCATTTCTTGTTGTTTAATCTCCTTGGAGTACAATTGGTAATCGAAATACCTAGATAATGCTACTTGTCATCTCACTCTCATGTGCATGCATGATGCTTTTACGGTTTAATTTTTGATTCTTCTATCAATCATGGTAAAATACCCTGGACTGTCTTGAAATTAAATAACATTTATGGTCTATGGTGAATTCAGGTAAGGAGCTGTATTCTCGCAATTTGAAGTTGCTTGTTCCTTTCTTTGACAGCCCTTCAATTAGATTACAAAAGATTGAGAAGGTAGACCATTCTTTACTATTTGGAACTGACTTAACTGAATATACAAACACAAATTCTATATATATAAAAGATCATTTGCAGTTAGTTCATTTTCGAGCTAGAGCCATTTTTCGATCCAGTGGTTGAGATACTATGTGGTCTAGTTCTGATTATCTCATATGGACCATTAGAAGCTCACCTCGAAAAGACCTGCGAGACGAGAACCGCCTTGTTTCAAGGCCTTTTTGGAGCCTACCTTTTTTCCTTAATGCTTAGGCAGAAACCTTATCTATGAGATCCATGGATCTCATGGCTTGAATAGAAAGCAACATAGGTGGTTAAGCTTGGGTTCAAAGGTGTACATTTACATTTAAAACCCAAGATTCACACACTAGCTAAACCACCTGCACTATTTTCAACTTATCTAGTGGATATCAAGGAGCCCTAAGCACATAATGCATCTTTATAAGTCTTCATTACTCCAGACAGAAGGATTCTACCTTGAATATATTTTAGAACCCTAGTATTTAAAATGTCTCTTCAAGGCATTGAATTGTGCTTTTATTATTCTCTCAGCTACTTATAAATTTGCATTATTGGGTTGCTTCCTTTGCTCCTTCTCCCAATGTTTTCCTTTGACAAGGTATATGCTTTCTATTTGCAGGGTACCAACATGGAAACAGATTTTGTAGCGGCAACTTGGAGATTAAGGTGCTTCATTTTCATATCCTATCTGGTTTGCTGCAATTCATAGTATCCCAATGTGTCTGAATCACTCTAGGAAACTGAGTTTGCCAACGAATAAGACTATGAAGCATGGTTTTAAAAACTGAACCGGGGGTCAAACAGGTTAAACCATCGGTTTTTGATTTGTTTACCCGTCCGGTTTCGATTAAATAAATTATTAAAATTTCATAAATTTAAAAAATTATTAAAAAAAACTATAAAAACAATTCGACTGCCTGTTTAATTGATTCCAAGTGATTTGCTTAGAAAGCGATTCAACTCTTTCGTTTGGACTGATATACCAGCCAGATCCCGGTTCAACTGTACTATATCAACGTCGCTTATTACAAAAGTAGATGTTGTTTAGAGATAACTGAATCCATGCCAAAATTTTTTTATGTTAGTATCTATGTTATATGTTTAAAAAATGACCCTTTTTCTAAGTTCTGTTATTTAAATATGTTGGATATCTGCTGAGCATTATTGTGTCCCTTTTGAGCTAATATGTATCTTTATTTGCAGAACCTACCTGAAGCTTCCATGGAGGCCTCTTGTTTCAGTTAATGGAAGCACCATCTATGAATTGGATGAGAAGCTTAAAGTAAGATAAAAAGCTGTATTTTTTTTTTCGTCAACGGTATTATATTCGAATTCTTACATGGATATAAAGATATAACTAAAAATTTTAATAATTATTTTGTGTATATCTAAGATTCAAAGTTGATTTTTAATTTCAGATTGCACGGCATGCTGAGAGTTGGGATGTGACAGCACTGGAAGCAATTGGTCAGATATTCACCCCTAGTATTGGAAGGCCAAATGAGTAAGCATAATACATGCAATTTGACTATATTTTAAATTACAGCTCAACTTCTTTTCTATTACATCTATTACAGTGATTTGATCCGCAATGCCTTGTGAGTATTATTTTTTATATTCAAGTTAGGTCACCTCCTTTACATTTAATCAATTTTAACAACTTTCCTGAGTAGTTTTCATCTATAAATTTTATTCGGATTTAGATAAAATGATAAAATATATTGCACTATAAAAGATAAAGAGTACGTTAATTATTATACATTAAATCAAAAAATAAAGTATTCATTTTTTTTTTTAAATTCCATCTATCTGTACTATTAAAAATTGATTTGTGCTTTTTGATGTAAATAAAATTTTCAATAGAAAGATCATTTTACTTTTTGACGTACAAAGATTAATTTACTTCCTTTTCGAACAGAAAAACAAAATGCAATTTAATTCTTCGTAATACTTTTACTATAAAAGCTCCTCAACAAAACTTGACTCTTATTTAACTATTTTAAAATGTTTAACCTTTATTTGAACAACACAAGTTTAACCTTAATTTGTAGCATTTAGCCAAATTATTTCAACTTAGCTCGAAAAACAAAGTAATTGGCCTTGCAATTAATGGTGCAATCAAGCCAAACCAAACCCAAAATAGTATCAAGTTTGAGAGCTCAAGCTCAATACGAAATACAAGGCTACATGTTGCACTTCAGTTAGATCGAATATCAATTTTTAAATTTGAATTCAACTCAAAACTTAATAAAGCTCCTCAAAATCAAATTTATTAAACTTTTTTATTAATTTTCATACTAAAACTTAAATTCAAGTTCATAATTAAACTTTTTCTAAATAGCAAAGATAAAAATATAATTTCATACTATAAACCTAAACTCGATTCATTAATTATCCAATCAAATTCAATTTCTTCTTTAGAATTAAACTCAAATACCGCAAAAACACCAAATCGCACAAAATTTATAGCATAATAAGATTAAGCCATCCAAAAGTTGATAAAATTTGAAATTCGCAAAACATAATTTTTTTTTTTTTTTATAAATCAATCAATGCTCTGCATAATATCCTCAGCACTGAACTCAGTACCTTTATCCTTATCGGCGGCAACCCTTCCTTTGGCTTTCCGGTCCTTATCGAGTCTCAGCTTCGTAATCACCACTTTCGAAGGGTTGACCCCAACATTGACGGTTGACCCATTGACCTTCTCCCGAGTGATTCGCTCGATGTGGATCACCCATTTGCGACGGTACACTTGAACCACTTTCCCTTCCCGGCCTTTGTATGTTCCACGTACGACTTGGACCTCGTCCTCCTTGCGAACCAGCATGGACCGGACGTTGTACTTGGACCGCAGCTCCCATGTCAGTGGAGCACTCATTAGGAGGCGGCGGACGCTTGACGGCGCCGTGAAATGGACCTTACGGTTCTTGCGCCGTGAAGAGGAAACGCGAGGGTTGTACTTCATTTTGTTTTAGGGATTTTCGGTTTGGCTCTTCACTGAAGCTGTTAAAGGGTAGAAATGAAATTAATTAGGGTTAATTTATATAGATTTTAATTTGTTGGGGGTGTTAAATTAATTAGTTTTGGGTTAATTGGCAATTTTTCTCATATTAAACTTTAATTTTTTTATTCAAATTAGTCCCAATGTGAAGTTTACGGATTAATTTTAAAAAAAAATTCAAAAACTAACTTGGATAAAAATTTAGGCCCCAAATAATGCATTAACTCATTATGTAGTAGATTTGTTTAATTTTTTTTTTGTCTGATTTCTAAATCCGAATATATTTTCATGATCAATTCGATTGTATTTTGTATTAATTTTAATGTAATTATAGTTGTTTTTTTTATGATTATAATTGTACTTAATTTCCTTAAAATTTCACATCTAATGCCTATCTCTTTTTGCTACTTCGATCATTTTTTTTTTATTATCACTTTGACAAATTTGGTCCCATTTTGTAAAAGGCATATCGACAAATTCGAGTTACTCAAATTCTTAGTCTACTTTTGTTTGCAATGATCTGATCATGTATTTTTTATTGTACTATATTGAACTTGGAGACCAATTAAATTATACATAATCATTAAACAAATGGTCAATTTAAAGGATCAAATTGAATAAGTCATTGATTTCAAGTCTAATGAAACCGAATACATTTTCTGATAGAACAAGAAAACAAAATTCCAACTGAACTTGTTGACCCTTGACAATACTATGATAATTTTTACTCGAAACTTAACCTAAACTTTCATTGTATAATATATATATATTGTTACAACAAAGATCAAATGTGGGTCTATGCAGGATCAATTTCATTTATTTTCTTTTTTATGTACATCATAAAGCTATGCAGGTGTTTTCACTTGCAGCAGATGATTCACCAAGAAACTCTGACCTCAACTTCATTAGCAGCCTGCCAAGATAATTCAGGCCTTCCCCGTCCCGGCCACCACCCCAGAAAAGATCGTGAGGCGAAGCTTCAACTAGAACCGACCCGGCAGTCGATAGCAACATGGAATTCAAGTGAGGATATATCGAGAACTTGCATTTTAGTGCCCTATACATAACATCAATCTTCACACTTTCCCAATCGCATCTCACCTGCATCGTTTAGCTCCATCAGGGTTTCACCCATTTGTTTAATGAGAAAGCAACACAAATATATAGTAATTCAATCCAAGAAAACTGTAATCTCCAAGCCTACGTTACTCAGAGTCAGCTGTTAGTGTCGAAGACGTGTCCAATATGGGTATGGTCAGATTTCTCTATTCTTTTTCATGTATTTAGAGGATCCTAGGAGGTTATATCCTTATGTCCATGCGTTGGACACGAGTGTTAGACATGGGTACTACAACAGAGTAACATAACACAGAGGTGTCAGCCAGACGAATTTGCGACCTTGACCAAACTGGCCTTATTCAAGAAAAATAGAGCACAACAAACTATTTGATATCAATGATAGAAGATAGATCCTAGAATTCTAAAGGTGTCAGAGGCAACTATATGTCCAATACAGGTACGGTCAGATTTCTCCAATTTTTTTCATGTATTTGATGGATCCTTGAGGTCATATCCTCATGTCCGTGTGTTGAGTTCAACAGAAATGAAATAACATACTTCAGAGGCGGTCAGAGTCTGACAGATAGGCAACCTTGACCCAACTGGCCTTAATAAACTATTTCAGAATAACTTGTAAGTTTCAGAATTTTGCAGCTCCGAAAATAACAGTGTATCGTTCTATGCCAAGACAACCAATTTCTAGGACTCTTAATGGTTGCTAATTGATTAAAAACCAGAACCACTAGATGTCCATAATTGAATGCTATATAGAATGAATAGCAGTTTTGGTCATCCCTGTGTAGACCAATCCAAACTACCCCAAACGGAGCACACATGTTGGAGCTTATTAATTTCCTCCAAAACCGGGCATACAACAATAAACTATAAACTATGGGCATTCTTGTAACATTTAGAATGAGTTTTTAAGCAATAATAGCAACCTTAAGGACTAGAAGAATGTTCGAATTTTTCAGTTAAGCATACCAGTTGAGGGTGTCGCCGCTGTGTTAACCTTCCCATTCGTGCTGCTTCCTCTGGACTTTTTGCTGATTTTATTTTGTCTATGCAATCCTGTGCTAGAGGATTGCTAACTCCGATGAACTTGTTTGCCTAAAAGCACAAGAGAGCTTTAATGAATGTAAACATGGTTAGGTGTAACGGAGCTTCCAAATACTGGGCAATACCTGGTAATAATGCTCTACGCTCAACCAAGTGACATAATTACCATCTTCATCGGGCATTTGAATTGGATGAGGAGAAAAATTTGAGAAGGCGCCATAAAGATCCCATGTTTTATAGAAGAATATGATGCTTGTCTCAAAAGGAGCAACAGTAGGGTCAATAGCAAAGGTTTCATCTTGTGAAGGAATAGTGGGTGTTAAATCCGGTATAGGCTGAAGAAATCCACTGATGAGCATATCAGGTCCAATCTGTGATCAAATGCAAGAAGCAAAAGATGCAACACAAATATGAATATGAAGTCAAAAAAAATATGATGTACAGACGAATCCAAATGGGGCATGCAGAGGAAAGGTCATAATAGCAATCATACTTGCTCAAATATTTGAACTTATAATAATAAGAAGACGAAGAAGAAGAACCACAACCACCTCGCAATACATGTTCCCATTTATCTCCATTTATTAGTTTGAACTTTGAAATGCATTTTTCATAGTCCCAAAGACAACAAACAGGAAACATAATCAGAACATGGAATAATAGGAAATGTAATTTATGTCATCCCCCAGCAAATGTCTCTTTCCCTCACAACATTTAAGAAACAAATACACAGATAAATAAAAAGTGGGACATATTGATCTTGAAAAACACTTCACCTGACCTAGTTGAGGAAAAAGAGGAAATAGACTAAAATTTCTGACTTGCCCCAAAGTCATCATACCACACAATGCTTCGATGAAATAAACAATCATTTCATCAAACTTAAAATCACATTTCCTGTTTCTTGCTGTTGCTTTTGTCATTGTTATACTTGATGCTGCTGTTATGAAGTCACCACTCTATTTATACATTTACCAATAACAGTGAACAAAACATTCAAGATACCAACCTGCTCAAAGCAAACGTCAGTCAAATCCAGTGCTTGAGACATCTCAACCATCCCAAGCTCACCCATAGGAGAAGGAGCATTCTTCCCACCAATAATTTTAGGAGCAACAAATGCAAAAACCTACAACCAGAAGGCCAAATTGATAAATGAATAAGCGACAAGTAGCAGAAGCAATGTTTGGAATTAAATCTCTATGCCCTAAGAGGTTGAGGAATCCTTGATTCATAACACAGACAAAAACTTGCAATAGAAAGACTTAAACTGGCACATAGTTGCCTTTCCTGAAGAAGTTGGAAGGTTTCTAGACAGAGATGTTGCAGTATAAACTATTATTATCAGTTGAATGACATTTTCACCCAATTTTTAGGGCAAAAACATATAAACCATAATATGGATACTGAACACATACAAGAGCCAGAGAAAGAATTGATATTTTATTGAAAGAGAAAGGTCTGAGACTACACAGAATTCCAAATGATTAGTTCTATCCAGCAGATCCTTTAAAGTAAATTAAAAATTAAAAACCAAATAAGATGACTATAACCTTGTGTATTACACCCGATGAAATAGCAGATGCAGCTAGAGTTCCTCCACACTCCCATAAAATGGAGAGGTATCCACGGTCATGAAAATATTCCATTACATCCCTAGGGTTTAAGATGTCGAACTCCACTACCTCAACTCCTTTAGATGCAAGAAATCTCTGGAAACTCCTCCTCGCTCCCCTTTGTGTTACGACTACAGTAGATACATCAGATAGGTCCCAAAGATTTGCCTCCTCAGGAAGATGAAGCGATTGAGACAGTACAATTCGAATTGGCATGTGCCCACCACCATGTCTTGCTGTCAGTCTTGGGTCTACATAAATAGAAAAATTAGAAGGGAATACACAAACATTCTGAGCTTAACCCGCCACCTTATTACCAAAGGGGCAGAGGTGGTGTTCATGATACTTACTGTCCCTACGCACAGTGTTCCCTCCAACTATAATGGCATCGCTTCTACCCCGTAACTCAAAAACTCGATTCCTAGACAATTTGCTACTTATCCATGCTGCATGTCCACTACTTGCAGCTATTTTACCTATTCCATCCAAGAAACACTGTCTCAAGTGACCCATATATTTAACAGCTAGCTCAAAAGTAAGAAAACAATTAACAACCTTCAATTTAAGTGTAAGAAAAAATGAAGGATAAAATACTCACCATCAAGGGTCATTGCATACTTAAGAACAGAAAATGGAACACGTGAAGCAGCTCTATAAACCAAAGGTAAGTTGACAAGGAGACATGCCTTTCGAGCTTCCTACAATACAAAGTTCTGATATACTAAGTATAATGGAAAGCATTTTTCATTTGATAGGCAGCATTAGAATACAAGAACAAGTCATAATATTGATAGACCAGCAAAAAATAGATGATGAACACAAAGACATCTGAAGCATTCACAAACTGTAATCTTCTGGATACTTGCAATCCTTGATCAGCAGTACTTTGCCATCTAAGTCGATGCATTCCCATTAGACATGTTATTCCCTTTCTTCTCTTGAAACTTTGTTTTATAGAATACATAACCCCAATCAGATCAGCAAACCAGAAACCGTTTATCAAAAAACACTATTCATAAGTGATGAAAGAAAGATTGCAGCACAGGCTTTGAATCTGCTAATCACCTTGAAACCTTTCAAACAGAACACTTATATTCTTCAAACAGTTACAGATAATAGTTTTCTCCTTTCCCTCTGACAAGGTAGGTGCGTGGAGATCAAGTATGACATTGATCAAGGATGTACATAATAGAGAAGGAAACCATAATGATGAAACAATTCTAACGGTCCAGATATATCAGTTGTAAGCAGAGATATAAAAGATGGAAGGAGCTACAGGTATGCATAATAAGTCTTCCAATAAGAGAAATGCGTACAGGTGAGCGGCAGATGTAAGTTAAATCATTGTTAGAACATCGTATCCCAAATAAGGGAGGAAAACAGATTAAATAAGCACAGAAAACAAGAGAGAAATGTGTACATTACTATGGTAATAACTTGATGAATCAAAACTCTACCCAGCTGGATTTGTGAGGCAAAAGAATAAAAAACGTGATAATGAAACATGCCCCACATGCAGTTTAAAAGTTATACCTCCACAAGTTTATTTTGCATATCCTCTCCAAGAACATCAACCTGCAAACCTTGGCTCCTAAATGCACGTATAGCATTTCCTCTTAGATGCTGCAGAGGATGCCTCATTCCAATAACAGCCCTTGTGATCCCTGCCTAATTTACAGAATATCAATGATCTGGCAACTGACAGAATAATATGAAAATTAAAGAAAAAAAGGGGAAACAAGTTATCTCTGCCAAGTGAAGCTACAACAGAGGAAAGAAACTGCTAGAAATTAATCATGGAATTCAGAAACATAATATAAGTAACAAAATAAATCATAAACAACACAGGATCAAAGCAACCAGGACTTAAAAAAGATTTATAAATTAAGTCTCTAAGATATCCAAAGGCTCCAACTTACAGAATTATCTACTCCTAATTTCATCAGTCAATAGTGACTTCAACTTCACTTCATCTTTAACTCTAGTTCACGGTGCACCTAAGACCTAGGCCTCAGTCCCTTTGGCATTTAGGTTCTGGCACCCAAAAACCTCTAAATGAAATATCAAAGCAGATTATATAATTGTAAATAGATCCATCAAGCATTAGCCACTTGACAAATTACCTGGTGCCTTAAATTTCAGTTCTTGCTATGCCAAAGAAACATACAAATATTACTTCGGATTATATAATTGTTAATAGAACCATTGAACATTAGCAACATGAAAAAATTACCTGGTGCCTTAAATTTCAGTCCTTGTTATGCCAAAAAAAAAGAAGCAAATTTAATAATAAAAACTAATTAGACAGATCCTTGTAAATGCAGAAAACACATTCACTAATAAACTAGTTTTAGAGAAAATCAATTTTGGTATTATAGTCATTGCTACGTGGTTGCTATTTCAATTTTCCCTATGAGATACTACAATCTCTTCAATTCATCCCCAAAATAAAAGGAAAAAGAAAGGCAATTAAAACCTGAACAAGAGCGGAGACAGCGGTGTGATCCCCATGGCAATCTCCAGGCTCCATATTAACATAAGCGGTCGCGCCTCTACACCGTTCTCCGGCGGCCTCAACTGCCAGCACCTCCGCCGGTTTTGTACCTTGGGCATATAAGTAACCATCCCCAACCACCTCGGTCGAGGGTGTAACAATAACGCATCCGAAATTTGGGTGCGGTGAAGTAAACCCAGCAGACTTGTCGGATATAAGGGCGGCGCGTTTGATGTACGATAAGTCTTGAAGGTGGAAATGGTTGTTGGCGTTAGTAGCTTTGCACATTATTGAAGATGAGGAAGCTACAACTGCAAATGAGAGCGCCATTTTTCAGTTTCCACTGATCTTAGAAGAGAATGTGAATATAAGGACATTGCAATGGTAGCAATTTCTGGAAAATCTGTTTGGATTAGTAAACAGAGGATATATGTGTTTTTATTTTTTAGGAAAAAAAGTTGAAAATTTGAAATATGATTTTTGTAAAATAAAAATATGTAAAGAAAATGAGAGAAAAAAAAAATTGTTAAATTTTGGTTAAACTTTTTTTCGTAAGATTGGAAATTTGTAAAGGTTTTAACATTTTGGATTTAATTGATTATTTAAGATTGATTTAAATTATATAAAAATAATGTATAATTATTTAATTAGTTTTTTATCACAAAATTTTAATCATAAAATAAACAACCTTCTTGATAAAAAATATTAATTTAATGTATATGAATTAATTTATTATTTTTAATCCTAAAATTTAATGAAATTTTAATAAAAAAAATTAATTTATTCTTTGATCCTATATAAATCAATTTGCTATTTTTTAACCATAAAAATAAATAAAATTTTAAACAAAAATATGTTAATTTACTGTTTCATCTAACATTTACAAATTAAATAAATTTATTTGTTAAATATTCAAGTCAACTAAATACTCAAAAAAAAAATATTGAAGTTCTAAAAGCTATTAATTTCAAAACGGTTCACATTAGCTATCAAAGATTTTAATATGGAAAAATCCAAAGTTCTAAAATCTCATGCAATTTGCAATTATCGATTTTAATCACGGAATTCAACAACAATTGACTTTAATAATAATATAAATCGGTTCAACCGCTGATTTTTTTTTATCTAATTTCCGGTTTTTTATCAGTTCCGAACAGTTTGGTCAGTCCGGTTCTAACAACACTGCATACTCTTTAAACAACCCAAAGCAATGACGAATAAGATTGGATTAAACCAAAAGCACATGCAGAATAGCCCATGACTTACCACAGAGATGGTACAAAGAGCACCATATTTCTTTATTTAAGTTAATAATCCATCAAGCTTAGCATATGAGCGCAGCAAATATTTTAACAGGCACACACCAAATGTCAAAACAATCCGGCAAACATATAGCTTAATTAAGACAAGGAAAAGATAACAAGGTTGATTATCATAACTTCTTGATATCACTATTATTATCGACGCGCTTATTCCTCTTCTTCGGCTTCCTCCAGCCAATTCACGAAGGGCTCCAGGGCCTTCACGAAGGTTTGCCTGCAATAATATCCCCATACGTTCTTAAAAGCTCATATATGAAACAAAGAGGAATGCAATATGGATGTGGAGGAAAAATAAGTATATTAAGCTAAGGGTTCGAAAATGAGAAGATGATGGCAATAAAAATGGTTTTCATACATTTTCCAAACAGTCGTGCTAGGGCCTAAGCTGAACCACAGATAATATTTCATACATGTCAATGATACGAAGGCAAAAATATGAAGAGAGAACACATACCTGCCCTTTGGGTTTGTTCCTTTTCCGAACCAAAGAAGAATTGTGTCTTCCGCAAGAACATCCTGGTCATAGAGGGACTTCACAATCTCTGGGAATAGCTTCATCAATTTCGCATCCTCGTAGCATTGCATCTGAACCTTATACATAAGCTCCAGTTCAAGTTTTCCACTGCTGCAGAACGAATTTAACAGCTTTGCCCATGTTTTGACCTTTATCAAGAAAACACAGCCAAATCAACAACTTGGTCCGGTGCTTTGACAATGAATAATAGCATAATAGAAGTTTTAATCTAGCTGACAGAACCACATCGACTTGGATAATGCATTGCCACAGCCAGGATTAGAATTGAATGACAATGGGTAGAAAATTGAGATACATTGGAATTGAAAACTGTTGAACTTAAGCTAAGGTCAGATAGCATTCATTCATGTAAAATATAAGCAGAGCCTGAGGTGTCTAAAAATAATTGGCGCTATAAGAATTTAACAGACAAGGGTACCATGTATCAGAATCTGGTATATGCTAGGAATGAAAACAGCTGAATAAACTCGGGTCCAGTAGTTATGCATTCAAGTAGAACATAACCATAGGACAAAAAGGTGTCCACAGAAAATAATCAATTTCAGCCAACACTTCATTTCAAAATGCTTTTCGGAAAAAAAGATTCTTTTGATGCTTCACACAACTATGAAATAACAATTTCTCCACTTTGCTCATAAATTTAAACCAAGTATCTATTCAACCTCTTTAAGAAATCAAACAAGTTCCAAGAAAACACGAAAGAACTTGATCACACTAGCTAACACTACTGTCCTAATTAGCAAAACTACCACTGCAAAAGTTTGATAACCAAGAAAAGTAGGATTTGAAAAGCAATGAGCCACAAAAGCAGTCCAAATAAGAGAGCAAAGACCGTAAATATCAAAAGAACAGTATTATCTAAACAGTAGAATTACAAGTGACATACAAATTCAAGTAAAAAACAACCCAGCATGTACCAGAATTCATAGTCAACAATCAAAAGCATGCATGCAACTAGTATTATCTTATTTCCTTGAAATATGTGATAACAATTATGAACCTATTTTTGCTAAAATTAAACATTGTAGAAACTTTTATTTCAGAGAAAACAAAGACTAGCACACATATACTTATTTGGGTTTCGCCCATTGAAGCATTGTGTTGCTAAATACCTGCATCTCCTATGATACATTTGAGTTTCTTCAAACAATGGTAAAGGGAAAAAACTGTAGAAAGACATAACACAACACCTGTCGTAAAGCTGAATTGGCATTCTGCTGCTGGTTCTTTCCGGACCACTGAACAGCATCCATTATTACATCCCAAAGAATTCGTACAACCTCAATATCAGGTAATTTAGCATCCTTAACACATTGTTTGACATTCTCAATGACTTCAGATATATCAGATTCCTCTGCTATCTGGGTTGTCAAAGCAGTCTTCATTTCCTTAAGTTTTACCTCAAATATTTTTTTCTCATTGTATTCAACCAAGGGCACCAACCCTTCCTTGCTGAAAATCAACATAATCAGGCATGAATAAGTTTCAAAACAATCAAAAAACATGCTTTTGTAGAATGACAGGGCACGATGCCATTATTTAACTAGCAAATACAAGAAAATAATCAAAACATGTATGGAAATTTAAAATGATACAATTCCTCTTTCTTAAAGTAGAAAACTTACGTGAAATGTTCAGAGAAACCTTCAGGGGATCGCTTTGCAGATGGGAAAAAGTCCAGGAGATTGTCCTCCATTTTCCCTCGCTTCAGAATTGAAATTAAATCGTCAAGGCTATTATCCACCAGATACTCCTTGAAGAAGTCTGTTATGAATGAAAGAACTAGCCCTTTGACCACAAGATTGTCCTTGAGCAGTGGCTGGAACACAGTCTCAGGTGGCAGCCCTGATAGCTTCTGGGAAAAAGCAAGTGCTGTGAAAATTGCAAGCTTCTTCCTTTCATTGTCCTCAAACAGCTCCAAGGACTGCAAGAATCTTCGCATAACATTTTCAAGATTCTTTATCAGAAAAGGCCTTCGGCGCAAGATTTTCTGTATGTAGATTACAGATGGTAAAATGGCTTCTCGTTTAGCCTCACACTCTATTACAGAGTAAGGGTGGCGCTCCCCCTCATCAGGTTTGATTGTGCCTGGTTGTGTGCGGCCTCCGGTGAAAACAACCTGCAATTGCCAATTTAGATTGCTCCAAATAGTAGAACTAAGTTTCACTAGGGGCAAAAGGAGGAAACAAGCAATTAAAACCAGTTTTGAAGAACTTCAAACTTTGGTAAAAAATCAGCAATATCTAGATTTACTATTTTTTTTATTGGAAAACTTTTTAGGCCTTGTGCAGAATTAGCTAATTCCAACTATAAAAGAATGAAATGAAAACTTAGATTCACCAGTTGCAAAAATTATCTTATGAAACAACTTGTCATGAAATAAGAAACTATAATACGGACACTCTTAACGCTCAGGCAGATACCTAAAGTAATAATAATTTGGAGGATCACCATAATCATGTTTCAGGAATAAGAATTTTGCCAAGAACTCTAAATATGGCCCTTACCAATGCCAAACTTGATGAAGTTATCAAACCTCTAGGCATGTACACTTGGAATATCAAACGTTAGCATCAAAACATCAACCCAATAAACACCTAGCAAGCATATACCACAACGGCAAAGGAATCCCTTATCTAATTTTCTAGCAGATCCTATTCTTAATGCATTTTTTTAAAGGAAAATGTCAAAACAGATAATTTTTTAACCTGAAAGGAAAAAGATTACCTCAAAGAAAGTGTCACCGTATCTTGAGAAGTTAAGATCAGAAGATTCAAGGCTCCTGGCAACAAGTTCCTGTATGACACGAAGTGTTAAACCGACGAGCGCAAGATATCCAACTGTAAGTCTAAAATTATGCTTAAGTTCAAACCTAGATTAAAAATATGAATATTGTGATATTTACCAGATCACCAACATTATCCAAATAGATCTGGACTACTGCATCAGCAAATGCTGCAGGGTCCAGAGGCGCAGCAATATTCCGTTTGCGGGTCTTAATCCGCGTACCACTGCACAACAGATAAGATGAAACTTAAAACTTTTGAGAAGTCTGTTAAAAATTAATTCAGCATCAGGCCCAATCTAAGCCATAAATAAAAAATCAAGTTCCAATTTTGTCAAGGTACTATAAGCATCCCACAGTTTGTGAAAACAAATTAAACATAACCCTGGACGATAGAATAATAAAACCAAATTTTCTCAAAGAGAAACACAGAAAGATGCAGTTTTTTAGGGTTTTTTTGGTATGAAACATAAAAGAATGGATGTCTAGGCAGCTAGGCCTAACTTTGTATACATATAATCAAGTACCAATCTCTAAGAAATTGTCACAAAAACCTGATTTCTAGAAAACTAGAGCATAGCTTGAATTTCGAGTAAAAACCAAGTAATAGCTTGTTTCTAGAAAACTAAAGCATTAAATTTTCATAGACTAGGACACCAAAACAAAAATTGAAGCCAAAAGACATAAAATTTGTCTTATTACCTCAAAAATTCATAGCATATGTCATGCAATAAACACAAATAACTCATAATACCAAGCATTTACAGCTAGCCCATATATTATCTTTTGGAATGTTGGCTTCAATAGCATAAAAAATTAAGACAAATTTAAAAAAAAAATCTTGCAAAATAAAAAAAAAAACTTACCCGAGAGTGGGTTTCTCCTTCGAGCTGTAGATATGCACAAAACATTAAAATCAATTAGTAAGTCATCAAAAAAATAAAAATTTCACAGAAAAAAAAAAATAGCTGTAGAAACCCTAAATAAATATATTTTAAATTAGTTTAATAACTACGAAACAAAGATCAAGAAACATAAGATTCCCAAAAATCTTAACAAAAAAATCCCAAAAATTTTATGAAACAAATCAAAAGCGAATCGATCTGGTTTAGACCAAAAGGAAACCTCCAGATCTCTGATTCAAAAAAAAATTAAAATTTTAAATACCTCATAAACCAAGACGAAGAAAGGATCGGAGGAGAGGAAAGTCTCTCTTTAGATTTGGGATTTTTTTTTTTTTTTGAGGGGGAGAGAGAAAGAGGAATTGGTGTGTGATAAATTTTGGACAAAGACTTTATAGTAATGAGTTTTTTTTTTTTATATATGTGAAATTTTCTTTTTCTATTTATAAAAACCGTACGAAAGTGAAAAGAAAAAATAGTATGAAAGAGAGAAAGAATACAAATTATACGAAAAACAAATTTTCATAAAAATTAATTTGAATTATATAGATCTGTTCACAAATTGAGTAGGTGTTTGAATTTAAATTAATCAATTTAAAATATATTTTTATAAAAACTTTTAATATTTTATTTGTTTTTAATTATAAAATTAGATATTTAAATTAATTTTTATACAAGTAGAATCAACTTGGATTTAATACATAAGTACTCTTTAAAGAATAAAATTAATACTTTTACGTGAAAGATGAAATTTTTTTCTTCTAAGCTTAGTTTAGTTGAATATATCGAAAAAAAAATAAAAAAATTAATTAATTAAATATTTTTTTAATTTAAAAAAATAAAATTTTTTTAGAAAAAGTGTGTGAATAGTGCATTCTACACGGTTGATAAGAAAACTACTCATTTGAACATGTCAATTGAATTCACTTTTTTTATAATTATCGATAACGAGTCCAACCGAATCTTCAATATAAACTATTTTTCTAACAATAATTAATAAGTATAGAAATAAAAAAACACGAAAAATATCCAATATAGACTATTTTCCGTATTTGTATAATACCATAAAACATGCATTTAAGTATTTCATTTATTTTTAAATTATTTATATAATTATTTAATTTAGTAAAAGTTAAGAAAAAGGAATCGATGCGCAAATTAAATTAAAATTTATGTTTTATTTTTCTTTTGATTCTTTTATTATTCTGTTTGATAGAACAACTATTTGGTGAGTAAAGCTTTAGCACACTTTACAATCATAAAAGTCAAAGATAATTGAGTTTTGAGTACTCGGGTTTAATATTTATTTTATGTAATTATATACATGAATCTTTAATCACAAAAGTTTTATAGTTTACTTCTAGTTTAGATTGTTCGAATTATTAGTCCGTTTGTACCATAATAGTTTGATTTGGAAAAAAATCATTCGACTATTTATAAAGTTTTGGGTTGAGTCGATTTTACAAATTAAATAATAGAGCTAGAGAAAAAAATAACACTTTGTAAATAAAATTAATAAATGAATAGGGTTATATGAGTAATTTACTCTCTTTTTTTTCTAAAATGAAAAACTTGTCTATAATATACAATTTTTGCATAATAATTTTAATTTCTAATCAATCCATCATTAGTTAGAAATTAATTACTCGAGTGTCTACAAATATTTATCCCGTACTAAAAATACGATTTTAAAAGCTAGAAATTAGCTACTCGAGTGTCAACAAATATTTATCTCATACTAGAAATTAGAAGCTAGAAATTTTTTGGGGGCAAATTAAGTTGCATATTTTTTTATGATAGTAAAAGTGCAATTTTACTATTTTAATAATCTATATTTCTATATTTTTTAAAGGGTTAAATTAATTTTTTTGTTATTTTGAAGGTAAAGTGCAAATTTATAATTACTAATTTAATATTTTATAAATTATGAAGAGATTAAAAAAATTCATTTAAAAGGATCGAGGTCCCTACAACTCTCTTGATTAATTCTTTGGGATTATGTATCTAACATTTGTCAAGTAAAAGTATCAACATGAACCGAATAAAATATTTAAATATAAATTTGGACAATTTTACGGGTTAAAAAATACATTAACTTGTTAAACAAATTTCAATATTTCAATTGTTGAGCTAAAGTCGAGATTATGAAAATAGTAACTTCTTAAATGAAATAGCAAACATGTAAAGCATGGTTTTAATTTTTGGGTAAGTTCTAATAGTAATATAGCTTGACTCGATATACAGGGATAGCAAAAAGATTCGAATCCGATGGGTTTCGATATGAGTTGATAGGGTTGTTGTTTTTTTTTTTTTCCCCTTAAATAAATTGAGTTTCACGGCACGACGGGTAAGTTTAATTCTTCATTTAGTCAAGTTGGGTCGGAATAGAAAAAACCTGCGCCGCCCTCCAGATATTCACCAAGACACCATTTATATATAATATTAGTTTAAAATATAAACAAAATAGGATATGTGGTATAAAAAGGGGAATCTATTCTCTTCTTTTTCCAAAAAAAAAAAAAATGCTTTTAAAGATTGTGTGATGCTTACTCCTAAACTCTTTATTTACACGGTAGTCATATTCTTTGTTCCTCTCTTCATTTTCGGATTTTTATTTAATGATTCGGGATTTAATTTTAAACGCGACTAATAAAAAATGGAGAGTTCTTTGCTTCATTTTTAGAAATGATATTAAGATTTGATCTATTCCATTACCAAAAATCGAAATAAAAAAAGAGGAATTCGAACTCTCGGTACGAATAACTTGCACAACGGATCAACAATCCGACGTTTTAATCCACTCAATCATCTCTCCTAATTGAGAAAAAATAATTACTATATTACAGCACGCAAAAAAAAACCTTGAAAAAAAGCCTTCTTTTTACTTAGTTATATAAATTATTATTTATCTATATGGAGTATTATTAATCATAGATATATAGATTCTAAATTTTATTATTATTATATAGATATATCCAACTTTTCTATAGAAACTTTTATCAGTAATTCCATTTTATTATTTTTAAATAAAATAAAATAAGGGCTCTAAAGAAATATTTCAAATAAAAAAAATTTCGCTTTGATTTCGTAAAAGGGATTTTTTTTTATTTCTAATTTCTACGGACCGGCTTGATCAGTACTCGATCGAGCCCTTTTTTTTATTTTAAACTAAAATAACTTATATTTTCTATGATTCTGCGATCTGATTTATTGTAACAAAAAAAAAATTGTTATTACAAGATAGTATCTGTTCATACTTTCTTAACCCTTTGACAAGGCACACACAGACGTTTGAACTTGAGACCTCTAAGGTGAACAACATCTTTTTTCTACTGGAACCACTTATTAGGTTCATATGATAATAAAACTTATATTAATATTTACTCTAACATGATTATGTATAGAAAATAATTAATAGTCTCATTAAAGATAAAAAAATTATAAATGGATATTCTATTTTGATAATAAAAATAAAAATTAAATATTATATTATTTTGGATCTCATCGGAATTAAGTAAACTTTAAATTTTCAAATTGATTTAGCATTAATAAATTAATATTTAATTTCAGTTGCGTCACAATCGAGTTATGTTAGACGTATATTAGGTCGGAGTTCGGTGGAAAAAAACTCTCTCGATCTGCCCAATTGCCATCGCTATACATTACTGACCTTAAACTTGGCTTAACTAAGAACACCCCTACTTATACAGAATAAGATGGGATGTGGCCCAAACAGTTTTCAGATTTTATCATGGCCCAGGGTAGCCTGCTTAACATATCAAAAAAGCCCTTAAATTATTATACTTAATTTAAACAAACCCATTAACTAATATATAACTTTTATCCATGAGAGTCCTTAATTTTATTATTAATGTAAAATTATCTTGAATTTTTTTGGTGAATTACAACGCGACTGGCGTGACTTGAACCCAAATCACATATGGAATAATAAACACCTTTAATCATAAAATCAACACACGAAGTTCAAATTATCTTGAATTTTTAAACTAATTTACATTTTATGTTATGTGAATAGTTTATTAAATAATTTTTTTTTGAAAGTAAAACAAAATAATATTTTGAATTTTTTTGAAAGTGTTTATCCAAATAACATACTTAATCACTTTTTGAAGCTTTACATTATTATTTTAAATTTCATTTTGATGTAAAAAATGCATAGAATTTCCATGGCATCAATAATAAATTAAGAGCCTGAAATTCAAAATAAAATTAATTTAATATTAAAATCAAGGGTAATAATTACACTCTCTTGTAATTAAAAAAAAATTGTAATTCTCTAGACGTGTTTGACTAACAATATGTAATTACTTCGTAATTTCATATGTCATGCTTGGTAATACAAATTGTAGTTATAGAATTACATAATTTATATTTTTAAAAAAATATTAATTACAATAAATAAAGTAACAAAAAATAAAATAAAATCATTATACGTATTGTGTTAGTATAAAAAAAAGTAGTTACCAATAAAAACAACAAAAAAATGTTATCACATGCAATTTTATTTAATTGTCGCGTATTTTATATGTTGGTCATTAATTAACTTCATCATCATCATCATCTGAATTTGTATCATTAAAATTATCAATATTTCTTTCTTTTTTTTCATGTAATCGTTGAGGTATGGATCATCCCAAATCCACCTATAAACGAAGTTATGAAATACACGACGTGCTAGTACGATCTAACTTTGTTGTTTTTATGGTATACTAAGATAATATTGTTAATATGAGAAATATTTTTTAAAACAACAATTGTCCTTTCAACCACATTTCGAATCTTTAAATATTTCAATTTAAAGAGTTTGCAAGTCGTCTTCGGTCCTTGCATCTAGCTCTATTCTCTTAAATAGCATCATACCCCACAATATAATACAATAAAACATTTTGTATTTGCATACTTAACATCTACCATGTAATATTTGGGTCTACGGTGCAAATAGTTCATAACTTTTATCATATAAACTTATACTATGTTATAGTTTTTCTTTATAATATGCAAATTAAGTACAAAATAATAAAGTTTATAATATATAACATTTATAAATAATTTTTATAAAGTATTCAATAACCTTCATAATATTTGTGAGGTATGATATCGCATAAGACAATAATACTAGACACAAGCACAATAGGCAGCTTGTGAACTCTTTAATTTGAAACATTCAAGGTTTCAAAATGTGGTTGAGAAGACATTTGTTGTTCTAAAAAAAATATTTCTCATATTAACAACATCACCTTTGTATAATATTAAAAAAAACAATATTGGATGGTACTAGTATTGTAACATCAGCGTTCTTGAACCGAATTTGGAATTGTAATAGAGTAGAACTGAGAATTAGACTATGTAGCTAAAATAAGAAAAAAGTTAGAAAATTAAGGATTAATTAGTAATCGTGAGAAAGGATGAAGGACTAAATAGTAATTTATCCAAATTGAATTATGAGCCATCATGAGAATTAGATTGACTAAGGAGGGGCAAAAGAGTAATTTAGTGAAGATATTTTTGGAGGCAAAGTTTTGGGCCAAAGTGTAAAGTTGGAAGGCCTAGGGACTAAAAGTGAAATTTTACCATTTTTATTAAGTGAGATATTTTTGAAGAAAAGTCTATAGAATTTGAGAGAAAGAAAAAGAAATAAAAGATGAAAAATATCATATTTTTCATAATGCTTAACCGTCACATGCATGTCCCCTTCCACCCAACTTTTCCTTTTATTTCAATTAAGTCCTTCCACCATTGTTAAACCCTCCAAGCTTCAAAATCCTCCATTTTCTTTGAAATCTCCTTAAGAAAGGCATAGAGGGAAGCTAGTAGACACCTTAATTTTCTTGTAGAGTTCCTTTTGAAGTGTTAATGAGTATAGGGATTGAATTAAAATTATGGGATTTCGATGACTAAGGTAAGAGATGATTCAATTTTCATGACATACATGTATATTTACATAATCTAGAATGAAAAAGTATTGAATTTTAGTCTTAAGCTTATATGCGTTTGTATGAAATTAAAGAAAGAGGGAAGAAGGAGAAGGACCAAATTGAAGAAAAAAGAAAGAAGAAAGCTAAGGTGTGAGAAGAAATTATCTACAAGTGAGTTAAGTACTACAAATATTTAAAGACTTAGTAACAATTAAGTTAAAGTGCTTATAATTTTAATATATATGATTAATCATGATAAAAATAATATGTATAATTATAATAATGGTAATTATGTGTGATTGAGTAAAACAGTTTGGACAAAACAGAGGATTAACTTCGAAAATTCACCAAAAATTGTATATAATGAGTTAAGGGTCGAAGTAAATATGCAATTATAGCTTATTGAGTGTAGTTTCATATGGAAAAAGCAGTGAAAGAAAAGGAATTGTATATTTCGAGATATACTAGTTTTTGTATAACATGGTCAGAGTAGGTTCGAGTTCCCTTGTTCTGACTTCGAAAAATCATAGAAAAATGTAGAAAAATTATTAGAGACTAAAATTTATATGGCTGAATCCTTAATGAGTCTATTTTCAAAAGAAATAGATATTAGATTCCTGAACTAAAATATAATTATTTTTTAGTAAGGAAAGGTCGAAACTGTAAGGCTGTAGAGAATGAGTAAATTGGAAGAATTTTCTGTATTAATTGGATAAAGTAAAATTCTGAAATTATTATGGTAGAAAAATATTTGAGTCTAGTTTCAAAAACATTAAGCGGAGATGAATTTCAAATTCTGTAGCTTAAGATATAAATAATTTAGTGACTATGACTCAAATGGACAGTTTTGAAAATTAATGTGAAAATAAGAGTAAAGAGATATATGATAATGTAAATGTGAAATATTATGTGTTTAATTATAAATATTGATTATATGATAAAATGGTGATATTGTGGAAGCCATTGAGAAAATAAAGGTGAGATGATTATGTATATGCGAAGAAAAATATATATATATATATGATGTATAAGTTGTGGATAATGATGTTAAATGAGATTATGCCCATGTAGACGAATTATAACTGTTGTGATATTACTAGCATGCCATTAAAGAACGCTAGCGCGCTTACTGTTCAGCACTGTGTGTGCTTACTGGATTGCATTGTGTGTGCTCTCTGTTCAGCACGTCTCGTACTCTCTGTTATTAGCACTTCATGTGCTCTCTGATTAGCACTTTGTGTGCTCAGTACTTTGTGTACTCTCTGTTTAGCACTTTGTGTATTCTCTGTTGCCCAGCACTAATGTGTTCTCTGTTTAGTACTTCGGTACTCTCCGTTTGTTCCGTATATTCGATAGGTTCTATGAAAGTCTACTATGGGCCAAGTCGATAAATAAGCTAAGTGAGCTATGGTTAAGAAAGCTATGATGGCTAAATTGTGAAAAGTGAAAGAATGTGCAAATTATGACATTGATGTAAGTGAAATGATGAATACATGAAAGATAAGTACTATATGTGTATGTGTAATTAAATGTTGATAATTAAGTGAACTAATGTGGCTGAAATGACTAAGCTATATAAAAAGGATGAAAATGTAAAATCTACCATTGAGGTAAGTTGGAATACGAGAATAAATGTGTTATGGTGGCATTAAGGTAAATTAAATGTTACATGCAAGAAAGGTTAGAAATTTTATACGCATGAGTATTTAAATGTTTGATAAAATTAAGCAATAAATAAATAATCATCTATTATGCTTGTAGTGCTTACTAAGCCTTCACTGGCTTAACACGTTTATTTTAACGCATAGGTACAAAAGCTACGGAAAGTTAGAGTCGAGCAAGGGACCTCTCATCACATCACATCACTCTTGAAGCTCAAGTTTAGGTAATTTACTTTTAAGTAAAATGGCATGTACAAATGGTACTTACATGTGACCCTAATGGAAGGAAAAATATTGATTTGGGATGCTTTGAGTTGATGAAATGAAATGATTAATTTTGGTTGAAATTGTGTTTGGACTAAAAATCATATTTTATTTTTTTTAAATCGGTTTTAAGTATCGATTTTAATTATACATGATTAATTTACCATATTTTGAATCAATAAGCCTAAAAATGCATCGTTTGATGAAAAAAATTTACATGACTCGATTTTTTTGTACTGAACTTTAATGTAATACTTCTATACCGGGTTTATACATATGAATCGGGTATAGGGGTGTTACAAGTATGTTACATATTTCACAACTTCAATCATAGATGGAATTGAGATGATCTATACTTCGAAAAAAACATGAAAGAATGAGATATTGATTATACAAATTCAAATTCAGATAACGATAAAATTGGTCAAATACCAACAGATGATGATAAGAAACATATGTTAAAGATTAAAAAGGGAATAACCCAACAAATATAAACTATAACAATTAGATAGAATTGTATATGATGTTTATAATTTTTTATAATTGCATTATCAATTACTTTTTTAAACTAACATGATGCATATGATTATGTGATTTTAATTTCGGTCCCTTTATTAGAAATTATTTTTATCATACTAGTAATAATTTTTATAATAATTATCATTTTTAAAATAAAAATTATTTAAGTGTGTAATTAAAATTTGTACTACCAAACATGTTTAGGAAATTACAAATTATTGTAATTAGAGGAGAATATAGTTATTACTCTAGTAATTACATTTTTATTCAATTACTTTGTGATGTTCAAAAATTAGAGGGAACGGGCAGGGCCCCAATCTCTTTAAAATGAAATTTTTTTCATTTAGGACATTTAAAATTTTAAATTAATAAAGGTAAAACACTTTAACCCCTTAAAAATGATAAAAAAATTAATTTAATCTATAAAAATATAAATTATTAAAATGATAATATTATATTTTTACTATCATAAAAATTATAATTTAATTTCGACCCCTAAAAAATTTTTTGAGTTATCCCCGCCAAAAATCCTCCAACCCAAATAAAAGAATCATGTTTCAAGGTGGCGTAGGTTAGTTTATCAATTAAAAACTTTTGGACTAGTTTAAATGAATTCCACCCCACCTTAATATATTTGTCAAAATACCCTCTTTTAGTTATATAACTTGTTTCAATGCTTTTAATTATAGTTTCTTATTTTTATAAAATACTATAACAAATATTTAGAGTAATTCTAATATATTTACAAAATATTTTTTAAAAATTCAAAACAAATCAAAAGCAATAATTTTTAATAAAATCAAATTGAATTGAATCGAATAAAAATTTATCTAACCTACGTTATTAATTCGATATCAAAATCATATAATCTAACTCTAATCCAAATTAAATTTGAAGCTTGGTGCCCAAGTCAAGACTTGTAAATTCGGCATATTTTAATTTAGGTTAGATTTCATTCATTGACAATTAACGGCGGCATTACTTAGGAGTTAGGACTATTTGACCGTTGAAAAAACAAATTGGGAAATTTTAAAATTTGGGCACCTAATTTTTATAAATTTTCAACTATGATGTATATGCATAAATCAGATAAATTAACCGATTAAATCTTAACTCGATTGATATAGACATTATTATTAATGTAGAAGGACATGAGTTCGAGTGTGCTGAAACTTATTATCCTCCTATTTATGGGTTGAAAGAAACTATGAATAATCTTATATATTGTGTTAAAATAAAACAGATATGATCGAAACATATAATAAAAATTTTCAAAAAATAAGTCAAATATATTACCATGTTTACATTAGTTTTTTTTGTTTAATTTTGTCTGATTTGTGTGATGTAATTTAGAAAACTGAATTATCAAATAGTATCACTTTGACTTAAAGGTTGCCAATTTTGACTTATTATTTTTGTTTATGAGCCGGCAAATTTGACTCCCTACGGCCGCCCAAAATATATTAATTAATTATAATATATAGTTATTCAGCCTAATAATAATTAGATTAAATTAGTGAATTAGATTAATTGGTTGGAGAGTTAATTGGTGTATTAATATGGACAAAGAGATCGAATTGATTTTTAAGCAAATTATTCAAAATCGATAAAAAATTGAAATTCAAGATAAAAGATCGACAATTGAACTAGTAGAATCAGATTATAAATTTTAATTTTTTTATGGGAAGGGATCCATGTTTTACACAATTTCGTAATTTTTATTGTATGATTAATATTTAATAATACAATCCTCATATTTCACATTTCACTTATATAAATCGTGCACCTCAAAGTTGACATAAATAAAAAATTTCTAACTAATTGTTTTATGTAAAAATTTAATCGTTTAATAAATTATGATATTTACAGTATTTTTTATTGATATGATATAAATTTTGGATTGGTTCAAAAATTTATATGCATAATAAGTACAATTATATCAATAAATATGATAATTGAATCGTTAAAATATTAAGTATACAAAAAATGTACAAAAGAGTATAAAACTACTTAAATTTTTTTTTATTACAATAACAAGACAATGTTTGAATAACAAACATGACTAGCGCAACTTAAACCCAGATCACACCTAGAACATTGAACACTCTTGACCATCAGGACATCACATGGGGTTCAAAAAACTACTTTAATTTTACATCGATTAAAAGTAAAACCCTCTATATTTTTATTAATTTTAAATTATTTATTTAATTATTATTTAACCAACTGTGGAACCAATTTTGCGTTAAAATAGCTTTAATTGAACTATTGAAATTTTTAAAGGAGCCATAAATAATATTTTCTATTTGACCAAAAGACTAAAAAGGGTTAAATTGAAAAATTAAAATTTGGAAGGGGATAAAAAAGAAATTATACCATTAAAGCAATGTCAAGGCTTACAACCTCTTGACCGAGAAATAATAATATTATATTATAAGCACGAAAGCTTTCAATCCCAAGCAATCACAAGTCTTCATCCTCAATTATCAAAGAAAAATATGATAACTTAAATATTGAAAAACATAAATGCGTTACCAAAACGTATTTCTCGAGTCCTTCTATTGTAAAAATTGTATCAAATTAGACCCTCAACTATTAAATGCATAATTTTTATCTTTGTAGTATTAAAAAGAATCGAATAAGATCAAATTGTAATAAAGTTAATATTTATTGTTAAAAAAGGATTTCATTTTTTATTTGCAATTAAATTACAAACAAAAGATTTCATTTGCAAAACCGTGTAAAGCTTTAAAATGATTAACTCTGTTGACAATAAATGACATTTTGTAAACAATAAAAGTTAACTCTGTTAAAAATTAAATTTAAATGTAATTAACGCGATTCAAACTCAAATCATACTTAAAACGATAAACACTGTAATCATTAAGTCAACACACAAAATTCTTTATTTTCTATCATTCAACCTTTTTCATATATAAAAATAATAATAATTAAAGTACTATATCTTAAAACCCCTCAAAAACAATCAACTTTGGTGATTGCTAGGGGACAACTCTAAATGGTAGGGTATAAGTTTTAGACAAATCTTATCCCTTGTGTCACGTGCAACTCACAATCATCTTTAAAAAAAATTGAAACAATTCCATAAATTAATTTAATTATTAAAAAAAAGGTTAAAATCCGTAGTTAATCCATATACTTTGATAAAATTTGATATTTTGTCCATGCATTTACTTATAAAAAATTAAGACCTATTTTGTTAACTTAAAAATCATGCTCTAATCGTTAAAATCATAATTTTTCTTCAAATTTTATCAAATTTACATATTGATTAAGTTTTTTTCATCTGATGTGATTGAGGAAAAATAAACATCTTAAGTTGTCAGATCATAACAAAAACTATCAACGATGATAATAATTGGATTAATATTTTAATTTGAAAAAGTATCTTTTAAATTACAGGGACTAAATCTCAAAAATTTCAAATTACAAGGCTAATTGCATATTTTAACCCTTTTTGAAAAAAATACTTTTAATAATTTAGAAATATTCTCACTGTCTAACTATAAAGTTTGATGTAAATATTCTCAGTATTTGAAAAAAAATATACTCTTCCAACTTTTGTGTTGTAACTTTGATAAATTATGAGATTAATTTGTTTAATTTTCAGAAAAAAAAAATTGTGAAATCCACACCATAATTATTATTATTTTTAAAATAACAATAATTATTTAAATTAAAATTTTAAAAAAATGGGGACAAATCCTTCACATGTACAACATCTTGCAGTATGATTATCTTCTTTGACCCACCAACTTCACGTGATAATGAATTGTTTATAGATGGGATCAAATTGAATTAAACTAAAATAATCTTTTGAGAAAATAATATTTAAATCCATGTTATTTAATGTGCTGGATGAGAGCTTTACTAGTGTTGGCAATTGAATTAAATTTCAAGGTTAGAAAACAAATTATGCAACTTTGTTTTAAGCTTGGAAGTTTATTTTTTTAAAGTATGCTTTAAAATAAAATAAAAAATACTATTATTTTAAAAATATATTCTTAATTATTTTTTCAAACTTGTTGATATAGAGTCAACAGGGCAGAAGTGAGGGAGGAAATAGTAATGGTTTTATGAAGGTCGTCGATTCATTTAAAAAGATTGAGAGCCGTACAATAACAATAACATCAATTTTAATAATAGAAATAGATGAATTTTTTAACAGAAATAATTAATTTACTTTTTGATCTAATATACATGGATCAATTTACCCTTTTTTTATTAAATCAATTTATTTATTTTTTAGTAAAGGAGCAAAAACATAATTTGAGTATTAGTACAAGAATTTCTATAATACTTTTTTTTTTTTTTAATATTATATTATATTGATTAAAAATATAAAAAAGTTTAAACATATGTTTTTCATAAAATTCTAAAATATATAATTATTAATTTAAAAAATTCAAAATAATATATAAAAATTGAAAATGTTATAAGAATTTTAAAAATTTAATGGCCAAAAAAACTTGAAATTTAAATGCTTTTCTAGAATTTTAGAATTATATATTTTTAAAATTTAATAAAAAAATTTAATTTTAAACTTTAAAATAATTTAAAATTTTTACATTTTTTTGTAATAATATTATTAATCTCAACTAATTTATTATCAATTGTCATATATATATATATATATATATATATATATATATACACGTATGATTACATGATAGTATTTGTTCTTATTTTTTTAACCCTTTGATAACGTACACACACTTTGCACAAACAGGTGCTCGAACCTGACTCTCCTAAGATTAACACAATTTTCTTTTCCACTGAAGCAATTGATTGGGTTTCTTTTTTATATATTATTTTTATTTTTTATATTTTTTAATATGTATATATTTAATAAAATAAAAAATATATTTTTTTTATATAAAGATGACACTTTGTAATTAGCTATAAGAATTTGTCTAACGTCTGTTAAAAATTGAATTAAAAAAATGTAAGGAGTAAACTTTAGATACCAAAGTAAATAATGAGTAAACTTTAAGAGTCCAAATCAATAATTAAGCCTTAAAAAGAAAAAAAAAAACCAACAAAGCGTGGAATAAGATGGTTGGGCAAAGACGGCAGCTTCCACTTTTGATCCATTTATTGTTAAAAAATTATTCACCATTTTTTTTTTTGTCTATTTTTGAAGGATTCTTACATTTTTCAATTAGACAATAAATTAAAAGAAAAAAAAAATAAGATTTGGATTTTGGGAGAATTTTAAATTATGGCATCGCACCCGAATTTTTTGTGGAGAGTGTCGGTGTTTTTAATCTGAAAAATCTGGATTGAAAACGACCAAAAATGGCACCTAACACTACCATGTCTGATTTGATTTAACTAATAACAATTAGTTTCTTAATTAACATGCTAATATTGTTTCGACTTTTGATTGTATTCTTCGGGTTAATGTAATTTTCGATCCTTGAATTTAACAATTGATATATTTTAGTATTTGGATTTTTGTTTATTTTTGTATAATAATTTGATAACAAGGTCCCTCTTTTAAAATATATTTTTATTGAAGGTGAGTTGATTCTTTCAAAATAAATTTTCGAAGTGTTGTTCATCGGGTAACTAATTAGATCTCTAACAATTGAATATATTGTTTTCGTGTCAAGATTTTGTCCTCAATCTTTATGGAGAGTAGTGTATGCTGAGGGAGGTGCTTAGCTAGTGGATATATAAATTATAAGACTTTATAGAGGTGTTAGTATAGGGTCTGTGAATAATACTTGAGTTACTTGGTAGTATTTTCATCACCTGAAGTGTCTCATTCTGTGAATTGTATACGATTTTCGCAAAGGTCGAGGATAAAATCTTGGCATGAAGACAATACTTTCAATTGTTGCGAGTTTGATCAGTTGTTTGGCGGATGACACTTCGAAGATTTCTCTCGAAGGAGTTGACCCACCCTTAACAATTTTTAAAATTTTAGTTTATAACGTGTAGGATTGAGCCAGAGGGTTGACAAGGGCCTTCCCCCCCTCCCCATAATGGAATAATTGACTTTTAATCTCTTTATATTTATGAAATTTTAAATTAATATATGGTAAAATTACAATTTGCCATTTCTGAAGGATAAAATTTTAATTTAATAATTTAAAAATTATAAGAATATAAACTATTAAAATGGTAAATTTATAATTTCGCTATAAAAAAAATATAAATCAATTTCGACCCTCCCAAAAATTTTCTAATATTGCCCTTGATGATATGATACAATCATAGAATGCTACATCATTAAATTTTGATCGAATCTAGATTCAAAGACCAAAATCGACTTATTTACCAATTTCAAATAGCAATGTGTATCCAAAATAAGTACTAAAGTTGACCTAATTATCAAGTTTAGGGCTGAAAATTATATTAATTAAAAATAAAAATAAAAAACAATAGAGTTTAAATAGAATAATTAAGATAAAATTATTAAATTAAATATAAAAAGAATAATTAAAAAATTGAAACTATTCGAATAGTGTGAATTAGATTTGTTATTTTAATGTGATGTGGGTTATATTATACAAATATAATAAAAATATTTAAAACATGACATGATATAAATATATATGTGAAATAAAACGTGATGTAAAGCTACAAATTATTTTAATATTTCTATAAAATAAATATTTGTTGTGGCTATAAAATTTACTCAAGGGATAAAGATTTTAAAAATATTGTATTATGAATATTTTAAGGTAAATTATTCACTAAATTATAGGTAAGTTATCGTTTTAATCTTTTGATTAAAAAAATGTCGTTAAATTATTTGAAATTTTTATTTAAGTTTATGAATTATTCAAATATTTTTATTTAAGTCATTGGGTTGTTAAATTTTTCTTTTAAAGTTTTATCAGCGAACTACAAGTAACGATTCAACGATCATTATGGTAGATCAGTAACCATCGACAAGTAAAAAATTTTTTAAATCCAAGCGGATCTAATGATTAGTGTCAGAGATAGAAAAAAAAAGTTGTTTAAAATTGGTTTGCAAAATTGTGACGTTTAAAAATGTTTTCATGAAAAAAATGAACTGTAGAAGGAAATGAGAAAAAGAACTTTCCATTGATGTAAACAATATGAATAAAGAAAACCATATAATATCCATTTTAACAATCCAATGAGTTAAATAAAAACTTTTAAATAATTTAGTGACCAAATTATAATTTTTTTAATTAAATGACAAAAAATTGTCCATAATTTAATGACTTTTTTAAGTTTCTATTTAGAGTTATAAAAAAAAAACCTTTTCCTGCTTAAAATTATGTTTTATATATTATCATAAAATATTTTACTAAATTTAGTTTCAATTACGTTTCAATCTTTAAATTTACCAAAAATAATTTTCTCAATTTTTAATAAATGGAGTCAAATCTTGCTATCAATTCCTATATTTTTTTTAAGTTGTAGATATAGGCATATAGCACATAGACTTTAATTTGTTTAAATTTTAGTTCACATATTTTTTAATTTAAAAGTTCGTTCTTAATATAGAACTATAATAATTAAAATTTTGTTATTACTCATATATTATGCGTAAAATTATAAATTTAATTTATATTTTTTAATTAAATCATTTTTAATTTTTATAATTTTCGAATTTAAAATTTTAATATTGACAAAAAAGATAATTATTAACTGTATTAATTAATTTTTTTGTGAGTAAATGTGAATTTTAAGATTTGAAAAATATAAAGACTAAAAAGAATTAAATCAAAGTATAGAGATTAAAATCACAATTGACAAGGTATAGAGAATAATAATAGAATTTAAGTATTAAAAAAAGCTAATATAATTTTAGTCTCTAAACTCAACAATGAGATTTGGTGTCTATATTTTTTCATCCACATTGGTACTTAAATTTGATAATTAGATCTATTTTTATCCTTGAACTTGAAAAAATGTATGTTTTTGACGATGTAGTACAATTTCAGAATGTCACACCATCAAAATTTGATAGGATTCAAGTTCAAGAATCAAAATGAACCTAGTTATAAAGTTCAAGACCATGTACTAAAGTAGACTTAATTACCAACTTTAGGGACTAAATTTTATATTAATCCATTTAAAAAAGGGTAAACTACATTAGTTGTCATCCAACTATAAAAAATTATAAAATGGTCACTCAAATATTAATAAATTTATTTTTTGGTCACTAAACTATGAAAAGTTACGAAATAATCACCCAACTATATTGGATTTTTGAGTGTTTTCATATTTACGTTAGCCAGCTAGTGACATAAAAGACAAAATTGAATAGTTAGGTGACAAAAAAGAAAAAAATCATAATTGAGTGACCTCTGCCTGAATTTACCCTTTTAAAAAAGTAAACAAATTAAGAGTCAAAAATTTAATCTATAAAAAATGAATAAAACATAGGCAAAAGACGTTGAACAACAATTTGACAGAGGAGAGCATATGCAGATAGCAGCACAGACCAACAAATGCTTATGCTTTTAAATACTCCATACGCTCTCTCACTTACTCGCTCATTAGCTTCTTCCTCTTTCCCTTCTCCTCCCACGCGCCGCCTTCTCTCCCTTTCTTCCACTTTTGCCCTTCCTCCCCCTCGATTCCCCCATTCTCCCCTCGTTCCCTCGAGGGTATCTCCGTCTTTCCGCACCCAAGCTTCATCCGCCACCGCAGCCATGGGTGACGCTCCCGACGTTGGTATGGACGCTGTCCAAAGACGCCTCATGTTCGAGGATGAGTGAGTCTTCCACTTTTCCTCGATTCCCCTTTTTTTCGCCCTTATTTACGGTTTTGCCATTTTTCCATTGCCTTCTGTTTGATTCTATGTTTGATTACCGAGAAAAATGATGGATAAAAGAAGGGAAGTTTAAGCTAAAGTTAACTGAGTTCATTAGGTTCCCTTTTTTTTCTTTTTCTCTTTTGAAAATATATGTTATCGTTTTACAACCAACATAACTGAAATTTAAGCTTGTTTAATAACTTGTTGATCGAAACCCAGTTTTTTTTGCCCCTTTTCTTTTATCAATACATATAAATTTGACGTAGACTTGTTTTATAGAGTAAAGCATACGTATATGTGTGTTCTACGCTGGTAAGAATTGAAAGTGGACTTAAACTGATAATTTATTTAGCTACATGATTTGATGACTTATTAGATTGGAACTTTTGTAACTCTGGTTGGTGATTCAAAGGGAAAATGTTTGGGGAACCTCTTTTGTAACAGAGAAATAATTTCCCTTTTCTTTCATTGTGTCAGATGCTGTTAAAATTTGAGCCATATTTGTATATTGACAGCTGAAATTAAAAAAAAAAAATCAGCGAAAAAAGGGCAAAATATTTATTAAAAACCTGATACTATAACCAGGTTTTATTCATATTATTGGATGATCATCTTTTGACCGCTGGATACATCGACTGCAAAAAATGAATAGGATGATATTGGTAAGCTAGTCCCATATTAATTAATTAATAATATTATTATCTGGATGCTATGGATTTTTTATGGCAGTAATGAAGCCTAGAAACAGAAGCAACCTGACTTACATGCTGTTATCTGTTTTTGGTTACATGCGAGATGATTCTTGATTTGAATCCTTATGCAAAAGCAACGGTGAATTGTTATACAAAAAAAATGGAAAAATGTTGAAAAAGAATGAAAAGAATGGTAGTTTATTTTCTTGGTTTTCACATATTTGTGTTGACATGTGTGGTTTTTGTTTTCTTCTACTGCAGTTCATCGTGTGCTGTATCTTACATGGATTGAATTGAAGGATGAATGTGATAGTGATATGTGAATTGTTGGTTGTATTAGTTTGCTAATTATGGTAGATGTATATCTGTTATTGCATAGGAGAATGAATTCTTTCTATTACTGATAAATATATTTTATATGGCATGAGTCAAGGTGTAAAACCTTACTGAACATACAGTTTGATACATGACTGTATTAATATGAAGCCATCTCTCCCTTTCAATTTATGATTTCAGAGGTTATTGAGTTGGTCTTTTCTTTTGAAATCCAACTTATTTAGTATTTAATACTAACATATGCTTCAGAATTTTTTATCAGTTCCATACTGTATGTAACCTACTGGCCTTTGTTTCGATCTTCTTGTAGATGTATTTTAGTGGACGAGAGTGATAATGTTGTTGGCCATGAATCGAAGTACAACTGTAAGTAAAATGTCAATGATGCAGTTTCCATGGGGCATAGCACTTTGGTTTTTATTATCTTTTTACTCCCTTTTTCTATGTTGTATATGCTTGCATTCTTTTTCCTGAAGTTCAATGGACTGCATATGATGTTATCTGATCATGGAAAGAAACTCTTTTATTGTGATGACCAAATAGCTATGTTAACCGTCCAGTCACAAGATTAGTTATTAACTGAATTATGTCATTTTCTTTATCTAGCTATTATTTATATGTATTTCCTCTGCATTTCTTCTTGTTAGGCACAATATAGCATTTGCACCACTGAGCTCTAGCTTCTGTGGTGGCCATAACAGATAACAAAGACTGAATATGTTGTGATATGTTGTAAAACGATCAGATGAAAGCTGGTAAAATTTCTTAGGACTTCCATAAATGGTTAATAAAAGAGCCCTCCTTTTATATGTGAGATTAGAAGGACACGAGGAAGCTGCATGGTTTTATTGTGTTCCTAATATTTAATTAGTTTCACTTTTCTCTGAGCAGAGATTGTATGCAAATATTAAATATGGGACACTGGTTGAATGTAGTCCTGCTTTGATACTTAGTATATTGATGTTGAGATTGTGATATATTTCTCCAGTTCTATACTATTGAGTGTTAATATTTTTAAGTTGGCATATTATCTTGATTGGTGGAAATCATATTGTTGTTGTTTTGGTGTTGAAATAAGAAAGATGATCCAGTATTAAAATTTCTGGTGACTTTCATATAGAATGGGCCTATTAATGATCTCTCGATTTGTATAAGATGGAGAAGCTTGTTTGAAGAAATTTCTTAGTACACTGGAGCCTTAAACTTATTCAGTATTTTGCAAAACCTTGGTTATTCAATTGGCTGAGCCTGAATTATTTACTGCTTTTTAATTTCTTTTATAACATTAAAAAGAAAAACCTTTAACACCGATCTTTATCAAGAACTTTTGTTGTGTAAATCCATTGAGTTATTCATTAGGCTCTAAGATGAATCACTTCATGTGCATTCTGTTTATCATTTAAGAAGTGAAGATAAAAAAAATTGCTTGAATCTCTGGCCTGGATGCTGGATCATTGAGTTTGTGTTTTACATTTGCATTATGGGAATTAAAGGACGTTACTCTCTTTTTCTGCAGTCAATTTATTCAGTATGTTGCCTTTATTTCTGCATTTTTAAAACCTGTTTGAAAATTTACAGGTCATTTGTGGGAAAAGATTCTTACTGGAAAGATGCTGCATAGAGCATTCAGTGTATTTTTGTTTAACACAAAATATGAGTTGCTCCTTCAGGTAACATGATAGAATATGGATAGTTGAGATATTTAGAACTGTTGTTTTGAACTTCAGCATTGTAATGACCGTGAAACAAACATTTTACGCCATTGAGTGTATATATTCGCCTTGTTTTCTTTATCATTTACATTCATTGGAAATCATGCTTATGGAATCTAAATCTCTGCCCGTTTTATCTTTTAGAGAACCTTACTAGTCCAAAACCCCAAAGTAAAAGGAGAATCGAAAATAGTTCCAAGTTGGACAGGCTGACCACTATTAAGTCAATTTCTGTAGGGTCAGTTGCTTTTACTTATGGAATGGATGTTAAAACAAATAAGAGAAAGTAAAAAAATAATGGGGAGCAGGATATTTTTCCTGGTCTTTGGCTTTGCCTGGTAAGATGAACGAAAAACGGAAATATGGAAAATTGAAGGTTTAGAAAAGTAGAAAGATAAAAAAAAAAATATTTGTTCTTTCTTTTGGTGTGCTTGGTAGGAAAACTAAAAAAAATTAAAAGAAAAAAGTAATTTTTTTGCATTCATTGCTTGGTATAGTTGAAAAACGAGAAAAAAGAACGTGCATAAATTTGAACACTTAACTTACATCTCTCTCTTTTTCTCTTCTCTTCTCTTTCCAATTTGGAATGATTTGTTTTTATGCACTTGGAGAGAACGGTGTCATAGTTTCTATTTTCTTTCCACTTTTCCATCCTTCCACTTTTTTGTTTAACCAAGCACACCCTTAGCCGAGCTAGCTAGCACCTCTAACTCTACTCTTAATTTCTATTTTGGTACCGGCTATGACACTAAATACATTGCATAGTATTTTATTTTTGTTCTTGTTTGTGCCAATTCAATATATATATATGCTTGATAGCATCGTAGCACATACTAGTTATGCTTTGTAAATATTCGATGTGGAAAGTTTTTTTTCACTTGCCTTTCCTTTCTGGTACTTGGACAGCAACGATCTGCAACGAAGGTAACATTCCCTCTTGTCTGGACAAACACCTGTTGCAGCCATCCTTTATATCGTGAATCTGAGCTTCTTTCGGAGAATCATCTTGGTATATATCTTCTACACCTGTTCAATCTACCAGCACTTTTTTCTTACTGTGGCTAATAAAATTTTCCTATTTCCTTCTCTAATTTTCTGCTTACAGGGGTGAGGAATGCTGCTCAAAGGAAGCTTTTGGACGAGCTTGGTATTCCTGCTGAAGATGTTCCTGTTGATCAGTTTGTCCCACTGAGCCGCATACTCTACAAGGCACCTTCCGATGGCAAGTGGGGCGAGCATGAACGTAATACTTACACTCTCTCTGCTTAACATTCAGCACTAAGTTTGCATGTTTGGTCACTTTCAAGTCTTTTAACTGCAAAAAAAGTTTTTTATTTTTTTTGTTTGGATACAATGCATACCTTTGCCTATAACCCCCTAGCCTTTAAATCGAAGGGAGATATGTGCTTAAGCATGCTCGAACCTACGTCCTTTGAATTGTTGCAATAGCAACGATGTCAATTGAGCTAAGGCTCAATCAACCTATGTCCTTTGAATTGTTGCAATTGCAACGATGTCAACTGAGCTAAGGCTCAATCAACAACCACAAACGTTTTGATGGAAAGTTATTACAGTTTACAATTTACAAAATATACATTTCAATAGTTATAATTGTTTTGTATCCATTTCTCGGCCCATCAATTGGCATTGTGGATATTACATGACCCTGCTCATTATTTTGCAGTTGATTACCTCCTATTCATTGTCCGAGATGTTAATGTTCATCCAAACCCTGATGAGGTAGCAGAGGCTAAATACGTGAACCGTGACCAACTGAAGGAGTTACTGCATAAAGCCGATGCTGGTGAAGAAGGTTTGAAACTGTCACCATGGTTCAGACTCGTCGTGGATAATTTCTTGTTCAAGTGGTGGGATCATGTCGAGAAAGGGACCCTTAAGGAAGTAAGTGACATGGAAACAATTCATAAGCTGTGATTTAAGATTTTAGAAGCAAAAAGGACATGAAACAAAGTTTGGCAATGGGTACTTCCAGAAAGAAAAAAAAAAAAGTTTTAATTCCAATAAATTGTAGGTTTGAAATAGTTCTTAAATATGCTGGTTTCTTAATGTTTGTAAGATCATGTTGCTGCTAAATTTTGACTTAAATGTTGGAAACTATAAGGGCATGTATTTTAGATTTGAATTCAATAAAGTAAAAGATTATTTCTTTATATACATGATCAAGCACCCTTCTCTATTAAATTCTTAATTTTCTATTTTATGGATTTTGAGCTGATATGTTTCTTTTTTTTTCTAAAAAACAGTAGAAGCATGTGATGGATTGTGTTATTTGTGATTAACAAAAACACTGAATTCGGGTATCCGTATTTTTTGAATTATTTTAATTTATTTAATTGATATAAGATATGAATTTATTTATTATTATATAAGAACGCGATTGTGTGGAAATTTTTTAAGAAACATTAGATTTTGTAACACTCTAGAAGTGGGTAAAAAAATATTTTATCTTAAAAATTATTTTTTTATAATTTATTCAATAATAAATATAAATGGAGTGGTAATAAATTTATATTTTAATAATATTGGACAAGTATTTAATCTTTTAATTTTTTATTTAAAAATTTTATAAAATTATAAAAAATAAAAGTGACAACATAATAACATTAATTATAATTACAATTTTTTTTTTTTATATTTTTATATTTGAATTGGTGATTTAGTTAAGAGTGATACAACACACAACAAATACATTATATAAATAATATAGAAAATAGCAATTAATACATTTTCTTTTCAAAATTTACTATACTTTCTATGTGTTTTTTATTTCCTTTCTTCTCTTCAAAAGATTTCTCTTAAAAATATTAAAAATAATTATCTATATTATTTTTAAATAGAAAGATGACATAATCTGGTTCAATAAAAATTTATATAAATGCTTAAATTATTAGTAGTAAATAAATATTCCTCATAAATTAGAATGAAACAAGACATGAATTTAAAAAAAAAAAAAAGATTATATTAAAATAAGGCTATCTAATGGTTTAAATACAAGGATTTTTAAAAATTAAAGTAAATTGTGCCTACCAGTAATCACCACAAGAGCATTGGGAATCTCTAAAATGATGAAACCTCTTTGCATCTCTTACAACAATTTCTCTTCCCACCACTTTTGACATAAACTTTAATGCGTTATGGCAGTCTCCACAGATCCTAAGGTTCTTAAATACCCTGACCGTGGCTCCGCGAGGAAGCCTCATTAGTGCAAAAGCTACGGCAAGCTTCTCGCTGTGAGCGGACAAGACACGTTCTTTCTGATCAGACTCTATATCATGTAACACAAACTTTGTGTCCGGAACATAACCTGATCTTTTCATTTCCGGCACCAGTTTGTTAAGATAATTGTACACTGCTTGCACCTCAGGGTGCACTGTGTCATCAACCAAGAAAACATGAATTTTGTTCTCGACCTCTACCCAACTACACCCAGGTTCCTTGCGTATTCCTCTATCTCTCATTAGTTTCCGTGCGTTTGCGGCATCATTCCACCGCCCGGCACTAGCATACATATTAGACAAAAGCACATAGCTTCCGTCATGATGTGGTATCAGTTCAATGAGTCTTTCTGCAGCTTGAATCCCCAAATCTACATTTCCATGAGTCCGACATCCAGCCAAAAGAGCCTCCCAAACTGCAGCACCTGGCTCAAACGGCATTGATGAAATCACATCATTTGCTTCTAGGAACTTTCCAGCTCGACAAAGCACGTCAACAAGACGGGCATAATGATCTTCACCTGGGGTTATTCCATAAAGCCTATCCATTAAATTGAAATAATATCGGCTTTCTTTGACTAGACCTGCATGGCTACATGCAGATAGGATTGTTAGGAAAGTAATCCGATCAGGTGATATGCCTGCCTCCAGCATCTGCTCGAAAAGTTCTAATGCCTGAATACCATGTCCATGCTGGCCTACAGCTGCAATCATGGCATTCCAAGAGACTGAATCCAAATAAGGCATAGTAAGGAAAAGTAGATTGGAAGCTTCCACGACACCGCACTTTGCATACATTGTAATCAATGCATTTCCAGCAGAGAGACTTGAATCAAGCCCCAAACGAACAAGTTGAGCATGGAGTTGACGTCCATTTTCTAGTGCTCCTAAGATAGAACAAGAACTGATTGCTCCTGCAAATGCATAATCACATGGCTGAAAACCCTCTGATTTCATCTGGTTAAACAACTTCAAACCCTCTTCTCCAAACCCATTTTGTGCTAATCCTGATATGATTACATTCCATGTTAAATGGTTCCTCTCAGGAATCTTACTAAAGAACAACCTGCCTTCATCAATACGGCCGGCATTCACATAGCCAGATAAGATTGCATTCCACGAAACAATGTCTCTTACAGGCATGTTATCAAAAATCCGTCGTGCCCAATCCACTTTATCACATTTACAATACAATGTAATTAATGCATTATTCACAGGCAACGAAAAATCAAGGGTAGGCTTAGCCTCGGTCCTCAACACGTAACAATGTACTTGTTTCCCAAGATAAAATAATCCAGCATTAGCACAACAACTAATAATACTGGTATATGCAAATTCATCAATTTTAATTCCCATAAAATACATTTTCCTAAACATATCTACTGCTTCATCATAACAATTGCAATGTACGTACCCTGAAATCATTGCGTTCAAAGCAACTGCCAACTTTTCACTCATCCCATCAACCAACTCTCTAGCTGCATCAATTTCGTCATTCCTGACATACCCTGTAATAATCGTTGTCCACGACAACTCATCTTTCTTATTGATCTCATCGAACAACTTCCTAGCTTCAAACATTAGTCCACAGTTAACATAAACAGAAACAAGTGCATTTAAAACCGAAGTAAAAACCCCTGTACCAGTCTTCAAAACTAAGCCATGCAATTGCTTACATTGCATTACTTTATTGACAACAAGAGCCAATCCACCTAAAACAGTAGTGAAAGTAAAATCATCGGGCTTAAATTCATCGCGTAACATCTGACGAAACAGTTCAATACAAGAATTACCATCTTCGTTGCGCGAATATCCTGTGATCATCGTGTTGTAGAAAACACTGTCTCGGATGCTCAAAGGAGTTTCTTCGAACATTTTCTGCGCCGTTTTAACGTCGCCCGATAAAGAATAAGCTAAAATCAAAGATGTTCTCGAAGCTATATCCGGTTCAGGAATTTGATCGAACAGTTGGCGAGCATAGGTAATCTTTGATGATTTACCATAAACATCGATGAGACGGTTGAGAAGGTGGCCACGTGGGTGGAAACCAAAAGTTATCATGTGAGAGTGGATGGTTTTGGCTAAGGAAAATGAGGCCATAGTTTGGGGGTAACATAGTTGCAGTTGAGAAGCGAAACGGTTAGCTACAGTACGTATAAAATCGGAACTCTTCATAGTCAGTTGATTTACCAGAATTCACAGGTTCGTTCATTTACCAGCCTAGTTCGTACCTTAGCAAGCAAGTTGCCGCGACCTCTGGTCTAAGCCCCCCCGGTCTCCATGCTTAAGCCGACAGGGAGACAAGCCTCTTCGAAGCTTTTAAACAAGGGACAATATATAATTCAACTTCTCTATTTGTACATAGTTTGTTACTAATCAATTCGCTGATATAACAATCTTTGATTGTAAGAATTTTTATTTAAGGATTCAAGAATACATAATAAAAATTTATACTTTACAGATAATATATAATTAATTTCATTAATAATAATATAGAAACATAAAATAAAATTTTATAATTTAAAAAAATTAATTTAATTAATTTTAATATTACATTAGCAAAGCAATTAACATTATTAAGGATAAAAAAATTTCAACAATTTATTAGATCAATTTTTATGTTTTGAAGTTTAAAATTTCAATATTGAAAAAAAGAATTAGACAATATAATAAAAAGGTACAATTTGATAATTTTTAATGTATTATTTTAATTTCTATCATTTTTGTTTTCACTTTGATACTTAATTTTTTTTGTCCCAATCAATATTAAAAAAATATTTTTTCCAATGACTAAAATGAAAATGACCTAAACATTTGGTGACCAAAATGAAAATGTAAACATGAAATGACATATACAAATTAATTGTTATTAAAAATTTAACGATTGAATATCTAAAATAAAAGCATCCTAAAACTTCAGTGACCAAATGGTAAATATTTCATTTTGGTCACCCAAAATAAAAACGCCCTAAAAGTTAAAGGACCAACGAGGTAGTTTACCCAAATTATTACTACAGTCTACGAAACCTCAATCTAAATTACAACGTTAAAGCCTACAATGTAAGACGAAATATTAATGTCAATTGAAACAAAATGTATAAAACCTTGAATATATTTATAGTTAAATAAAAATAAAATAAAAAACATGGGTACATGGATCTATTTGCAATACAACAATTCCTAGAGTAAATTTGTATGTTCAGACAAAAATATTTGAGAATCTCTACCTTTGTTGAGAAAGGAAGAGCATTATGATGAGAGGGCAAAGAGACCCCTTTTTCATGGGTTCAACTTCAATCGTTGCTGAAGTTCACCAACAAGATTACTTCTAGGAATCGCTTCCTCAGTGGCGGTTTCGATGTTTTTCAATTTTACAATCCCTTCGTTCAGCTCTCGCTCGCCCACGATCACCATCCAAGGGATCTTTGAGTCTATGGCGTATTCAATGTGCTTCATCACCTTTTTATGAACCTTGTATTCTGCTTTGATATCTACGTCCCAAAACTCACTGACCAGCTCTGCAGCTACAGCAAGTTTATCCCCCAGGACAGCAACCAAAACTTGGGTTTCCGTGGCTCGGACTGCCTGCAAGTGCCATCCCAAAAGTAAGTATGTCAGTACGAGTGGTGGTAGACTCACGAGTGTTATATACATGTATGTGTTGGCCACGAATATGCTGAACTTTTTTAAAGCTTTTTCAATAATTGGAGGATCATACCATACCCGTATCCAAATATACATAGGACATGGGTGTCAAACATGGTTACATCAAAAAGAAATGAGTCAACAAAGGAAATGATACTAAGAGAATCCTTTGGCACCACACTTAATGGATATATATCTCAAACATCTTAGGAATACAAATCACCTGGTTCTGTGCTTTCTCTTCCATTATGGTCAACACTCGCTCGATTCCAAGACTCATGCCAACGGCCGGAACCTGCTTTGTGCCAAAATTTCCGATTAGATTGTCATAACGTCCACCAGCACCAATTGAACCAACCTGAAAAAAAGTTCGATAATATTATCAAGGGGCAGCTAAACAACCAACAAAAGAAAATAAAAGTTACATTTTCAAAAGGTCCATTGATGAAAACATTCTCGAGATTTTTGGAAAAATGTCTACAGAAAAACTAGGAAATAGGAGCACTTAATGACTTCCATTTCTTTCTTTTTTTTTCATGGGCTACACTGGTGAAGCGCACACACGTACATGCACAACAGTTCTACGTAGTTTCGTACTCTTGCAGTGGATAAAACAGAGTAAGAGTCTCTATCACCCTGGGCTATGAAGCAGAGATGGGGGGGAAGATCTAAAAGAACCGTCTAGAATTCCAAAGAAAAAACCAGAGATGAATTCCTAGTCAAAAAAGTAGTTCCTTTGACCTTCACCATCAATGGTCATCACATAAAAGTTCAAACTTGAGTACGGTTGGACCCACTATAAAGCTCTTAACATATATTTGATAACATAAAAAAAAAGTACAGAATTCATGTATATGTACATAGCATTCATAGCCCCTGGCAGAAATTATATTTACCTGCACACCTCCTTTGAAAGCAGCTTCAAATATGACACCAGTATAATAATCAAGACCTCTGGCAAGACTCAAATCGAAAACCACTTTGTCTATGCACCTTGATTTATACAAAGCATCAAATAAAATGGACAAGTCACCTAATGCTTCTTTGGAAGCATTGTGTTTAAGAAGCTCACTACCCTCAGTTCCTCCCATAATATTTGACAATAATTCCAGAGGAGGTCCTCTTATCTTCACAAAAGTGCCAATTTTATTAGCTGTCTCAACAGATAACCCCTTCTCTTCCACCTAGCAAGTAATAATTGAATGATTCAAATTGAAGCCATCATAACATATAATAAGATCATAACTAAAAAATGAAGATATGCAACACACATAATTTATCCACTAGTAAAAAGATAAAAAGGAACAGTTAGTATATGTCATGAAAAAATAATTGAACAGTGGCAGATGTACACTGTTTCTCCAAGAATTTAGATGCTAGATAGAGGCAGTCCTCACCATTTCCTTTTTAACTTGTTCAAAGGATTGTTTGTCTAGCTTGTCAATACTTGAACAAATAGTTCTAAATTTTGCTGGTGGCACACCGCAGATTTCCAGCACTCCATCGAGTAACTTTCGGTGATTCAATTTTATCTGTCAAAAGCAGATAAAAAGGGAATTAACAAATTGGAAAGAAGTTCGAGCAGTCTTTTGAATCAAAACATGATAGTAAAAGAAGCAAAAAGCATAATGCTAAAAATAACAGGAGAGTGCCTTTGATATCATGAGCTTAGGCAAGCTACTGAAAATGAATGCTAAAACTGCACCAACTCACCAAAAATTGTAAAAATGAGACGTCAAATTTAACTAACATGCTAAATCCTTTTAAGTTGGAAAATTGCAAAATGTTAAATTCAGGTATAATAGCTCATGCATGTATATCCGCCTAAATTGTAAGTTAAGTATCACAACCAAAATACACACTAATTAACACTGAGAAACTGAATTGAATACTGACGGTGAATAGAGTAATGAAGATTTACCTCATAATCCCCAATGTTTAGTGCATTGAGTACTTCAGACAAAATTCTTACAACCTCAAAGTCAGGTCCCATCTTTTCATATTGACCAGCAATATCAAAATCACATTGATAAAATTCTCTATATCTCCCTTTAGATGGGTTATCCCTTCTCCAAACTTTATCTATGTGGTATCTTTTAAATGATGTGAGACCCTTCATAGCCACATACCGAGAAAATGGAACAGTTAAGTCATATCGTAGAGAACAAAGCTCTCCACCCTGTAAACAAATACGACAAAAAGTTAGATCTAAAACTACATAAACCATACATGTAACTTCTCTAAATGGAACAACCATAATAAACAAATTTCACACAAAAGAAAAAGACTTCATTCTAATGGTTAATTCTTACTAACCTGGTCTGCAAGATCATAAATCAATTTTGAATCCTCCCCATATTTTCCGGTAAGAGTCTCCTTCAATTCGAAAGCAGGAGTATCCAGGGCAGTGGCACAATGCCTCTCGAAAACCTTTGTTATAATAGAAAAGGCTTTCTTTCTTATTGCCATTTGCTCTTTTGCAAAATCCCGAGTACCCTAGAAACATCCAAGAAACTTAAACTATCTGCTGAATAAATAAGGCATACGATTATTGCATTATAATGATGAAAACTCTTTCTCCTTCTCTTAATGTTCATAATATCAATGAAGATAAACCAACCCAGATGCAAATGCTCAACTTCCAGTTATAGTTTTTAAGCAATATTTCCAACAAAGGATAACTGAAGCTAATATGAAACAAGAATTACGGTTCAGCTTTGTACCTTAGGGGTCTTGGGGATTCTTCTACTTTCATTGCTCTCCAAAATCTCCTTCACCTTCTTCAACAACCCATCAAAATCTGCACTTCTTGGATCTAAAAATGATAAAAATTCCTCCACTATTTTCTCCAAACCCTCTCCCTTACTCATCAACCTATCCTTTATCATCTCCACAATAACACTAGTTCCCTTCCCAAGCAAAACCTTCTTCTTTTTCTTCTTTTCCGCTTTCACATTCACTCCATCAGACTCTCCTCCTTTTCCACCACTCTTCTCATTCAAAAACTCAACACCTTCGAGCACAAAAAACGCGGTGACAGCCTCCCACGCAACAATTTTCCATACAATCCCCAAAACCAACTCCACATCCTTCACCAACTTCACATAATCTTTCTCCAGCCCAGCTTCCACAGCCAATTTAACTCCATTTCTCAAACTTTCCTCACTTAAACAATCCTTTTCAAAAATACCCTTTAAACCCTCGACACCAACTGAACCCAAATTCGATCTCACTCTTTCCAAACTACCCTCCCCTAAATTCCTCAATTCAAAGCACAAATGCAGTGCTTTTCCCCCTAACTTCTCGCCCGAATTCGAAACCACACGAATAACAGAATGCAAGCTCTTAACAGCTTCCCTCACATTTCCATAGACAACAGGGATATTAGAAAATGAGTCCGTGTTAACTTTATCATCACCTTTATTAGAACTCACTGCCAATTTGGAACCGTTAAGTAAGACTTTGATGTCGCTAGAAACCGCGATGTCTTCTTTGGCAACGGATCCGTCTCCGTAATCGGTCAAGTCGAAAGCTGATAAGTTAGCCCTTGCGGCCTCGCAGGAGAGGGCGGCAGATGCTATGGCGACGATGGATAGAGCGGAGGAACTTTGGTCTATAAGCTTGCATGATTCAAGGAAGGATGACATGGCGGATCCGCCTTCGTCTACGCCGCCCACCGCCGTGGGATTTTTGCGAGAGTAAATTGCGAAATAACGGCGAAGAAATGGAGTGTGTGATATGAAACAGAGAGTTTGAGCTGTTAGCGTCTTATTCAAACTTAGGGTTTTGGTGATTTTTGTTGAGGTGAACAACACCCACGTTCACTGGTAAATTTATAGTTTCCTCACTGAACTATAAAATTTTATAAACTGATCGTAAAATTAAAATTTTTTTTATTTAAGTTATTAGACTATTAAATAGAGATCATAACTTGTGCATATTAAAATAAAATATATAAAATACATTAAAATAAAATTTTGATTAAGTGGTAAATTTAATATTTTAATAATCTAATCATTGTTACAGGTTTAAATTTTTTCATATTTATATTTTAATTAATTTTTGTTAAAATAAAAAAACTAAAATACCTTCAAATAATATAATTTATTTTAATTACGAAAATTCGTTACTTTATTGAAGTGACACCAATTCTGTAAAACATTTAATAAATAATAAGTATAGATACAATTGATGAAAATAATAAAACAGAGTTCCTAATTTACTATCAAAATAAATAAATATATTTTCAAAGATTATTAATAATTATGTTATAAATAAAATAAAATAAAATAATCACATAAACAACACTAATATTACTAATTATATATAATAATCCAACACTGATGAGCTTTACATAAATATTTTCTTCTTGGTATGAGCTTTTCATAATTATAAAGACAGTCTTTCAACGAATATAAAATATGTTGTTGACAAATTGGTTGAGTTGTACACTAACGAAAAATATATGATCAAGTTGCTTGACAATTTGCTCATGGGCTAGTAGCTCAATAAGCCTGACCCACCCGAACCAGTACCCGTATGAATATCTTTACTTTAACTTGACCCAAATTTGATGAAATTGCTTGCTACCGCCTACCGTGATCTTCAAGGTTCCCATATTTTCATTAAATTTCAAATTTTCAAATAAAAATAAAAATCAATGGTCTATTGCTATCGAATTTCCACCACCAATCGAAAACCATATTATTGGTGCAACAAGAAACTAGCTGGAAACACAATGGGTGTCAAAAGTAACATAAAAACCCTAGCAAGAATCTAATTGTATTTTAATCCTTTTACTAAGAAAATTATAAATTAATCTATACAGATCAAATAGTAGATTGATACTGTTAAAAATTTCAACTATTTTTATTGTTTAAAATTGATTAATATGTTAAAATGACGCACACATTAGACACCAAATGTAATTATATTTTGTTATTCTGTCAGCAACGTTTATTTTTTGAGCAAAGAACGCAATGACTTTTAGAACGGGAACTTCCATGGTACTTATATCCCATACTTGCCTTCAAGTCTTTGATTGATTGTAGCAATGCAGTCAATTAAAGATACCAAATGGGAGTAAACTGATAAAGACGCTTTGTTAAAACCATGGAAATCATCAAAGACGAAAATGATGCAAGAATACGAGTGCAATGTAGTGCTCGAAGAAATAGTGGTGAAATAATGTGAAAGATGCGAAATTGTCGAGTAGTGATGAAGAATACAAATAATAAACCTAATTGTTTTCCTCCCAACTGCTATAAAAAACAAGCACCATCTTTTGGTTTTCCCTATAGTTACCAAATTTCAGTTATAAAAAGGTCATAGCAACATACTTTTTTTTTACCATCAATTAGACCACTTGCCTCCAAAAACACATTTCAACTTGGCCACAACCTGTAGATTATGAAATTGATGTCACGGATTTGTCCATTTTGAATGTGAACATAAAGACATGAAGTCGAATGTGACGAAGGAAGGCTGATTACCTGTAGTTTGGTGAATGTTCATCGTTTTCATACTTTCAAAGCAGCTTTGTGAACCATGGTTTCTTTGTGTATTTGGTGGCAACTCTTCTCGACAAGATCAAGAAGTTTTTCCAAGTTCGAAGCCCATGAGTTGAGAATTTCATTGCTATCCTTTGCTACCTGGAAGCAGACTACTCCCATTGGTCGGTCAATCTTTGCCACCAGTGCCTTGGAAACAACCATTTCAGAAAGATGCTTCTCAGCTTCCTGGAGTGAAAAGATCATTATAATTAGCACAGAACATGGACATAGCACAGTGGCATGCTTCTCAACTATCGACAAGATTTCTCAAGAAAACAGATAAGTGGGAGAAGGAAAACAGAAAGGGACAAACCTGGATAGTAAGACACAACAACTCTGCAAGTCTCTTCAATGTAATCCTCGAGTAGTACTTTGAAACAACAAGGATATTCTGAAAAGCAATAAATTGGTTTCCAGTGAAAAATAGTTAAGAAAATAATGAGTGAATAGAATTTTATAGCAAGAGGGTGGAAAATTTACATGTTCAATAATTCTCATTCTCAAATCTTCTGCAGCTTTGTCACCCAAAGAGCCTCCGAGCATGTTCTTCTCATTCTCAAATTCATCCTTGTATAAATTCCACAGGGATGTCCACTGGATAACCTCCATTGTAACTAACTGTTTCAATAGCAGCCTGTAACAGAAGATTAAACAAATTGGTCAACAGATGATATAACATTTAATAAACAACAAGCCAAGAGCTCAAAGTATTCGTGAATACTAAATTCATCAAGGACATACTTAAATTTTGGGATCTCAGAAAGATTCTTATCCTCCAATGTGGAATTAAGAAGGCTTGACTGCATTGGATCATGTGGGGCCAAGATTAAGTACCAACAGATTTTTCTTAAGACCTGCAAATAAAGCTATATACATGAGAACAGCTCAACAGAACTTTGAAAGGAAATATATTGAGATGAGCTTTACCGGAATCCACTGAGATGGATCTTCCCTTATGGATGGAATCTCGTATATTGACTTATAGCAACGGCAAATTTCAAGGTAGTCATTGTTATGAAAGTAATACCTACAGAGGTAAGTAAACCTCATGAGTAAGATGATTCCAAACACATAGCAGGAGAGAAGATAATTCATGAAATTCATTTCACATCCAATCACTTTGCAGTGAAGTAAAGATGGTTCATATGTCTTCTTAAGTTGCTTGTTATAATGGGTAAGTAAGTTCAACTATAAAAGCCAAAGCAAGAACTATGATTCTCATTCATACATTCAATGAAATTTTGAGAACTGTAACTATAATGGTTAATATTTTTCCAGGAACTATGATCCTCATTCTTACATCGATTCTGGTTTTTATTTTTTCCAGTTTACTATGCTCAGCTAGTTGAGTATAAAAATATCGAAGCCAGAGAGCAAAGAAGCCAAATACCTGATCATCAGTTCGTAGTAGATACGCTTCAACTCCAATAATGAAGGTATATCAGCAGGAGGCTCCTCCACAACATTGTCACCTTCTTTGGGTTTCTTCTTTTCCTTGGAGGTATCAACCTCAAACACTCTAGGACTAATCTTCCTTGACAGAATTTGAGCACGGACATAATCCTGGCGATCTAAGCAGAGGCGAACCTGCACAGTTTAATTATTGGCACATTGACACAATTATTATTTCAATCTTAATCTAAAAGATACAGTAATATTTAAAACAATAGGGGCAATGAACAAAATAAGATGCCCATACTTGTTCAAGAATGAAGGCAATTTTCTCAGTTTTTGCCATGGCACCAAAAGTTTCCACCTGCAGATCAAACCAAACAAATATTAGAAAAAGGGGATAAATGGCAAAGAAGTTATCATCTTTTTTATAAAGGAAACTTACAGCAACTTCCTGCATTAAATCTGCAGCTTCAGCAATAAGACCCTGTTCTTCTTTAATCTTTGCAAGTCTCCTGATCAATCTTGCTCTCTCAATTTCAACATAAATCTACAGATGAAGGGAAATAAATTTATTTCAAAAAAGTGTTAAAACATTAAACAGGTTACATCAAATAAGAAGAAAACTTAATGTCAAATTCAAACACTTACCTTTCCAGCAGAGACACTGTTCAGGGTCTTGATAAGCTCTATACGAGTTTCAAGATCTGGTGTCTCATCAATGTATTGCATTGCTTGCTGAACCATCGCAGTCACTGCCTGCAGAGTGCAGAAAAATAAACAACTCTTGTAAGTAATAATATTGGTTAATCATAACGTCCTAAAAATAGTTCTGATAATAGGTAGAAAACTTCAACAAGGTTGTGAAAAACCCTCAACCAAATAGCTGTTGCAGTGCGTCAACATTTCAGACAAAGCTACTTTATAAAACTAAAAGGGAGGGCTAAAAAAATCTAAATTTAGGGGCTTAATCATGAGGATAATATCTGAACTTCACTAAACAGTATGGTTCAGTTAAGGGTTTTCATCTATGTCCTATGGTTATAACTTCAATGGAAACAACTATTAAAATAGAAATTCTTGCTCTGATTAACATGAGTATAATAGAATCATAAACTTATGCACACATCAACAATGAACTTCAGCTAAATGTACTACAAAATGCCAAACATATCAATAAACCTACATCTCAAATAGTACTACTTGCAACTATCAAATGAAGCATTTACAGTAACCAAATAAGTTAGAAAACCCTAAAAATGCTCAGACTAGATGCACATCCACTTACAAATAATCATATTAGATTCAGCCAACAATGATTCACATAAATCCTAAATATCCAAACACAAAGCGAGTAAAACGATAATTGAATCCAGAAAATAGAAAACGCACACGCACAAAAAGAACACTCGTTACCTGCTTAAGTTGACCACGTTTCTTAGACAAATTAACGATCTGTTCATTGAGAGACTTCCAATCCTTAGCTTCAAAGCAAAGCTGCAAAATGTCAGAGACCGCTTTCTTGGTGCCAACCACATCGCCGGCAAACCGCATCTGCTTCTCAACATTGAGCAACTGGTCGATCGCCGCTTCCAGATTCGCATTTTTACCCTCCTGCAAAATTGCCCAAAAAATGAAAAAAAAAAGTGAGAAATTGAAATTTTAGAATGAAATAGAGATTTTAGATCTGAAAAAAAATATATAATTAACAAAATTTTGAAGTTTTACCATAGCTTCAGCCTTCAAATGACGAAACCTAGCAGAGAGAAAAAGAGAGGACGAAATGTGAGACTTTTTTTTTTATATAGGTATTAAGAAAAAAGTCTTATAAAGCCGTGAAGGGGACAGCCACGTTAAAACCGGGCTTTGGTTTTTAAATTCATCAAAGTCCGGTTTATAGGATCGATTTTTTTTTTTGTTGTTCCTTTCTTTTTACACAAGAAAAAGAGAGAAACACTTTAAATGTAGATTTGAATGGTTGGTATAATGTGTTTATTTTTTTTTTCATATTATAGTATCATTAAAATATTTAATCTCATCGTCACCGTTATTTTTACATTAATTGTAGTTAAACACATCGCTTATTCAAACTCATACTTAGACTTTAAATAAAAATATAATGTTCTTCAACGCACTTGAACTCATATATTCTTACACTGACAACAATACCCATATCAATTGAGCTAAAACTCTTGATTTTTAATGCTTAAATTTAGTTTGGTTTCATTGTTTTTTATTCTAACCCGTTTTAAGATTGAAGACGAATTTTATATAGTATTCATGACAAACTTTTCTAATAGTTATAAGTAGGGATGAATGTAGAAAAAAAATTTAGAGGGAGAATTATAAATTTTCAATAGGTTAAATATAATTTTATCATATATTTATTTATGATTTATCATTTAAAAAAAAAAAAAAAAAAAATTTTATTTTTGGAAGTCGAATTTAAAATATTTTAATTGTATTATTAAAATTAAAGTTTTAATGAATGAAAATCATAGATTAAAACTTATTTAACTACGAAGTCAATATAATAACTTGTTTAAATAATGCATTATAGTTGTAAGGTTTTTTTTTTTTTTTTTTTTAGTTTTAAAGCTTTTTTTAGTATATAGTTAAATATAAAAAATATCGATGAACTTTGATCTAATGCTGAATGTTTTATGTGAAATTTGATTTTGTGTAATTTTATACATGAAAGTTTGTTTCAATTCAAATTTCACAAATAATTGACAACATTATCAAACTAGCATCATTTTACTTTAATATGTTATATACACAAACAATTATATTAATTCAATATGAAAATAAAAAATATATATTATTTTTTTGTAAATGTATACAATGGAATCGAAATCAAAGTTTTATGTATACATATAAATCACGATTCAAGTTTCATATATATAATTGCATCGAATCAAAATTCATGTATTAAATTGCACATATAACTAAAGTTCACGTATAAAGTTGATATTTATCCATTTATTATATTAACCAAACTTGAGATTTAAGAACTGAGTCAACTCACCTACTACCTTACCTACCAACTCACCAATCGACAGCTCCTTTCCACCTACAACAACTACTTCCCATTCTGCCTTTTCTCCTCCATTTTAAAACTAAAAAGACGAAACAAACAGTTGAAATAAATTCAAAACTAATAATTAGCAAAAAATAAAATGTCATCATCATCCTCCATTGATCAACCCAATGTCATCACCTGCAAAGGTAAATTCTCTCACACCCATTTTTCATTTTTTTTTCTCTTATTTTTTTTTCGATGTGGGTATTTATGGTTTCATTGATATTTGATTTTAAATGAAAAGCAATGGTGGCATGGGAAGCTGGAAAAGATCTGGTTATGGAGGAAGTGGAAGTGAGCCCACCTCAGCCTCTAGAAATTAGGGTTAAAGTCGTTTGCACCTCTCTTTGCCGCACTGACATTACTGCCTGGGAATCTCAGGTGCCTTTTCTTCTTGCTTCTTTTTCATGGGTTAATTCCATTATATGTCCCCGGACTCTTAAATGTATTATGAATAGTTTGGATATAAAGTGTTAAAAAACTGCTAATATTTTTAAAATCAAGGCAGATTATTTTTAGGGATAAATATCAAAATTATGCATCAACTTTGATTTAATGTGCAATTTGATACAATTTGGTAAATGAAGTTTGATTTTGTGTAATTATACACATTAAACTTTAATTTCGGTTCAAATGTATATATAAAACTTTGATTTATTCAATTCTACACATTTAAATAAATGAATATATCAATATTTTTTTTATACTAATAAGTATAATTATTTGTGTAAGAAATATGTAAATATAAAATTATGTTTTATTGATAATGATATTAGTTATTTACAAAAATTACGCATTGCACCATAGTTTATTTATAGTTTTGGTTGGATACTAAAATCTCTAGTTGATTGCAGGCTATATTTCCTCGGATATTCGGCCATGAAGCATCAGGGTCAGTTCAACATCATTTCCGGTTTTAAGCATTCTTATAGGTTCTAATTGTTTTTAAAACTTCAGTCTGCTTCTCCATCTGTTCGATAAAATGTCGAAGGGAAACTAGTTAAACCCGTAATGAAGATTTGTATATGCTACCAAATAGTAATACCAATTAATGTTGTTTTCTTTGCAGGATTGTCGAGAGTGTGGGCGAGGGAGTAACTGAATTCGTGAAGGGGGACCACGTGCTTACTGTATTCACCGGAGAATGCAAGACGTGCAAGCACTGTGAATCCAGAAAGAGTAACATGTGCCAAGTTTTAGGCTTAGAAAGAAGAGGTGTGATGCACAGCGATCAAGGTACGCGTTTCTCGGTTAAAGGGAAACCCGTTTATCATTATTGTGCAGTTTCTAGTTTTAGTGAGTATACGGTCGTGCACTCTGGATGTGCCGTTAAAGTCAGCCCGCAGGCACCTCTGGAGAAAATATGCCTACTGAGTTGTGGAGTAGCGGCAGGTATTGCAGAACTCACTGTCCAAACTCTCTTTCAATCTCGATTTTTCGACTATGTAGTAGGAATGTATGTTGAAGCATTTACGAACACTTAATGCTCGTATGAAAGTACAAATATTTGGGTTTCCACGAGTTACTTTAGCTAACTAATACATTATTGAGCCTTATAAGTTCATCTTGTTTTACTACACTTGATAATTTAGCCTATGGTTTTAGGTCTTGGTGCAGCTTGGAATGTTGCTGATATCTCTAAAGGATCAATCGTGGTGATTTTCGGACTCGGAACTGTAGGCCTCGCTGTAAGTATTACTTGAATGTTTCGGTAAAAGCTCAGTGCTGTAATGACCTGTCAGCTATATTTGCTCAATTTTGGTTAATCATTAATATGCTTATATGATAAGGTTGCTCAAGGTGCCAAACTTAGGGGAGCATCTCAGATAATTGGTGTTGATATTAATCCCGAAAAGTATGAAAAAGGTAAGTTCAATATTGCACCTCCAATTTCCAGGTTTCTGAGTCCTGAACCTGTTGAAATTTCTCTGAAAACAATATATCATTACGGTTGCAGCAAAGTGTTTCGGAGTCACAGACTTCTTGAATCCCAACGAGTATAACGAACCTATTCAACAGGTATCCATTCAAAGAGCAACAAAGTTCAATAGGTAAAACCTTATGCAATAAGAAACTAAAACTCAATCAGTATGTTTCAGGTTATTAAGCGAATATCTGGTGGAGGGACGGATTACTCCTTCGAATGCATAGGCAACACCGGAATGGTAACAACTGCACTGCAATCGTGCTGCGACGTAACTTCCTCAACTCATGATTTGATAATCCTTCTCTGTCCTAAATAAGATTCTTAATCATCAAAACCTAAACTTACCGGTTTCTTTGCCATCCATTCCATAGGGTTGGGGTTTAACAGTTACGCTCGGTGTACCAAAAACGAACCCGGAAATAGCATCTCATTATTCAGCATTTCTTTCTGGGAAAACATTGAAAGGGTCCCTATTTGGAGGATGGAAACCTAAATCTGATCTTCCTTCATTGGTAAACAAGTACATGAACCAGGTAAGATTTTCCATAACATCTTGTTAGATTGATTCGTACTTATTAACTTCGTAGCGATATTGGTTATTTGAACTAAGCCATAAACATTAATAATAGTAGGACCAAATTATGTCAAATTAAAGTACAAAGACTAAATCATTAAAGTGAGTATAATATATGGACGAAAACCATAATTTAATCTTAAAAGGAAAAATCTAGAGAAGAAAAAGGTAAGAGTTAAGTGCTTCACCATAAACCTTGATTTTCCATGGTTGTGAATCTGTAGAACATTCAGCAAGCTTGAAGGTGGCAACCATGCATGTCTGTGATTGTTATTTTATCTTTTACATATATAAATTTCATCGTTGTTTTCACAGGAAATACAGGTTGATGAGTTCATCACACATAATCTGCCATTTGAGGACATCAACAAAGCTTTCACTCTGATGAGAGAAGGAAAATGCTTGCGGTGTGTTATTCACATGCCAAATTAGTTTTCCATTTATGGGATTGTATCAATAAATGTGGAAATCTCCCTAAATTGGGCAATTCATGTACTTTATTTATATTTTATACAAATTTTAATATTTGTATGTGTGTTATGTTTGTGTTAACCTTTTCCCATTGTATTTTTATCACGTTATATATATTTTTATCTATATTATTATTTTGACTGAGTTGAATTCACGAGTTAATCTAACACCAATTTAATTAGGAAAATATTTAAAAGACATTTAAAAGAAACATATATTACTATAAAGGTATTTGTGTCTTTTTATATAAAATTTATAAAAAAAAACAATTTAAACTCAAAATAAATCTTAGATTTGAACCTGAGACAATAAGATTTTCAAAAACCTCAACTCTTCACATTCAATTAAAGCCTAATTGTTGATTTTTTACATGATTGTTTTTTATAAACATAGCTTTTACATGATTTTCTATCTTAATACATAAAAACAAATCATTCCAAACTGAAATGATAACATAAAAGCAAAGCCTTAATGTTGCACACCATACCAATTCCATTATTCTATGGATTGGGTCTCAAAACATCTAACCAACTCAAACTTTGTCACTCTATCGAGTAAAAGTGAAGAATAAGAGCAATCACAGTTCGACTTGGTTCTTCTAGAGTAAAAATCCAGCTAATACACAGTATTTTGAATCTTTTTAAAACAAAAAACAAGCAGAAAGCCATACATAAGCAAACTGAACACTGCAGTTCATTTTTTTTTTTTCCGTTTTTACAATCTTCTCTTGCCCTAGTGATAAGCACATATAATAAAGTTCGCGAAATAATGGGCAAGCTTCTAACTGAAGAGGGTCAGTAAATTATTACTGCAACTACAGAGTTTCTAGGGTAGCTAGTTAACCATAATATGATACAATCAAGCATAAAGGCGAATGTCTCTTAAGCTTAATCCTACTTGGTTAAATTATTATATCTAATGGGCAATAAGTGGTCATCTTCCTTTAAAATGTTCTCTAACTATGCCTTTCATTAATTGAAACAGCCAAAATGGTAGTAAAAAAGCAAGTCTGGTTAACCGTATACAAGATATAGGTGACAACAATAAACATAGCCCAAGAGTGCTCTAACCAAAAATGGATCTCTTCTTACCAGCATGTCTAATTGGTTAGTGCAGCTAGTTACCGGTTAAAGCCCGTGGACTATGCTCAATAGTAAACAAAGACATCCCTGTCTGTGCTACTGCTCTCACGAATGCCATATTTGCAGTCAAAGTTGGGGCACGCCAGTAATCACCAGTTCCAAACACGATCTTGTTTTTCAGTGCTAGCTTTCTTGTTGTTGGTAGTACTATAAGTCGTTCTGAAGGGCTATCTCGCACGACCCTGTTACGGTTCATACAAACAAACGTTGAGATAAGTCATATTCTACATCCAACAATATGGAATTAGGATCTTTATTTTGATACAGAACTAGTACCTAAATTAAGCTACAATTTAAACTGACATTTTCAGTTTCTTAGAAGATAGAAGTTTGTTTGGTTTTCATATATTCTACTTTCCTTATTTTTAAGAATCACGAATTCCAATAATTCTAGAAATTGTGGAACTTACACATTTTGAGTCCAAAAACACTTTAAGTTTTAGTTATGCATATAGGCTTTAATTATGGTTTCGGAATTGTTTTAAGTCAATTTTGGTGGCTACATATCTGGTTATAAGAATAAGATTTATGTCATTAATTTTTTGAAACGAGTCATATGACTCCAAGTATAACCTAGGATCTAAGATATAACATAACTAACTTATTTCACAAAAAAGGGCACTATTTCCTGTGATTTTCCAGCAGTATGCACTTCTGACTCTAAATCAGTAAACCTTAGAAATGAGTCATATGACTCCGATGAGAAGCTAGCAATGAATTTAATTTTTTCTTCTTTATTAAAGTTTCTGCAGCTTTAATTGAGATTTCAGAATTGAAACCAGATTCCGTGCTAGTTTGATTTGCAACCACAAACCTAAATGACTTATCACTTAGTTAAATCCTTAAGACTCATGTCATTTCACCATTAACTTAGCAATAATTGTCAGAAAACTCACAGGAGGCATTTCAGGAGCTGATCAGCTCTGTGCTTCTCATTAGCTCCTCCACACATCGATACTAACTCCTTGAACTCTGAAAGAACACTCTCACATATTAAGCCTCTCTTCCCAGATACAGCAGCACTGAGGTTCGCGTGTATTGGGTACTGAAGTTCAGACATTGACTGGCAAGAGGTACAAACCTTGTTAAAAGAAAGTTCTACTTATAATTTAAGCTCTAATAAGGCATAAAGCGGAACAGCAATAATGCTAATAATAGAAGACTTAAAAAGTCAGCATCATAAAATAGAACAAAAACCGATGTTTAGTAAGAAGAGAGAAAATTTATACATGTAACTGAAAATCTATTTGCTTTTCCTACTACGATGGAAAGACAGTTGGCTACTGAGAAAATGGCATATATTCTATAATCTTTTCAACTTTTCTAGGAAGGTTAGCTGGGGGTGAAGAGATATAATCGGCCATCTGACTTTTCCGCAACAAGCCAACTCATTTCATTGTAATTAATTTAACAAGAAATACTCCTCAGTGTCATTCATCATCTTTAAGTTAATGTGTAGGCAACACATGAACCAGAGCAAACAAGAGATTAGTGAACGTACTCCATTAAAAAAAAGTCATCAGAAGTTGTATACATACAGTGAAGCTTCAAAAAAACATAATTTTCAACTTAAATATCCATGCCTAGAACCTGTCTTAGACTATCAAACTTTCATGGGGTAATGCCAAAGATAAGAGGATTGAGGAAGAGATTTCAGTTATCCATATTGATCAAGTCAGTGGCAAGAACATAGCTTTAATGAAAATTTTACCTGGTCAATCACAAAATCATAATTTCCCTTGAATCGATGCCGCAGTTCAACCTCTGGTTTATTCAAAAGTTCCTCTGCAAAACCATTGCTAATTCCTGATACAATAGCTATCAAAGCCGTTGTATCAAAGTTGATAAAATCATTCTCATGGGAAAAATCCTCCATCTTAGTAGATTCCACCTTTTTCATTTGTGAAAGAAGAGCAGAAAAAGAATTGCTAGAGCCTAAGTTAGGATTCACGTTCTCTCCTTGATACTCAGGAGGAAATACATTCAGAAACGAGTCTTTCACCCCATGCTCAGAACTTATGACATTATTCACAACATGATCAACCTTAATTTCAAGTACACATGCCTCCTTATACAACCCTGGAATTACATGAACCCATTCACCTTCAGTTTCCTCGGCAAAATCAAAATCAGAGTTAGAGAATTCCAGCGCTAGCTTGGAGGCACCAAATTCATCCTTAAGTTTCTGATGGTTAAAAATGGTGAGTCCATTTGAAAAGAGAAGGATAATAGAGTAAGGTCTTAAGGTGTTGGTTGACTTTGCTGCATCAAGAACTTGTTGAACTCTAGTCTTCAAACCCTTGGTTTTGTTATTTGAATGCCAAGTAATGTAATTCGGGTTTCTATCAGAAACAATAACCCAAACTGGGTTTTTGTTGAGATTACATACAATATGGACGTGGATGGAATTCAAAGAAGCAGCAGCAGAAAGGGTTTTATGTTTACTTGAAAATGAGAGAGGAAGTGGCTTGCAAACACGAGAAACTGCAGTTATAAAACGTTGTTGAAGAATGTAGACAATGGCTTCCAGGTGCCCAAGGTTGACGCTGTTCATTCCAAAGAAGATAACAAAAACCTTTCATCAATTGTAAGCTTACTATTAAGGTTACACATGCATATGAAACAATATGCGATGTTTGAACCAGAGTTTTTAAGGTTGTTCCAATACATTGCAGCTTACTGATAGACAACAAAAGCAGCCCAAATCCTCCTGAGCAAATCACATTTGATCAGGCACACGCCTAGGCAATTCATTTGTTTTTAATATTTCTCATTAACTATACCTTCACTAGTAAGAAGGCTAAAACTCCATACTTCTCAAATTTTAAGTATTCAACAGCATAAAAGGCACCATAAACATAAAGAAATCATGCATATTGCCCAACAAAAATCATTTGCATGCTTTTGTAAGATAAATTGGACCGTTCTTCAAATTTTAAGCTCATTTCATAAATACACATAAACAAGCCTGCAAAATCACGCACAAATATGTATAATCCCTTGCCTCGTGAGTGGTTTTTTTGCATCTTGTGCTGGACTCTAGCACCTAAATTGTGCTTTACGCCCTTAAAAAACTGGTTTTACCTTTTAACTACTTAATTTAATGAAAAACTTCTTTTATTTACATCTATTAAATGATTCTTTTTGTTTCTTTCTAATTATCAAATACATGTACAGAGAGCTAAATTGTAAAATAGACGAGAAAACAAAAAAATGATGGCGAACTAAAGAGAAAGAAGAACCTGAGCGGTTGAGAAGAAGCTAGATGAATGGGAAAGCGAGAGAGGAACGAGAACTCGGAATGGGCCAACTTCAAGAGTGTGTGCTTGCAATTTGATTTGATGGTGGCGACGTCCAAACAATCTATTTTTTCTATCAACTCTCGGCATCTCTTCTTCGCCGCTTCCACCTCCGCCTCCATGCTCCGCCGTTCCCGGTTACCTTGATTTCTCATGATCGTCAAATCTCTCCAAATATTTATTACTGGGTTCAAAAAACTAAATTTATCTCTTTCATAAGGTTATTTGTAATCTACAAAATTAAAGAAAGGGTAAACTACACTATTAGTCACTAATTTATGGTTAAGTTTTCGTTTTAGTCATTTAACTAAAAAAATTACAAATTGGTCATTGAACTATTCAAAAGTTTTCATGAAACAACTTTGGATGTCATGAATTTTAAATAGCTTTTTTCTCCAATTTTCGACACTAATGGTCAAATCTACTTGGATCTAATGTATGTTCTACTATTTATTGACAAATATTGATTCACCGTATTGAACGTTGAATTGTCACTTGAAGCTTTCTGGGTTGAATTTTAACAACACAATGACTTAAATAATAAATTTTGAATAGTTTTAGTGATTTAAATGAAAACTTCCAAATAGTTCAGTGATCAAATTGTAACTCTTTTAATTAAATGATCAAAATAAAAATTTATTCATAATTTAGTAACTAATGATTAATTTATTAAAAAATTAATGTTCAATCAAGTCTAAGTATACAAATAGTAACTCAAATTTGAGATCTCAAAATTTCTAATCTTCTGTTGTATAACACATTATTATATTTTTAATTTTTTAATAGTTGTATATAATTAAGGATAAAATAATAATTTCATATAGCGAGCCTTTGGGAACTAGGATTTTAGAATTTGAATTTAGATTTCAAAAATAGTGTAAATTGTGTTGTAAATTATATAGAAATGTAAGATACATGATAATTTCTCAAATCCATGGATTTATTAGATACCTATTTAGTAATGAATTTGAATTTCTTAAAATATTTTTAGAATCGACAAATCATTGTTTTTATCTTTTTTTTAACATATATGGTATTGGATATCAACTAATTTGCTCGTAATATATGCATTTTGAATGATAATTTTTTTTTATTTTCTGCACATATTAATTTTTCAACAATACTTCCAAGATTTTTTATATTTTTAAATAATTTTGAGTATTTTTATATTTTTATGTTGAATCAGGGCTAACTTGATAAAAGAATAAAATATGAGGACTAAAATTATTATACGAACTAAAAGCGTAAGATTTCAAAAAATTTAGTCATCCAATTTAACTTTTAGTGACTAATGGTGGAATTTACCCAAAAGAAAAGTAGAATCAAGCAAACCGGATCTTGTGCGAAAGTAACAAATAAATAAAAGGGCAAAGAGTAAGCAAGAGAAAAGCCAGAAAAAAGGCAGCAAAAGAACCAATCGGATTTTCCCGCCTTACCCGCAAATTGTAGCGGCAGCGATTAACACTGAAACCACACTGTTTTCCTTTTCCAGATCTTGATCAATCGATCCCAAATTTAAAAAAATGGTGAAAGCTTCATCTTCAAAGAAACAACCCATTGCTGAAACCCCAGAAGCCACTGAGCGCAAAAGACTGAAGAAATTAGCTTTGAAGAACAACTTACTTTCCGACACACCGGCCGCCCCTAAATCTTACGTTCCTCTTAGCCCATCCAAACAAGTAATCAAACACCATGGCAAAGATATTCTCAGGAAATCTCAAAGGAAAAACCGCTTCCTCTTCTCTTTCCCTGGTCTCCTTGCTCCTATTTCTGGTGGCAAGATTGGTGAGCTCAAGAATTTGGGATCAAAAAACCCTATCCTCTACCTTGATTTTCCTCAGGTTTTAAATTTTAAATTTTAATTTCGATTCATTTTCTTCTGATTTGCTTTAGAGTAGGAAAATCTAATGGTGGAATTTGTTTTTTGGGGTATTTTTTAGGGTCAAATGAAGTTGTTTGGGACCATTGTGTATCCGAAGAATAGGTATTTGAGTTTGTTGTTCTCTCGTGGTGGAAAGAACGTTATGTGCGAGGATTACTTTGACAATATGGTTCGTACTTTTTTTCATGCTTTGGGAGTATTGGCAAATCAGTGGTGTTTATTTATTACTAATTTTCTTTCAATTCTTTCAACATGTGAGATGAATCGGGTTCTGGATGTGCAACAAATGTTTGCTCCTCTGTCCATAAAGCTTACATCCTATTATTTCGATGTTTGAACTTAAGAGTTGAGGTCAACCAGGCTTTGGTTGTGTCGGTAAAGGTTGAGGCCCTAGGAACTCGAGCGCGTAGGTTCGAGTCTCATTATTTTAAATTATGTTTGGGTGGTTAGTTAATTAGTTAGTTAGAGTTGAGTAACTTAGAAAAAGAAAAAACTTAAGAGTTGAGGCCTTCAGGTTACTAGTACCTTCTAATTACCACAGTGTTTTTCTGGATATTAGGAGATGTTGATGTTATAAGTGATGTGGATGAATATTGGGTTGCAGGGCAATGCTAACATTGTCTCACAGTACAGATAACTAAATTGAACAATTTGATACTCATTAACACTTAATTCAACGTTCTTGTAACTGGACTAGAGGTTGAACTGATGGGGCTTTGGTTGGTTGAGATTTATACTGACTGATTTTTATCTCCTCATGGTGAATAATATTAGGTATACAATGGAACTTTTAATTGGCTTTTATTCTTTCTTGTTGAATGTTATTTTTCACGGGGTTGACAAATGTCAAAAGGGAAAAACTTAGTTGTATTTGTTCTTTATTATTACTTTTTCTATATCGTTTACTACTTAGAGGAGATTATAGGCTCTAATTTTGGTTATCTATAAACTATAGCCTTCCAGTTTTTACTTGGTTGAGTGCTTAGAATGCCATTGGGCTCAATATGTTAATGTTGTCTTCCATGTAAAGGTTCCAGGTATCTCAAGTCTGACAATATATGGTTTTTCTTTTTCCTCATGAGTCATCATTAGTTCTTTGTATTTCCATGCTAGCAGCTATCCTAGTAATTCTTCTCAACCATATCTTTTGGAGCATGTTTCATTTTTTTTCTAAATCATCACTAGAATATGATATTTTTCAGATTGTATTCTCTGATGCATGGTGGATTGGAAAAAAAGATGAGAACCCAGGTGAAGCGCGACTTGATTTTCCAAAGGAACTGTTTGAGGTTGTTTCTTTTTATAATAGTTTCTTATGTTTGAATGCTTATCTGCTCTAGAGTGTTTCTGTGACTTGCAGATAATCTCCCTTATTAATCTTCATCAAAGTAAATTACTATTTCAGGGACAGCAGATGGAATATGACTTTAAAGGCGGTGCTGGGGTGACATCTACTAACAAGCAAGGCATTCCAAGAACAGAAGTAAAACAGGCTGATACAGAGTCCCTTGATACTGAGTCTGAAGATGCTTTATCAGATGATGAAAGCAACTTGAAAGTTAAGATGGAAGCGACACCAACTCGGCACTCTGCAAGAAATGCTGGGAAAAGATTCAAGTACAATTCTAATTGTTTTGTTTTATTTTACATGCAATCTTTATTATTATTGTTGTTGTTGTTGTTGTTTAAAGATGTCTGTAGTTATCCAATCCTTGTATCTGTGGAATATAGGATTGTATCAATTCAGTATTAATTTATGCCTGTAGAACTGACTAGTATTTCTTGGTTGATCCAATTGGTAGATTTTCGGTTAAGCAATTAATATGAAGGTAGTGGAGCATAGAAATAATTTATTTCCTACGGAGCTTTATAGGATGGCTACAATTGTTCTCTTCTTAAATGGTAATGTATTATAATGACTGATTGCTAGACCAGAATACTATTATGATCTGTATGAAGTGTCATGAACAATTCTTTTGATTATTAATGCTAGAGCACACAGAACACATTTCTGGTCACATGAGGTTCCTCGGGATTGTCATGCACTTCTATTGACATCTTCTAGTACCAATTCCTAACTTTGTTGCGCATTTATTGAGGTCCTATTTGTGCTTCCCCTAGTCCATACTTTCTCTTTTCTAAATAAATCTATGTATTAAGCTTAAGTGTATCTAAGTAGCATTTATATATGTTTTACCGGTTTTGGAAGTTGAGTTCATCTTTGACTTCTCATGTTAATTTAGATTTGCTGAGGCTTCTTCCGAGGAAGACACTGTCAGAAGTGATGCTGAACCTACGGATGAAGAAGAAAGGAAAGTTGGCCTGAAACTTGATTTCAGCGACAATGATATTGTTGCAAATATCCTGATTTAGCATATCTTGATTATTTTGTATTATCCAATTGCATATTCCTGTTGCCTCATTTCTGTAGGTTAGGATGTTGTATTTTAATTTTTTGTATATTTATTTACTTGAGTTATTCTACATCATCTGTGTTTTTGGCTCCTTGACTGATAGTTACAGCCTATTACTTCTGCCCCCGTGGTCCTTGGTTCTGATGATTCAGAAGATAATCAGGTCTCCAAACAAATTCAAACTAATCTAACTCCAGTGACCAAGTCTAAAAAAACAGCCCAGACAACTGTTACAGTGACTAAATCTAAGGAAAATTCAAACACAAATCATGGTTCACTTGTTCAAGCTACCATATCTACATTGTTTAAGAAAGCAGAAGAAAAGGTAAGGCGAAACAATCATTACTATGACAAGAGAAGTTGCGTTATCTAGTTTTACTTCATTGGGTACACTTTTTCTCCTCTTACATGATTATATGGCATGGTACTGGCTATGTAGTTAATTTGGAAGCATACCAAGAGGTTTATGTGGTTAGTTGCATCATGGATTTTCTAATTTTATCTGTGCATGTTCTTAGGAATGTTTCCACTTGTTTATCATACGGACTTGACTGTTTATAGTGATGATTTAGATCTAATTTTTTTATCGATCACATATTTCTCGCTTATTTAGATTTTAGATGTCTGTATCCTTCTATGTGCTTTCAAGTTCAAACATGCCAAATCAAGCTTCTAATCAGGTGAAAAATTGAAATTTGTGATTATCAAAGTTGCATGGGTTTATGTAAGGAAGTATGTAGGTGACACCATGCTTTCAAGTTCAGCCATCCTTTCACTTTTTTTTGGTACATAATCATACTTTCAAGTTCAGCCAAGCCTAATCAAACTTCTAGTCTAATAAGGTGAAAAATTGAATTTTGTAGTTGTCGAAATTGCATGAGTTTATATCGAGCATTGCTTGCCATGATATTAATGATGTTAGTATTTTGTGTAAATTCTGGTTGGAGATTTGCATAGGCATCCTTATACTTTTCCTCCTCCCTTTGGGTGAGCAGAATTACTTCAAAGAATAGAATCAACTCTTTCTCTCTCTCTCTCTCTCCCCCTCCCTTTCCTTTTAGGTTTCTATCTTGAACATAATAATTGTTACTGCCCATGGCTTTATGCCATGTAGCTATAAGAATTTGTCTCTACTTCGTGAAGTTAATTGCTTTGTTCATAGAGTAATGCTGAAGTAGAAATATTTCACCTTAAGTTTAAACAATGTAGTTGAGATATGCCAAGCAATGCTGTCTCAATCCTAATAGGCCCTTTCTGATTTCCTTGATAGGTAATGGGTCATGCATTTATTTTTGCCACCGAGTTGTATAATTACTCTCTGGGAAGTTGGTTTTGCCGTAAGTGTATTTTTCAATATTAAAAGTTCTTATGTACTAATAACATTGCTTTAATTCCTGAAGGGACCAAGAGGTTCAGATAAATCTTCTCCCTCAAAAGGTTGCAATTATTCCTGCTTTCTTATTATAAAATATTGTGAAAGATTATTAATATTTATGATTTTTAACCCTGTTGTGCACTTTCCATCCAGTTTCTGGCAAGAAGTCGCGGTGTAAGAATTCAGAAAAGAAGGTTGGTCAGGTTAAATTGAGCTTGGATAAGGTTTTGTTTTTCCATTTTCTGTAAAATATTTATATTTTCCATCTTTTTGCCTGTCTTTTAACTGCTGAATTATGAAAATTTTGGGAAATTATTGTGGTTGAAGGTAGTAACTGACAAGCAGCATCTGCTTTTGATGTTGCAGAATGATGGATCTAGTAAAAAGGGAAAAGTAATTAAAGGAAGAACCAGTGGTAATAATCTCTTTTCCTTTCTTGCTACATATCAATGCATGCATGTGCAATAGACAGATGTACTCTCAATGAGAAAGTACTAGAGCCTACATGGACCATTAGTACCCATTCATGTAAACTGGAGGGGACTGCACATATCATTTCATAGAATCTTTCATTTGAATGAGTGAAAAAGGAGGGCATGATTTGGGTCTGCGAATCTATCGCCTGTGGCTGAAGTGTTGATCATGGAGAAGGAAGAAGCATTGTCAGCTGTTGGATGTAATGTTTTTTATTTATAAGGTTCAGAAAAACGTGTTTTAGTTCTGTAATGCGGTCCATGCGTATGAGTTTCAACTATCTCAGCTAGTGCACGTAACCATCCTCTGTTTTTGTCAACACTTTGTAACCATAAAGCGTGCATTACACTAGGAACGACAGTGATGATAATTCTCATTTTGTTTGCTTGATTGACTGACAGTTAGCTTACCTTTATGAAAGGGTACTGAAAGGTATATTAGATTCCATACTTCGGTTGTTTGATTTTATGAATTTTTTCATATACCTTTCCTAATTGAATAAAATCATCTAGTTATTTATTATCATGAAAAATGTCATTAATATCCTGAAAGGCAGAATAACTTTTTACTGCTGGCTGCTTTCCCTTTTTGGCCTTTGTGCATATGCTTTGTATTTTATCATCAGCTTCAAGAACTTTGGTAAGAAGTTAGGGGTTCATTTTGCTATCAATTTGCAGTTGAACAAGTAGGTTATATAGAATAAATCTTTGTTACTCGGATGCGAGTGTGGATGCAAATATATGTTGGACTCAGGTATGTTTGAATTTTTTCCAAGTTTTTAATGTATTTTGTGGGTTTTTGGAGGGTAATATTCTCATATCCATGTTTGAACATGGCTGTTGGATACGGGTACTTGAAAAGAAAAATGAAGAGTCTGAACAACATAGGAATAAATTGTTGTGCAAAAATTATGTACTTCATCTCACAAAATTTAGCTTCAAGTTTGCATTTTCCTATGGTTTTCAGAATTTATTAAAAGCGCATGTTTATCTCTCTTTTACTTTTAATTACCTTTGCCATATTCTTTTTTGGTTAAGAATTTTGATGGAGTCTTATTTAAAATTGCAGGAGCAGGAACCAAAAGAAGGAAGGAAGAACCTGAGGTATCACGTCTGTATTTTAAAATTCCAGTGTTTCTTATGAAGTACTTTCTTTCTCCATCAACTAAACCATATACTAGGATAGTGGTGTCATAATCATTCTCCTGATCTCAAACATATTATCTGATGTCATTTTCACATTTCCTTTTTTTCATGTTGCCCCTTAGAATCGGATAAAACTCACTAACCTTATGAGACACTACCAATTTACTTGCGCCTACTGACAAATCATGGTTGGTTTTAAAGTTGCAGTAAATTTATAATAACTTTGTGCACATTTTTATGTTTTTTGTACTATGATTTACTGTTCAAAAAATTATAATAACTTTGAGGGACCTACTGCATCAATCAGTTACTGTTGTTGTGTTGAGTGTATGAAATGATTTCCAAATTTAACAAATTTAGATTCCATCTGTGTTTTCTTGCGATGACACTTTCCTGCCTAAGCAATTATAGATAAACTCTTACAAATAGAAGCATTTGTAATCTCATCAATGCGAAGAAAAAGATTTATAGAATTTTCACCATTATATAGAGAGTTGTTTGGTAACATTGATAACTTTGAGGGACCTTTTTCCTTTGAATGTTGGGTATTATTGTCGAACCACTTATTCCTTTGTGTTCTTTTGATCTTGCCTTCTCTCTTACTCTTTTCAATTCATACATAAAGTTCAGAATACGGAAATCCCTTTTCTTGTAACATGGATGAATGACCTATCTATGTCGAAATACTTTCATATTTTATGTAGCTTTGATTGTGAATGGGATCCTTTGCAATGCCTTTTTTTTTTTTCTTTATTCTTCAATGTGGTTAATACTGCAAACAAACTTTGTAGGTTGAAGATGACATTGAAGAAATCTCTAGCACATCGCAGGTGAGACTTCTTTTTCAGCTTTTACCATAGTGGTGCAAAATAAGCTATGTTATCCAAACTCTTAATCTTCCTTAAAATACCCGACACATATTCAGACATGGGTTTGGGGTGGTTATACCCATATTGTACGCATACCTTTATCCTGACACTCACCATTGGGTCTGGTTAACATAAGAACGAAAAAGAAAATCCCAAAAAGGCTTTCTACCCGTGCCTAGCTCCAGCCTAAGCATCGGAGATGGGATGTCTATTGTCCATGATACTGATTTATTCTTGTTTATCTTATTTAGGATACTAATGGAAGTGATGAAGATTGGACAACATAAAATTATATTACCACTATGGTAAATATAAGGAATAACAAAAGCAAAATCAAGGACGACACTTACTGAAGTGATTAAGAAACAAATAATGAGAAAAATTGACAATCACGGTATGTTTTCTGAGGGGCTCAGATTTTCAATTGATATGTAAAATTAGTCAGTTATGTTAGAAATTTAGATATTTACATTGAGTACATTTGTCATTAATCCTTCTCTTTGTTGCTTATATCAAATAGAAAAACGGTAGCATTTAGGAGAATCATAATAGTAACTTATCATGTCAAATTATGTTACTTCTGTCAATCAACTTGAACTCATGACAGCTATTTCTCGAATCTTAGTGAAAGGCTGAACTTAACATCTCATTTTTTTATATTTCATGAAAAAAAAAAAAAAAAAACCGCATTTGGAAATGGGGGGTTTCTTCAAACAAGGAGGCGGGTCAAGTATCTAATCAAATGATTTCTCTTGCTTAATTGGTTATTATCTGTAAAAAGATAGCAAGGGTTGGATCTCAGTATCTGTTATTATTACTATCATTATCCATTCTCAAGCTGTGGATATATATATAATCCATTCGGTTGTAAATGAATTGACCTTCAATAAATTGTACGTTGGTTTAGTTCTAAGTTTGACTTTGAATTTCAAAATTGTGCTCTAGTTAGTTTAAAATTAGATGTTGAGTTTATTTGTTTGAATTGAATATGTATATTAGTTTTAGATGATATTAATAATTAGAGGCACAAAGTATACATACGTATTGCATATATTGCTGAATACATTAATAGTGCGTATATATATATATTGATTTTAAAATGAAAAATCCCAACATTCTTTAATTTTCCTTTAAATTATGTTTTTAGCTATTGCTGAATACAAAAGCTATATTCTTTAAATTTTGAAATGGTTTGGATTGATTTAAATTTGCAAAAGAAAATACAAGTGAAGGTCAATGCATGGTTTTCTAGTTTCAATTTCTTTACACTGTAAATAATAATAAATAAATTTCAGTTTAATTCAAATAATTATAATTTGGGAGGAATGACTACAAATCTTGAAAGCCAAATTTTATTAAATTAAATAAAAAATTGAGGTTTGAATCTAACCTTTTCAAGATCGAGACCTTTAATCCTTGAATATTCGAGTTCGGTTCTTACCATGTGTGGATTCTTTCCCATATTTATTTTGTGGGCTGAAGTTTACCTGTGAACATTAGATTGAATACCGTCCATGTTTCGATCTCATTGTGCTTTATATTAATTTTGTTATAATTATAATTGCTCATACATGTATTATTTATTATGAGTGTACCCGTAATTATATTCAAAAAAGAAAAAATATAAAGAGAGATTCATTGATAATGTAAGGAAATGAACCAAACTTTCAGTATAACTTCAATTGAAACTTTTACATATCACACATACTAGAACAAAGACCGTATGTACTAACTGTATATCACTTTTCATTCATTCATTCACCTATAACATACATCACAATCCTTTGATAAACGATGATCCATTCCGCAACCTGTTTGTCTCATCATACTTTGTTTTGTCGTGCCAATGATACCAGCGGAAAAGAAAAACACGGAAAAATAACATGCACGTAACATATAAGATTATACATACTTGATAATGCTGTTTTACATGTCTAATGTAACCATCTATAAATTTTGCACGATCGCATTCAACTTTTCGGGTTCAAGAAATTATCAACCTTAGTGTTTGCTGCCCTCGAGAGAAATTTCATGCAAATCGGGGGTTGAACCCCAGCTAGAGCGAGTATTGAACTTGGCAAAGTCCATATACCGTCACCACAGATCAAACCGGAGGCAACTGCTGGTGCAAACGCAGCAGCCTTTTCTTTGTTTAACTTTTCCCAAATGAACAAAATCAAACTTCCGACACACATGTCAATGGCAAAGTATGGGCCGAGGTAAAAAGGTATTGCCATTGCCATCGGAAGTGGAATGTAGGATCCCCACTTTTTACCCAGCGTATCTTTAATGGAGTTTATTAGAATGGCAGCACCGAAGAACACGAAACATAACAAGAGGCAGTCTTTCGGCAAAGCAGAGAAGCCTTGCACTCCCAGTACAGACATGTTGCGATAAACAATTGCGAAAGGTGCGGGGTATTGACTGCCGGGAACTCCGAGGTCATCGAATGCGTTGTAGAACAGCCAGAAGACACAAGGTGAAACTATGCAGCCCATGGCCGTGCCAATCACTTGGCTAACAAACATGGACCTAGGAGAAGCAAGGGTCAAGTAACCGGTCTTAAAATCCTGCATTAGGTCAGAAGCTGTTGAAACAATGTTCATCATTACACCACATGCTATGAGACCTGCAAGGACACCACCATTCTGACCCGCCCAAGCTCCGATCGTAAAGATTGCTAGCTTACCATAGGTCGAAGCAAGGGACCAATCGGTCAAACCAGTTCCATACGCATTACAAAAAGCCAATGTTGGTGCAAAGATGTAAATGACCAATACGTAATACCATTTGAGTTCGGGAAAGATGAATGGAAGAACTATGGTGGAGATGGTAGCAATTGTTACATAACCTGCAACAGAAAACCATGTAGGAATTCGGTCTTTTAGAAAGAATTGGGTTCGGCGCTGGTCATCGTATGATAGCTTGTTTGTATCAGAAGAATGCTGGTTTGCAATGGGGAGAGATTGTCGTCCTCGAAATTGATAAAACAAGCCTGTGAGGGTTCTAGTAAACACCTTGACAAAGTTGTATAGCCCATCACCTAGGATCAAAGCTATGGCAATAAACACCTGGATTTAAGGAATAACGAATCTTGAGATCGATGTTACCATATTGGGAAACTATAGTTTCGATGGTCTTAAAGGAAACTAACCTGGTAACCTTGTAGGCCCTGCATATTTTTTTTGGGAAGATCTGCATCAAACCAATCACCCTTTCTATTTTCAATGAGAGGCCACATTAGACCCCATGAAAGCACTCCTCCAAGCAGCACTGATATGTTTATTATGTAAGGGCAAATCATCCCTACTCCAACATATGTTGCTGAGAAATCGAAGTAAAACCTGAAATATTAGCAAACAAGTCGCTTAGTACTCGTTTCCAAGTTCAATAAGGGAAAAAGTTGAACGGATTCTACGCACATATTTTCGTATGCTTTAAGCCCGAATGTAGGGAAGTTAATAAATCCACAACCGTCTCCCGCAGTGTAAAACCATTGAAAGAAACCCCATAAAAAGCTGAAAGAAAAGAACTTCCCCAATGTTTTCACTTGCTTCCTACAAGTAAAAAACATGAAAAGATTAGAACATATAAACATCGAAGTCGTCAGCTTTAATTAGAAACCGCGACTATGATAATAATTTTTACTTTGCTAGCTTAGCTCCTTGAGGAGTATGGAAGCTATTGATGAGATGTGCAGTTGCAGTACCACTCGGATATGTCAACTTGAAGTCTATGATCATGATCTGAGAAAACAAGAGGACAAGAAAGTTGGTAATGGAAGTTAACATTGGCAAAAAGAACCTTTCCTTGAAACAATATCATTTCATTATTAACTCAACGATTTCAAATCCTATATATAAACATGATGTTTACATTATTATAGACACAACACATTTGGAAAGTGGCATTTCTATGTCCATTCAACTTCAATACAGGGGCAAAGCAGAGTGTACCTTCCGAAGAGGCACCACGGAGAAGAGACCGAGAAAGCTAACAACAAAGAGGAAGCCAATAATCCATCCGAGTGATGGATTCTTGAAACCGCCATTATCCCCGGATTGCTTTGCGACACGTCCGCTCATTCCGAAGAGGTAACTCCCGAATCCCCCTGTTTGTCAGCAGGAAAAAGTAAGAAAAAGCTTCTGCAAACCAGTTGAGGTTGTAATTTAACCAAAATGAATGCAGAGGTTATCTTCAATCAACCATAAACACGGCATACTTTACAAAAATTTTCAATTTAAAACATGTACTGCAACCACAAGTTTTATGCGGTAAATGAAATTCGTTATGTAATTACATGATGTTATCTTTCAATCAATTATAAACACAACATGCTTTACAAAATTTTCAGTTCAAAACATGTACAGCAACCACAAGTTTCATGCTTTAGGTTACAGCATAGCATTTTTGTGATTTTGATTCTGGGTCTTATATGAATAGTGTATCACACAATTCCATGTCAAAGATGAGAGAGTGATTTCATAATAGTAAATCACCCATGGAACTCGTTCATTCCATAGCTTTCAATGATCTATGATCATCTTCAAAGTAGTAGATATGTTTTTCTTGAAGGACTAGACCATCGGTTGAGCAGTCAAGCTTGGACTAGATAATTCTACCTTGGGCTAGTCTGATCTAAATTTAAAATAAATAATTAAAATATTTTTATTTAATTTTAATTTTAAATAAATATAAAAAAAATAATATTTTTATAATATTTGAATAGTGAAAATGAATCATTAAGTCGGGTTGGGCCACCACTCACCTTAGCTCATGAACAGATATAAAACCTTTTAAATATATAAAAAAAACTTAAAATAAAATTAGCATACATGTTTTTAACACTCACACCAGCTTCGTTGAGCATTCATTCAACAATGTTTAATATAGCACATGTCCCTCTTTCAAGAAAGAAATATTTAATGACAATTAGATTAATCCATGAATAAACCATTGTTAAAAGGAGACATTTAGGTTGGGATAAAAAACCCAATCAGCCAGGTACAGGGGCAGTATATAATATTTAACTTGATTCAGAACGAGATAGATGGATTTTTTTCCTGAGGTTTTTGAGGGTCAGAGGCAGTTTTAAATAAAATTTAAATTCCATTGTAGAATGGGTTAACACTATAAAGTAATTGTAAGAAAGCGTAATTGTATCTTAAACTATAATTATATCTTTAAGAAAATAAAAAAATTCTATTTAATTATCGATTGAATTTTAACTTAATTTATATGAATATTGTTGTCAATACAGGAGGACGTAAATCCGAGTACATTAAAATGCATTATCTTTTATCTATGGATTGAAGAGAGACAATAAATAATTATACTCAATCTAATGAAACATACTAACTACAATTACTACTTATAAATATATATCTAATTACAAATAATTAGATGAAAATAATCAAGTTCAATTATTAAATAACTTCACAAACACAAGTTTTTCTATTCTTATACTACGGGTCTCTTTTATAGAATTTTAAAAAAAAAAAGTAAACTAAAGTAATTATTACAATAAATAAGATGACAATCATTCAACGAGAACGTGGGCAGTTCAAAGCTACGTATGGATTAATATGAAAACATCGTGTCAGCGTGAGTTTAGCAAATGTGAAAAGGTGTAAAAGCAATGGAGTGAGGCAGACAGCTATAAATATAAAATTAAAAATTCCTAAAAGGGGTCCCCACTTTAAAATGTTCGAAAAAGTCTGCATATAAAATTAAAAATTTCTAAAAGGGGTCCCCACTTTAAAATGGTCGAAAAAGTCTGCATTATTGTCTTTTTTACTTTATTCAGCATTCGGAAACACGCCTAATGACTTCTATCTCAATCTCATCTCAGAGTATCATTCGCCCAATCCCGAAAGCAACAACTTGGCCTCACTCACCCACCTATCGCCTTTACAAAATAACCTCTAATAAAGTCGAATTAATAAGTAGTTCACATCGATTTTAAAAAATTAAAGCAACAATGTATTAAAAAAAAAAAACTTAATAACTCTTTTTACACAATAACTTTATTAAAAAATTATTTTAAACTTTCATTTAATTTTTCAGTTTTTTTAATTTTTGAACTTATATTTTATAATCAAATCATCCTAAAATTAATAAAAATATTAACATTTATTAACTTTATTAATTTGATATACACACAGATTATCATGTAAATGATATATTGACATTTAAACTTTTTTTAAATATAAAAAATAATTTTTATAAGTTTAAAATGTTAATTGTTTTAATTTTTAAAAATAATTTTATATTTTTTTGAATTTTTAAATTCTAAAAAATAAATTAAATATTGACATGACATATGATATGTGTATGCAATGTCAGAAAAATTATAAAAAAATTTAATTTTTCATTTATTTTGAAATGAATTAACAAAAAAACACAAATTTAAAAATTAAAAATACTAAATATTAAATGAGAAATTAATTTTTTTTGTAAAATTAAAACATCAAATAAATTATTATAAAAAAGAGTAACAATGCATACCACTAATCCAAAAAATAATTAAAATATATTTAAAAAAAAGGGTTAATAACATATTAAATTAATAAGTGAAATTATATTATTTAGCTAAACTCAATTAACAGGTCCAACATAAATAGTGGCAAAGACATGATACAGGTAATAGCCTTGACTTTTCAAAAATAGTAAATTCATTATATAATCCTTTCAGAATTTATGAAATCACAATTTAACATAATAAAAATATTGCATTTTACCCTCTAAAATTTTAAAATTAAGTTTCAATCCATGACAAATCCACCGCATGACACAAGCAAAAGTCTTGGTTTTCTAAAAATAATAAATTCACTATGTAATTTATACTATTATCAAAGTATTTTTGCTAAGTTGATATCACTCTCAATTAGATCATCATCTCAATTGTTAAATTACGAAGATACTTTCCGTAATTAAAATAAGTTATATTATTCAAAATTATTTTAAATTTTTTTATTTTAAAAAATCAATAAAATACAAATGGTGAGATTTAAACTCAAATTAATTATATTAATAAAACATTTAATTTACCACTCAACTAAAAATTTATTTTGATATTTTTATACATTTTAATTTTAATCATACACACTTTATTACTTCCATCAATTGTATATATTAATAACGTATTTGATTGAATTGGTATCACAAATTAACTTGATACCAACTCAATATTAATAACAATATAATGATAAACAATTAAATATAATTTTTAAAATTTTAATATCATACATATTTCACATATAATTATTATTATCTAGCTTTAAGTCATACACTCCATTATTTATTATATATTATTTTAAACACGTATTTATATTTTATAGTTATGGTTTCCTCACGCATAAGTGTTTACTAAAATTTTAAATCCTTTTAAACTTTATAAAATACAATTTAATAAAATAAAAAACTATACTATTTAATGTACTAAAGAAAATGAAAGTTTTATCCTCTAACGTCCTCAGGCAGTTCTCCACTTACTATTTAATGTACTAAAGAAAATGAAAGTTTCTTGTAAAGCCACGAATTTCCAAACCAAATTTAGGGCATGTAATAGTCAAATTAAAATTAATAAATAAAATACAATGTATGGGTGAAAGTGACCGTCAGAATATATTTTATTTTATTTTGGGGATTTCTAGGATATATTTTTTCCAGTCTGTTTTTCTTTGGTTTGTCCGCAGCATTTAGTTTGATCTTTGTTGTTTTGCTAAGTCGCCTGTTTTGACACTTTGATGAAATCGACATATTTATTCAAAAAATAAGAAATAAAATAAATTTCTCAATTTGAAAAAGAAAATGTTAAAACGGTAAACAAAGTCGTAACTTTATACCAAACTCAATTGGCCCTCGTTCCCTCCACTGCAAATGGAAAATATACAGTGCAGCGAGTTCCCTAAAGGTCTAATTCTGCTCTTAGCCCCTATACTTTCAGAATTCTAAAATTTAATCTCTCTGTTTTTAATTTTATGAATTTAATCTTGTTATTTGTCTAGTTTAAAAATTAAAATCCCATAGACTATATTTAATTATTGAATAAAACTTTGAATATTAAAGTGATACATATTCAAATTTAATAAAAATACATTTTGAATTTTAAATTTTCAAAACTAATTTTTTGGAAATGAAAGTAGAGGATTTAAATATTAAAAATCTGAAGAGTATAGGGATTTGTAGTAGAATTAAACCTTCCCTAAATTTTAGCTTTAGATTCACAAGGGGGGCGGTCTTTACTCAGTGATCTGATTTGTAGAACATATTGGGGGCTTATTTCACAGTAATTCTTTCAGAGCATAACAAGAATCAAGAGGAAAGAAAACTTACCGCTAAAGGTGATGCCGGAGGAGGCGACGACGCAGGTTTGAATCACGGTGTTTTCTTGGCGGGTAAAGGGCTGTTTGAGGAGACCGGATTTTGAGAGTAATTTAGTCCACATCTTTACGAAGAAAAACCCTAACAATCCAGCCGAGACATTGAGGGATGGGATGATTCCGGTTGTTAAATTCAACTTCATTACTATGAAACTAAACAATATGCTCAACACGAAGCTCACGGCGAACGCCCTCGTCGTCAGTTGTTTCTTCCATGGCGGTACTTCCCTTTTCTCGAAGATTTGTTCCATCGACATCTCGTGCTCAGCTCCATTGTTACTGCTCTTGTGACCGCCATCTTCTTCTTCTTCACGGTTGAATCCATTCTCCACCTTATCTTCATCTCTTCCATGCCCATCCATTTGCCGACTTTTCTTTTTTGGTAAAATTATAGGAATCTTATAAGTTTTATCCTTATAAATTGAAACGAATCTCCATTATTGAAAGTGGGTTGGTTTTTATGGGAAAAAGTAGTATCCTTTTTCAAGCTACATCAATATTTTCATCTTCTACAAAAAAAAAAAATTTCTTCTTCAATTTTTAAATATTTAAAGAAAATAAAAAAAGTCAAATTTAATGATGGAGAGTTTAGAGAAGTTTTGAAATTATATAAATAGTGATAATTATGTAATTTTGATTAATTAGTTATATATATGTTGTTATTTTTTTTAATTGATCAAATAGATTATTTTTTAAAGATTTAGGGAAATAAATCGATTTTGAAGAGAGTGTGTGTGAAAGTGCATCCAGCTAAGCGTTTTTTTTGCACAGTTGATAAGAAAACACGTCCAACTGGATGAGTTTTTGTTGACATGTCAGGGAAATGCATTCAAATAGATGTGTTTTTTTTTTTTAATTTTAAGAAAACGCTTCTAACTAGGTATGCTTTCTTAATATGTCAACAAAGCTTTGTCCAGTTGGACGCACTTTCATATTCTCTCTTTAAAATTGATCTATTTTCCTAAATTTTGAAAAAAAAAACGACCTATTTGACCAATTAACAAAAAAAGTCATATGCACAACTGACATTGAAATTTTAATATTTCATTTAAATTTTTGTTTTTATTAGTGCTCAAACTTATATTTTTTTGTCAAATAATCTAAAAATTGATGAAAAATTAACATTTTTTAATTTTGAATATCAATGTACAATTTTATCATATATAAATTTATAATTTAATAATTTTAAATGAGACTAAAATGTAATTTTTATTTTAGGGTGAAAACTCTTTCTTACCCTTATCAATATATTAATCGATTTTCGATCCAACTGATACGACGAAATTTAATCATAAATCAATTTTTTTAATATATTTTAATCTATGTTTTATACTGAATTTTTCTTTCATTATATTGTTAATATATTGAATATGTAAATATAATGTTAATTTCGTACTTTCACATTAATAAAAATACTTTTAATATAAGTTGTCACTATCAACTTTTGTCACCTAATTTTAAGAAGGGTTTCAATGGGGTTTTCAAAAAATTTCTTCAAATGTTATTATTTTAATTTTATAATGATGTTTAATTATGTTAATAATTTTTTCATTGTTGGTTTGCCAATGAGTGGCCCAATGTTGATCTCCGAACGACGTGAACGTGCGGATAAAACAACACTCATACTTTTTACTCTCTTTATTATTTTGGGCAAATTATGTAAATGAGTCAATTGACGCACTCTTCAAATGATTTGACATAAATATCGATTTTAATAATTTTAAGTCTTTTTGGATGGTTTTTTTTTGTCTCATGTTACAATATTTAATTTTACTGTTATTGTTATTTTTATATTAATCGTAGGTAAATATACCGTCCACTCAAAAAAACACTTAGCAATGACATAGTTAAAGAGTTGATAGGAGTTCCGATCTTTTTAAAATAATTTTTTTTATTTAAACCCTTTAAATTTTTTAAAATTTTAAATTAGTAAATATAAATTATATATAAATTATACTTTGATATCTAAAAATATATAAAAATTTAATTTAATATTTTTAAAATTATGAATATATAAATTATTAAAATAATAAAATTATATTTATACTATCATAAAAAAAATATAATTTACTTTTAATCTCTCTTAAAAAAATTTGCTGACTTCGCCCTACCCTTAAGCTTGGGTTATGGCTAAACCTTTGAACTTTACCTCTTAATATCGCTTTTAACCCTTATATTATATTTTAGTTAAATATCAGTTTGATATCTATATCATTGTTATTAGTTTGGTCAATGTATTTTCATTTTTTATACCCTCTAATCTCGATAAAATTTATCATTAAAAAATAAATCAACTAATGATGCGTTGTCATATATCAAACAATTTAAAAAATATTTCATAGTTAAATAATTATTAAAATTTTAGTAAATTATTAAAATAGTTATTTTTGTTTATTTCAGGTTACATTTAATCATTTATGTTTGAAATATTACGTTTTAATCATTTATGTTATCATATTGTAATATTTTTAGTTACTGAGTCGTTAATTATCGTTAACGGTATAACGGTAAACTGACGTGACACATCAAATAAAATTTTTAAGTTAAATTCTACAATTGCTATTTATATTTATTTTCGTTTTGAACTTTTTCACGGATCAATTAATAGTTTTAGTCCCGTGAACTTTACAATTATGCTTGGTGACCACCGTTATTTAGTAATGTTAAATATAATTTTTAAAATTTTAAGACTTGAGTTTTTAATTCGTCAAACAATAATTGATTGATAAAATCTTAGAATTCCAACATAAATCCAGCCTGTAATGCATGGGACAACCATTTTAACTTTTCAAGTATTTCATATATTATTACATGTGAAACTGAAAGATAATAATTATATTTTATATTACTTTTTATAAAATAATTGATTCTATTTTTGTCAATACATTTTAATATGTATAAAATGATGGTTTGAAAGGTAAACGTATCTGAAAACAAATTTGACAACTTTCATGGGCTCATTTGAGTTAAAAATGAGGATTATCAGAATCCGTATATTAGTCTGATGATTAAAAATATTAATTATTTCAAGTATGATTTGAGTTTGAGTGACGTCAATTGCGTTATTGTTAAATTTTTTTTTTCTCTTATAATTAATAAAAAATAAAAATACAGCAATTAAATTACAAATTTATAAATAGTACAAAAACTTATGATATATTTTAACCTATATATATATATTAATAAACTATATTTTATAATTAATGTAAATTAAAAAAATATTATTTTATATAAAAAAAAATTTATTATTTAATTTGAATTTAAATCAATTCAAGAAAAATATTTTTTACTTGAGCATGGGTTGAACTTAATTTACTAAGTCGGATGTTCATCTATTCTCGAATAAAATTAAATTTGAATTTAAATTACAAATTTTTAATGAAAAATTAAAATAAATAGTTTTAATAAAATATTAAGGTATTCTAACGTAATTAGGTTAATTTAGTATTATTTTTGAAAAAATGTTCCAAAAAAATAATTTTGAAAATTTTAATTTAAAATTTAAGTGTTTAAAGATGGATATTTGGATACAACACCTATAAAATGAGAGCTTTAAGAGTGGAAATCGATGGTCCACACGGAAAGGCAAAGAGGTGGAAGGGGCCAAATTTCTTTTCCAAACTTTCATTTTTAAGTTCAAAAAGTTTTATTTACAAACCAATTGTTGATAATAAATGTTGAGAATAAAATAAAACTAAGAAGTTTTCCTTTTCCTTCCTGTTGGTTCTATCTGTTTCATTTTCACAAAATCAAATAGTTGCTGGCTTATCTAAATTTATAAAATTATAATATATTAAATTGGTAAAATTATATTTTTATTATTATAAAGATATATAATTTAATTTTGATTTTTAATTTTTTTATTGATTTCGTCTCTGCTTCTTACACTTACGGATAAAATTATAAAACTATAATTTATTAATTCGTAAAATTACGGGTATTGATCTTCGCTAATAGAGATGTCTTCTCCGTGAATCATACATGACTCTTTGTGAAGGTTGGAGATAAAACATCAACACGCGGGCAATACCTTTGATTGTTGAGGTATGGGTTGATTACCCAGAGGACGACACTTTGAAGGTAATTTGAGAGGGGAATTGACTTCTTTGTGAGAAGTATTGTTTTAGAAATATCGTCCTTTAGGTAATCATTTTGGACCTCAACATTTGAAGGTATGTAGCTCAAGTGGTAGCAGGTTTGCAAATACGTTGTATATAATGCCAACGATGATGATTCAAGTTATAGCGCGTCGAAATATTTTCATAATTATTCATATGCCAATATTAATATCTAATTCTAATATTTGAATGCATATTCATTATCCAAATAAGTAATACAATGTAAGATAATGTATATTCAATGTAACTATTCGTATCCTCACAATGTAAGATAATGAATATTCAATGTAACTATTCGTATCCTCTCTAAATTCGTAATGGATAATAATTTAAAACTCAAGTTCGTATATTATAAAAAAAAAAAAAATTATTTTAGATCCAATTCTACAAAAGGTATTAAGTACACCAAATTTACATTTATATTGTGATTTGGGCCTTTGGCCCATTTCTTAAAAGAAAATGAAACAAATTTGATTTATGGGGTGAAACTTGAGATGGCGCTTACTTTCATCTTCAGCTGCATCCAAAACCCCTCACAAACCCCCCTTCCAAGTTTCACAATAAAAAACCTTCTAAGTTTTGACACTTTGATCCAATTATGCATTTGAATTTCAGCAAATTCAACGGCTAATCCCTGTTTTTCTCCGGTTCAAATTCGGCTTCATTTTTCGCTACTTTTGTAAATTGCCGCGAAAAACCCTAACCCTAACCCTAACCCTAAACGTCCTCAACTTCTCTCAATGACGAAGGTTCACGGAACCGGCGTTTACGACTTCAAGCGCCACCGTGTGGCGGAGTACCCGGTTGAGTTCGCCGACAAACCGGAAACGAAACCTCCTCACAGTTCATCCCTTCCGAGCTCTATTACTTTGTCTGAAATCCAGCGGGACCAGCTGACTAGAATAGCAGCCGCGAATTGGCTGAAGAGCGGTGGTTCGAAGCCTGAAAAGCCGTTCGACCCTCAGCTGGTTAAGGAGATTTATGAGACCGAGCTTACGGTGAAGTCGGAAGGGAAGTCTCAGAGGAAAACTGTGCCTTTGCAGAGGGTTATGATATTGGAAGTTAGTCAGTATTTGGAGAATTACTTATGGCCGAATTTTGATGCTGAGACGGCTTCGTATGAGCATGTCATGTCCATGATTTTAATGGTTAATGAGAAGGTAAAGCACTATTATTAAAATTGTTTTAAACAACTTTGATAGATCTAAATTGTTGAATTACTCTTTGCTTGTTGCTTTGCTACTTTTTTTTTTCTTATTCTGAGCAAATTATATTTTGCATTTATCTATGTTAGAGTTGGTAAGTAGGAGGACATATTTTGTTGATAATATTCGTTTTTTTTTCAATTATGATTTTTCCTTTGGCGTTTATAACTTAATAGGAAGATCAAGTAAAAAGCAACATTCATATGCTGCAGTTCCAACTGCATCGGAACCGTAGGGATTTTTGTTTTAATGATCTTTGGCATATTTGTTCTAGTCCTCCAAACTGTATTGAACCCCTTTTGAAGACTGATGCCTATGAAACTATTCTGAACGCACTAAGTTTTAGTTTATGAAATGTTCCTTTTCAGATTAAAAGAAAATTCATATGCAGCACGAGGTAATTTAATGAGCTGGTTTTGATAATTTATCTTTGAACATTGCAGTTTCGAGAGAATGTGTCTGCTTGGGCATGTTTTTATGATAGGAAAAATGTGTTCACAGGATTCCTTGAGAGGGTTCTTCGTCTTAAGGAGGTTTGTATTGCTATCTGATTTTGTTAGAATTAATTCAAGTAAGTGTCTAATGGTATAGAAGAACTTGACGTGCTATTTTCTTTTTATGCATGATCTCATAAATCTGGTAATATTTGTTTCTTTTCTTCAAACAAAAGCACTAGATGTAGTACTTCAGTATTCTTTGTTCAGAAATTAATGACAAATAGGCTAAATCTTTGATAACTGTTTTGGATGCAGGGAAGAGAATTAACCATTGCAGAGAAAACGAATTATCTGGTTTTCATGATCAATGCTTTTCAGGTAATCTAGCTCCTAAGTATGCATTTTAGTGAATGCTTTTGGATGCTACAAATTCATGCATCTGTCAAATATTTGCTTCTACGGAATATAACCTCTGACAATTGAATGGAAGAACTTGATTCCTTAAAACAGTATCATAGAGCTGAAGATGATAAGCAATAATTCATAGTACATTTGTAAACATAGAACAGCATTCTTGAGCTACTATCAATTTTGTAATGCTGTACCTGCTGAATGTGACAGAGTTTGGAAGATGAAATTGTCAGGGAAACTGTCCTCAGATTAGCAAGTCTGCGATCCTGGCACAGTTTGTCGTATGGTCGTTTTCAAGTAAGATTTTATTGAATGAATTATATTTTCCAGTCTCCTTTTGCTGGTGGATATTTTATTTTCTATCTCTCATCATCATCATTATTTCTCCATAGATGGAACTTTGTCTTAATCCAGATTTGATCAAGAAATGGAAAAGAATGATAAAGAAAGAATCAGACGATGCCAAGAAACTAGGAGTGCATCTTGATACCTTATCTTCATTGGAAGTTAACTTCTTGAGAAATCTCATAGAAGAGTTTCTTGAGGTACTATACTGGAGAATAAGTTTCTTATTTTTTTTCCTGGTAGGTGGGGTTTGGTGTTCAACGATTTCACAGCAATTAATTGCCAATTTTTCATGTTACTTAGGTGCTTGATCATAAGGTTTTTACCCAGAAGAATTCTGTCAGTGAAGATGATGAACTTAATGCTTCTAGTATTTTCGATCAAGTTGATGATGCTTCTATTTTGTACTGTGAAAGGTTTATGGAGTTTCTCATTGATTTATTGAGTCAGCTGCCAACAAGGAGGTATCATTGCCCTGCAACAGGACCCTATCCTCATAGCTTTTAACTGATTTATTTTTCTTTTGTTGTTGGTTATTTATTTGCATTTCTGGGGAAAAAAGAGGGTGGTTAACAAATGTCTTATTGTTTCATGTTGAAATTCCTTGTTCATCTGCTTTTTTAGTACTCTTTGAACCTTCTCTTCATCGTCTTCTTTTTCCATTTCTGATTGTCTTTTTCGTGGTACAGGTATCTGAGGCCTCTTGTGGCTGATGTAGCTGTAGTTGCTAAATGCCATTTAAGTGCTCTTTATAGACATGAAAAAGGGAAACTCTTTGCACAACTTGTGGACTTGCTACAGTTCTATGAAAATTTTGAGATAAATGATCATGTTGGTACTCAGTTGACGGATGATGAGGTGCTCCAATCTCATTATGATCGTTTTCAATCCTTCCAACTGCTTGCTTTTAAGAAAGTTCCCAAGGTCTGTTATCGGTGGTTGGTTTATGCATCTAACTAGCATACAGTTCTTATCTTCAGAGTTCATAGGTTCCAGATTTTAACTCTTTTTTCTCCTTTTGCTTCTGTGGTGATTGTAGTTGCAAGAACTTGCGCTGGCCAATGTTGGTGCAATACACAAGCGGGTGGATCTCTCAAAGAAATTGTCTGTACTTTCTCCTGAAGAATTAAAGGACTTGGTTTGCTCTAAGGTTTGTAGGATGTGAAGTTTTTTCATTATTATTATCATTATATATTTTGGTACTTAATTTAAAACTAGGATTTTCAGAGAATGAAGTTATGTGAGATGTTCTCTGCAACTATTGTGGTGTCATCATTGTTTATGAGTTGTAATTTTAGCTCTCTTGTGAATGCATTTATTACAACATGTTTCATGGTAGCTTAATGGAGTTAAATGTATATATTACTTGATTTCTTGGTCTAATCAGTGATGGAGATCCACTTAGGTTATCATTGAACAATTTGGATCGCTCTTTTAGTTACATGACTTTCTTACTTCATTTGGTACAAGAGAATGTACATCCTCATTTTAGCTTTTGCCATGTTCTTTGCTTTATTGTTTATTCAGCTAGGACCATAACTTGTTTTATTTCTTGGTTGAGTTTTAGCTGGTGATATGCTTGCAGTGCATGCTCACCTGCCTGTGAACGAAATTACCATTACTATAACCAATTTCCATAATGCATTTACCAATTTTCTTTTCAGCTCAAACTGGTTTCAAAGAAAGATCCTTGGTCGGACAGGGTTGATTTTCTTGTTGAGGTTATGGTCTCTTTTTTTGAGAAGCACCAGTCTCAAAAAGAAGCCATAAATGCTCTTCCTCTCTACCCAAATGAGCAGATTATGTGGGATGAAAGTGTTGTGCCGAGTATTAATTACTCTGGTGAAGGTTGTCTCGCTCTTCCTAAGCTGAACCTGCAATTCTTAACACTCCATGATTATCTTCTAAGGAATTTCAATCTCTTCCGTCTGGAGTCTACTTATGAAATTCGTGAGGACATCCAGGAAGCCATTCCTCACCTTCTTTCCTATATCAATAATGAGGGAGAAACTGCTTTCCGTGGCTGGTCAAGAATGGCTGTGCCAATTAGAGAATTCAAGATCACTGAGGTAAAGCAGCCAAATATTGGAGAAGTCAAGCCTGCTTCTGTAACTGCAGCGATTACATACAGCATTTCTAGTTATAAATCACAAATAAGATCAGAATGGGATGCCCTTAAGGAGCATGATGTTTTGTTTTTGCTGTCTATTAGCCCCTCATTTAAACCTCTAAGTGCAGAGGAAGAGGCTAAGGCTAGTGTGCTGCAGAAGCTCGGTCTGCAGTATGTACGAGGATGTGAAATTATTGAGATTCGTGATGAGGAGGGGACTCTCATGAATGATTTTAGTGGAAGAACTAAACGTGAGGAATGGAAGCCACCAAAAGGTGAACTAAGAACTGTGACTGTTGCTTTAGATGCTGCACAGTATCACATGGATGTCACTGACATTGCTGAAAAAGGTGCTGAAGATGTTTATGGGACGTTTAACGTGTTGATGAGGAGGAAGCCTAAGGAAAATAACTTCAAAGCAATTTTAGAGTCCATCAGAGATCTTATGAATGAATATTGTATTGTTCCTGATTGGTTGCATAAAATATTTTTGGGCTATGGGCATCCTTCTGCTGCACAGTGGACAAACATGCCTGATCTTCTAGAGACTGTGGATTTCAAAGATACTTTTCTTAATGCAGATCATCTGAAAGAGAGTTTTTCACATTATCAGGTACTGATCAATGTTGCTACTCTTACTACTGCAGTTGATGTGTTCTGGGAGTACTGAAACTTTCTCTTGTTTTATTTTTAGGTTTGCTTTGTTGATTCAGATGGTAGGGAAACTTTGGATCCAAGACCACCATTCCGCATCAAGCTTCCTCGGTCACTTAAAAGTGAAACTCATGCTCCATTAGAAAATGGAAGATCTGATACTAGTGTCAATGATGCCACGATGGTAGATGCATGTGTTGAGAAAGAAAAACTAACTGTTGAAGCATATATCCCTGCTGACCCAGGTCCTTATCCTCAAGATCAACCGAAACAGAACTCTGTTAGATTTACACCTACTCAGGTCTCAGCCATCTCTTTTTATTTATTGGAATGTAATTTGATTTGTTATGTTCTGGTTTCTATAATAGATAACTGGTGCGGAGAGGTTTGTATTCCAATAACTAATGTGTTGATAATTTGTGGACTTCTAGCAGCACGCAACATATATGCTAACACGACATTAGTTATCTAGGGATCCTATATGCTAATACCACCTAAGATATCAAAGTGAGTGTAGGTATCTATTTCATAAAATCTAGTAGATGATGACTACTTCTTGATGCATGCAAACTATTCAATATTTTAGCTTTGATATGTAATTAGGGTCCTGGAATTCAATTCTTCATCTTTTGAGAAAAGTTGATAATTCCATGTATTTTATATTTATTTCATTCATCTTGTTTTTCTTTTCTTGCATTCTCTGAAGAAGAACTCGCTTTTAGTAAAATAGAAAAGTCGTTCAGTATTATGCCTGGAGAATTGTTTCAATAGTGCAGCTTTATTAGGAAATGGAGTAATTGAAAGTTTTTGTTATGATGAGTTATTGTTTTCAATTTATTTGTTTCTTTCTTAGTTCCTGTCTGCTCGTTTTCTCTTTTCGGAAATTGAATGTTTCATAGAAAATATTATCATGCTGCAGTTCAATTTATCACGAATATGTCAGGAAATGTCAATTCTTCATGACTAGAAGCAAAGAGAGATTTTTCTAGAGAGCTGATGCTCATTGGCTAATATTAATCATAAGTTAGAGTTTATAAATGTCGGAATGATTTTTGAACCACTTGTAATCCCCCGTTTCTTTTTGTGCAGATTGGAGCAATCATATCAGGTATTCAGCCTGGATTAACTATGGTTGTGGGTCCACCAGGAACGGGGAAAACTGATACGGCGGTGCAAATATTGAATGTTCTCTATCACAATTGCCCATCCCAGAGAACATTAATAATTACTCATTCTAATCAAGCTTTGAATGACCTTTTCGAGAAGATAATGGAGGTATGGCATTGATTTTAATTGATGCAATTTCTTCTTTCCTCCATCCGTTATTAAGCTTATGCTCTGTAAAATTCAGCAATACTTTGTGCAAATTTATTTGATCTATGTTACTGTGTTGCAGAGAGATGTGCCTGCTCGCTATCTTCTTCGTCTTGGTCAGGGTGAGCAAGAGCTAGCAACTGATTTGGACTTCAGTAGGCAGGGTCGTGTGAATGCAATGCTTGTTCGACGGCTGGAACTGCTTAGTGAGGTAGAGAGGCTTGCAAAGTCACTACAACTTCCCGAAGATGTAGGGTATACTTGTGAAACTGCTGGATATTTTTGGTTGCTCCATGTATATTCACGCTGGGAGCAATTCATTGCTGCGTGTGCGGGTAATGAAGATAAACCGTCATTTGTCCAAGACCACTTCCCTTTCAAAGAGTTCTTCTCCAACACCCCTCAGGCAGTCTTTACTGGCCAATCATTTGAGAAAGACATGCGGGCAGCCAAGGGGTGCTTCCGTCATCTTAAGACTATGTTCCAAGAGCTTGAAGAGTGCAGGGCATTTGAATTGCTCAAATCAACAGCTGATCGAGCCAATTACCTGATGACCAAGCAGGCAAAGATTGTGGCAATGACATGTACCCATGCAGCCCTAAAGAGAAAAGATTTTCTTCAACTTGGTTTCAAGTATGACAACTTGTTGATGGAAGAAAGTGCTCAAATTCTGGAGATTGAAACTTTCATCCCAATGTTGCTCCAAAGGCAGGAGGATGGTTATGCACGACTTAAACGCTGCATATTGATTGGTGATCATCACCAGCTGCCTCCTGTTGTGAAAAATATGGCTTTCCAAAAGTATAGCCATATGGATCAAAGTTTGTTTACCAGATTTGTTCGACTAGGTATTCCTTACATTGAGCTTAATGCTCAGGGTAGAGCCAGGCCAAGTATAGCCCAACTTTACAACTGGAGGTACCGGGATTTGGGGGACCTTCCTTCGGTGAAAGAGGAAGCTATATTCTATAGAGCAAATGCTGGATTTTCCTATGATTACCAACTAGTGGATGTACCTGACTACCATGGGAGAGGTGAGTCTGCGCCCTCGCCTTGGTTCTATCAAAATGAAGGCGAAGCTGAATATGTTGTCAGTGTCTATATATACATGCGATTGCTTGGCTACCCTTCAAATAAAATTTCCATCTTGACAACTTACAATGGTCAGAAGCTTCTAATTCGTGATGTTATCAATAGGCGATGCCTTCCATATGATTTTATTGGTCCACCGAGTAAGGTGAGTTATTTCTGATTTTACCTCTCACAAGTTATTCTTTAGATATCTATGGCTGTAATCTTGCAAGATCCTGCCTTCATGGCTTCTTTGTCTTTTCAATACCAGGTTCTTATATTGCTCGAATTACTTATTAATATGCCTTTCTACAGGTTACTACGGTTGATAAGTTTCAAGGGCAGCAAAATGAAATCATTTTGCTTTCTCTTGTTCGTACTCGCTTTGTCGGGCACCTTCGTGATGTTAGAAGATTGGTGGTTGCCATGTCACGTGCTCGCCTTGGCTTGTATGTCTTTTGTTGCCGTTCTCTGTTTGAACAGTGTTATGAACTCCAGCCTACTTTCCAGCGGCTGCTTCAAAGACCTGATCATCTTGCTCTAAATTTGAATGAGGGCACATCATTTACTGAACGTCATGTTGGTGACATTGGGCATCCTTATCTTGTTAGCGGTGTTGAGGAGATGGCTAACATAGTTTTTGGGAGAATAGATCAATTACAACAGGTGTGTCTCTCTGTTTGATGATATATCGAATCTGTTATTTTCGTATCTGGTTTTTAGTGTTTCCAATGCTCTTTTTATGACATGCAATAATAGCAATAGCTTTCCTATCACGAGCAACACAAGATGTTGGAGTGCTAGGACCTAATAATTCCGAATGCTTTATCTCTTAGGTTTGACATTTTTTTTATTCTCCAGGCACGAGCCATGTATCAGTACATGGCTTATTCTGAACAATTCGTAGGAACATCCGAGGAGCAAAACAATGAACAGAATTCAACGTCCCCAAACCAGGCAATGGAAGTTGATACCACAGTGGCTGAAAATGGTGGAATTAATAACGATGTACACGAAAACAGCAGACAGGAAACTAAAGAAGATGGAGAGGATCCCGCAAATGGTCAAGACGGGGTGCTACCTTCAGAGGACCATCCCAATACAGAAAATGATGCCCAAGTTAGCACAAATGATGAAAACACGGTGGCCTAGTTAATGATCCCATCCCCCCCTTTCCTTGAGTTACTAAGGTAGTAGCCAGCTCGCATCGGCAATCAAACTGCTTCCATCTTAAACCATAGAGCACTGCTTACTTTCATGCAGGTGCCACTTAGCAATGGACCCCTCGAGCGGGGAGCTTTATCGAGCTGCGAATATACTTCTGCTTTCTGGGAATTAGAGGTTACATGTTCAAAGGTAAAGGGAAATCCTTTCGTATTCCATGTTTGAAAGCTTGCAAATGGGTTTTTGAAGATACTAGGTTCATATTTGCATCATGTGGGAGAGAAAAAGGGTCAAATAATCAATATATTGGTGCTTTAATTTTGTGTCTGATCCAATTTTTTAAACCATGGTTGCAATATGAATATATTTCTTTTTTCTTTTTATCAACGTCTGTTATATTTATAATTGTTTTATATTATTTTACATCATTTTTACTAATAATTTTCAATTTATATACTAAAAGATTATATAACTAAATATTTTCGTTCAATAATACGTCACTAGTTTCTTTTTAAACCCTTTAAACCTCATTGAGTTTTGATTCGAATTTAAAAATTTTAATTTGACGTAATTGTTTTAATTATAAAAAATAACTTTGAATTAATTCAACGTGAAACCTGTCTACTTAAATTGAAGTAATTTGAAATAAAAATAAATTAAACTTGGTATTAACCCAAATTTAAAATTAATTCCATTTAAAATAATTAACTCGGTTTTCTTTTAACGAAGGTTTGGATTAAGACGTTAAATTTTAGACATATCAGTCATTCTCTCTTTTTTTTTTACATATTTTTATTTTTGAATATTTTTATAATTTTAACTCATTTATTAATGTGACATATAGCATAAATAGTGCCTGTTAGTATAAAATAAATATGAATTATTTTTTAAATCTCATATCAATATCATTAAAAATTAATATTTTAGATAATATTTATTTTTTCTTATAAAAAACGATTGGATTTTTTTAAAAGTTAAATGATTAAATTTTGTTAAAAACTAATTCATCAAAAATGTAAATATTGAGATTAAATTTGAATTATCGCTTAAAAATATAATTTAATCCTGTGAGAGGGAGTTAAAGTTACATTCACTTTTTCCTTTGCCTTTTAACTTATTCCCGCAATAATTCTAACGCCAACCGCCAACCCTCCGAAAAAAATAAAAACCCCAAAAGCTTCCCAATTTTCCTTTTTGGTTCTTTGATTTTATAATTGTCATCAACTAATCAATCAATCATGACAGGAAAAGCCAAGCCCAAGAAGCACACGGCCAAGGAAATCGCCGCCAAGGTCGACGCTGCCACCACCAACCGTGGTGGCGGCAAAGCCGGATTAGCTGACCGTTCTGGGGTTGAGAAAGGAGGACATGCCAAATACGAGTGTCCTCATTGCAAAACAACCGCTCCCGATGTGAAATCGATGCAGATCCATCATGATGCCAAACATCCCAAAATTCCTTTTGAAGAATCTAAGATTATTAATCGTCATGCTGTTCATGTCGCAGAGCCATCTAAGCCTCGTCCTGGTGTTAGGGGTAGCCTTAGAAAATAATAAAATAATAAATAATAATAAATTGTTCTTCTGGATAAATTTGGAGTTTTGGGGATTTTTAAAAATCCCGGTTTGGTTCTTTCTTCTTTTTCCTTTCATTTTTATTTGTTCTGTAACTATTTGTGATGGTAGTAGCGATGGTAAAGATAAAAGAAGGGGCTTTTAGGTGAAAAAGAATTGGATTTTATTTACAAAATCTCCCTTGATGATGATTATGGTGATATATATACATACTAATCCATCTTGACTATGATAATTATTGTTCTTCATTTAATGCTTAATTGAAATGTTTGTGTATGTATTCTTGTCATATATTAACATATATTTGTTTTTGTTGTTTGTTCAAGAATTTTTCTATTTTAGAGGATTGGGTAGCTAAAGCTTAGAACAATAACAAGTAGGGTTTGGTTTCTATAACTATGCTTAATAATGAGAGAATTGTGCATGTTGATGTGTTTGGATCCTTTAGAATGGATTTTTAGAGAGCTAAAAATGTGTGTTTCCATGGCATGGAGACCCTGTACTAGTTGTCAAATTGCATTTTGCCCCCTTTACTCAAAAAATGGGCAAATTAGTTCTCGTACATTAGATCAAAGTGTAAACCTTATGTTGATGTACAGGGGCCAATTTTTAATTTAACAGAAGGACCCTTTTTCTCTTTGATCTAATTTACAGGAACTCATTTACTATTTTTTGAGTAGAGCAGGCAAAATGCAGTCCTACTTCGAGTACAAGGGCCTCGATAGTAATTTTACTGTGTTTCCCTGGATTTTTAGAGAGCTAAAAATGTGTGTTCCAAAGATTGGAACAAATAATTTTTAATTGCTGGTTTTTGGTGTTCATTTTGATAAAAATTGGAATTGTATTTATGAATGTTATGTTATTGCTTACCATGGTAGGTTATTACTAGTAATTGAGTGTTAAAATGTTCTGTAATTGTTCAAAACTTTGTTTCTTTTTATATTTTTTACCCATAGCCTTGTACTCAGAAGTCTTGAATGTGGTCTGTTTGGTAGGTCTTATCTTGCTGAGAGTTAATTATGTTGTTGCTGGATAGATGAGAGCTTCATATCGGTAAGCTTACTGTCTTCTATATTGCTTTTTTTGTATGAATTTGTTATAATTTTGTGTAACGTTAGAACGTCATCTATCATTGATGTTGTTATCTGGTGGTGGTTTGAAGAGTTATTTTCTTGGTAGAACTTTGATGTTTGTGATCTAATGATGGTGGTCAAGAGGGGTTATTTCTTACTAGATCTTTGTATTTCATGTTATCTGATTTAGGGTTGTAATCAGGCTGAGCCGAGCTTGAACTTGGCTTGATATAAAGTCGAATTATTCGAGCTTGATTTTATTAAGCTAAATTACTAGAGCTTAAAAGGTAATGTACACACTTAAACTTTCATGTTGTTATCTGATTTAGGGTTGTAACCAGGCTGAGCTGAGCTCGAGCTTGGCTTGAGATTTTGATTTATTTGAGCTCGATCCGATTAAGCGATATTATTAGAGCTTAAAAATAATATACACACTTGAAACCCAATAGGTAGAGAAGGTGAGACAGAAAGAAAGATGGGAGGGTTGTGAAAAAAAGTTCATATCTATATGTATACATATATAGGGTAAAAATAATAAATTAATATTAAAAATATATGTTACAAATGAAAAGCCAATTAGGGCTCATGAGCTCTTTGAACCGAGTAGTCTGATACATAAACTTGCCTCAACCAACAGCTCGAATTACTTCAGCTCAGTTCGATAATAACCTAATTGGATTTGAGTAGCTTGCAAATCTAGTAGCTCATTTATGCTTCTAATCAGATTGTGGTCAGGAAGGGTTATTTCTTAGTAATTGCTCGTGTGTTTCACTTTTACTTTGCTTTTTCTAAGCCTGACTGAAAACCCTTGTTCTATTACTTTCGACTTTGATTTAAGTGTCGGTACGGGTATACGCCCAATATAGGTATGTTCAATTTTTTCTATGTTCTTTTCTATGTATTTGGAGGATTCTGGGAAGGTTATATCCTCGGTCTTATGTTTGGACACCCATCTCATATGGGTTTTAAACACGAGTACTTCGAGGAAGATAAAAGAGTCCAGAGCAGCATTGTTGTAGATCTTGCTTTCCGGTTTCTTCTTTGTTACCATCTTACTACAAACAGAAACAGTTACTCTTGCGAAAGAAAGGATTCTAGGCCCTTCAAATTCACTTTCATATAATTTATTTCTTTCTATAGATCTCTTCTTTTTTATCAATATAGGGAAGTATAGTAAGCAAGCAAATTGCTTAATTTATTTGCTTTTTATCGTTTTCTGTAAATATATTTCAGTTATCAGATCGAGTTGGTTTTAATTCTAGTTGATTCTGTTGTGTGTAGAGTTGATTGGATATATCTGTAAACTTCTTAAAAATTTTATACTAACGATTAGAATTCCAGTGGCATAAGAGAGCAGTGATTAATCTGTCAATTTTTAAGTCAATTAAATCAAAGGTTTTCTTTCTTCTCGATTGATCGATCATTCCAGTTCAAATAACTTTGCAAAAAAGTGATGCTCAATCAAATTTCAATCTAATAAAGATTTATATATTCTATTTAATTTGGCTTATGGTTGTTGGCTGAGCATTCTAATATTTGGAGTAGCTGGTGAGTCTAGTTTGAGATATTTTCTATAATTATCATTTAAAAAATTCAAAGTTGGACCATAAATAATAGAATATGAAGGTTATTTTATCTCAATGGCTTGAAAAAATTATTATTTACGTAAATAATTTTAGTTTAAAAACAATTACTCAAGTAACTTGAAATGAATATTAAAATGAAGTTCGAGAAATTTAATGGTTGGCATTAGGATTTTAACACAATTATTATTCAATGATTGTGGTAGGGGTTAAAAATTATTTTTTAAATGATGGGATTTAATGATTGGTATCATAATAATTTTTAATGAATGGGACTTGACAATAAAAAGTTTAATCGCTCATCAGTATTTCAACACTCTAAAAAATTTTTTTGATTCTCAAAGAAATTGATGTGAGCCATTTTATACCTAAAATCTTTTCCCTCGACAAAAATTATATATGATAAAATTGATGCTAACCATCGGTGTGTAAGTAAGCACAAAAAAAAATATTTTTTTATTTCAAAAGTTGGTGTCGATCATTAAATTCTCAACACTTAAAATTATTTTTTTCAAATACGGGCATAAACGTATACTAGTATGATGTGGGATGAAAAAACCATTATGGTGTCGATCATTATGTCCCCATCACCTAAAAAATATTTTTTTTTTAACCATTGATACAATGATTGTGTCAAGTAAAACCCGATCACTAAATCTTTCAAATTTCATTTTATTGTTCATTTTAAATTATTTAAATGATTATTTTTGAATCAAAATCATTTACGTAAATAATATATTTTTTTGAGTCATTTGAGTAAAATAGCGAATATAAACATACCAATCAAGTTCAAATTTTTTACAAGATAAAATAAATTTAATCTTTAACTCAAGTTTTAAATAAAAAATTAATTTAAATTGTGCGAGTGCAATAGCCCATTTCTGCCATTGAATTAAGTGCATGATTTCATTTTTTTTTCTTACTTGATGCATGGTGCAACGACCTTCAAAGATTCTTTGATCCGACACTCGCAATAGATTCTGGGTAACAAGTCAAAATCCCATATAACTAACAAAAAAGTGATGCTAAAGTAGATTTCAATCTATAATAAAGAAAAGGAAGTGGCTTAGCTAAAATTTAAAGGAATAAAGAGGCAAGCTCCTTCCTGAACCTTAGGCAAGCTCTGCAAGATGACGAGATGGCCGTGGTTGCAATGGAAAGTCGGCTAAACACAAAAGCTCAAACTCAACCAGGGCCATCTCTTGAGAAAGGACATCCCGTCATGTTATACTCGACGCGTCTCCATACTGGTAGCACCGTGAAACATGTGCAAGTACCAGTTCAATCACCAGTAATCTCTGCAGGAGCAGCAGCCTTGCTTAAAATGATGAAATCGGTGGATATCTCTCACAATTATTACCTTGTCTAGTAGCTGAGAAGTATATTTCATAAAGTTATGACAGTCATTGCATATTCGAAGGTTCTTCATTATCCGAATTGGTGTTTGAGATGCAGTACTAATAATACCGTAAGCAGCGGCAAGCTTTTCACTGTGGAAACCAAGTATCATTTCCCCTTGCTTTTTTTCAACATCCTGCATTACCACTTTGGCATCAGATGAGTACCCGATGTCCCTCAATGATCCGATTAGCTTATATAGATACGCACATATCTCCTTTTTTTGCGGATGGGATCTATCGTCCATGATGAAAGCATGAACTTGATTCCTGATCTGAATCCAAGATTGACAGGGATGCTTTTCAACCCCTCTACTTTGCATCAATCTTCTCACAGTCGCAACCTCCTCCCATCTTTGTTTTATGGCATAAATATTTTATAGCAAAACATAAGGTGCGGCATCAAGTGTTTTACAACGAAGTAGCTTTTCAGAAACCCATTCTGCCATCTCGATATCTCTGTGAAGTCGACAAGAAGTTAAAAACGACCTCCAAACTGCTCTCAAGTGATGGATGCCATTTTCATCAATGAACTTCTTTATCTCCTTAAACTGACCAGCTCGTCCGTATAGATCAACCATGCGAGTGAAGTGCTCAACTCCAGGCTTGATACCATAAACTTCTTTCATCAACCTGAAATATCGGCAACCTTCTTCAACAAGCCCTGCATGGCTGCAAGCAGTTAAAACCCCAATAAAAGTTACCTCATTTGGCAAAAGTCATCGAGAATTCAAATAGCTGGACGGCCTCCCTTCCTCGACCATGTAAAGCATAACTAGATACCATTGAAGTCCACAACCAAACATTCATATCATTAGTTTGCTTGAAAATCCTCTTAGCATCATCCAAGTTTCCATATTTAGCATACATGTCAATTAATGAGGATCCCAAATGAGCATCTAATTTATGTCCCTTTTTCTGAACAAGGCCATGAACCTGCCGGCCGAGTTCCAACACACCAAAACTTGCACAAGCAGAAAGAATGCTAGTGATACTGAACACATCAACCTCGATGTCTTTACGAACCATAGAGGTGAATGTTTTAAAAGCATCTTCAAACCCGCCATTCAGAACCAATCCAGAAATAATTGAACTCCAAGAAATAACTTCTTCAGTGGGATTTTCATTTCTTCCGAAATACATATCCATTTTCTCGAAAACTTCCAATGCCATTTTCATTTTCCCACATTTGCAATACATATCGATAAGTGAATTCCTCAAGAAACCATCAACATGGATTCCCAATAGCAACACCCTTCCATGGATTTGTTTCCCTAACTCTAAATCTTTCAACAATGAAACCAAAACCAAAGCTATAGAAAAAGTTTTTTCATTAAACAAAGTTCCACCTTTTACCATCTCATAGAGTAGTTTCAATGCAATTCTTTCAAACCCATTTCGCATTAAGCCATTTATAATCGTATTCCAACTAGAAACATCCTTCAAATTTTGCCTTCTAAACAAATCAACAGCCTTATCCACATTCCCAGTATCCAAATATGCACCAATCATTATATTCGATGTAACACTATTTCTCTCTTCCATTAACTCAAACAACCATTTGGCAGACCCAAAATCCTCACATTTGACGTAAAAACCAATAAGGGCATTCTCCAAATGAACATCAAAAACAACCCCATTCCTTAAAATCCAACCATGAACTCCTTTCCCTATCTTAAGCTCACTCAAGCTAGAACAACACTTCAAAATGCTTGACAAAGTGAAGTGATTTGGTTTAATACCCTCATTTTGCATGTTCTTAAAAAGTTCCAACGCAAGCCCCATTAGAACCAACTCGCGCAAAAGTAGAAACCAGTATTGTCCAAGTTCGAACGTCTTTGTGGGGCATTTCATCAAACAGCTTACATGCATGGCTTAAATTTTTAGATTTCACGTACACATACAATAAGTGGTTAGCCACATCTAAGTTTTGAAAGGATCCATCTTTTATAGCCTTAACGTGACGGGAACTAGTTGTCGGGAAAGGTAAAGAATGGTGGGAATATAACTTGCAATGATGAAAATGAAAGGGACATAGTTTCTTCAAGAGAAAGACAACAATGGTGGGGACTTTTTGATGGGTTTTTGGTGTTAAACAATACGTGGAAACCATTTTAGTAGCTCTGAATTGAATAGAGCTTGCATTGTTAGAGGCGTAAATAATTGGCAATATTACGGTTGAAGATAAACAAAATGGCCGTAAAGAACCCTGGGCAATTTTACCAAATATCCCAAAAAATTAATATTTAAAATACCTGAATAAACAGTAAAATTGGGACCTGTGAAGTCAATGGCCGGCACTACCTTGAGTTTTAATTCAATCATTGCTTGATGATTTGTGTCAGTATTTAAAAACTAAAATTTTGAATTTTGAGAAGTTATTGGTTGACACCAATATATTTTTTTCTCACCTTATTATAATTGCTTACATTTATATCAATATTTTTAAAAAAATTAAGTGCTGGTCATCTAATAGTTAGACAGCATTTTTTAAATAATTTTTTTGTGTTTACCATTTAACGACCAACATCAACTTGAATCTGACATTAAAAAAAATATTTTTTTAGTTTTGGGTTATAGATGGTTGACATTAGGTTTTTCAGGAATCAATTTTTTATTTTAAGATTATCGATATCAACTTTATCATATATAAAAAATTAATATATATATATATATATAAAGTAATTCTAAAAAGTTATATATATACATATATTACTATATACTAGTTTATAATTCTATTATTAAAGAAAGGATTCATTTGTAAATTTTTTATTTTTGAGAGCTAATGCTCCTGCCATTTTCAATGAAATCATTGTTAAAATAAAAAGAACTTAATGAAAACAAAACTAAAACTTAAATTATAGTTTTGATATTCTTATTACTTTTAAATTTACGGTTTACTTTTTTGTATTTTTTTATATAATATTTAAAATTATTTATAGTATTTTTTATACTATGTTTAGGATTACTCATAATCATTTCCCAACTCTTAAATAAAAAAATAATGCGCTTTGAAAGGCTCGAATCCATATTTTCCTGTATTTGATCTCTTCATTTTTAATCTCATTGTTAGTTTAAATAATTAATATCATTATCTATTTTGGTTAAAATAATAATTTGCTCTTAAAAACACTAATTTCTAACTTTTATCATAATAACATGGATTTTTTTATGTTGGAAGGGATATTTTTAAGATAAAATCCACATCAATATTTTAATCCAAATACTTAATTGTGTTAACTATTTTTTTAACTGATGATATTATAAAAATAAAAGAGAAAATTACAAATTATATAAAAGGGCTAAATTCGAAATTCGAGTATAAAAAAGGATCAAAACCAAATTTGACCTTTTCTATGCCACCTTACTCAACTCCGGTTCCAAAATCCACACTCGCTTTTGTTTGATGACACGTGTCCAGCAAAATTTTAAAAGCCAATAGAAAAAGATTTCGTGGCCATTATCTAAAATAAAAATAAGGCTAACATACTAAAAAAGCCCCTAAACTATTATTCCTTGTTTAAGCAAGTCCTTATGCCCCTAATCTATAATTCTCTTTATCTATGAAAGCCCTTGATTTTATATTATAATAAAAATATTTTAAAAATTTAAATTAATTTGTATGTTATGCTGATGTGAATTTCATGAAAAAAAATTTATTCGATAAAAAATAATATATTTTGGAAGTAAAACAAAATAATATTTTCATTTTTTTAAAATTTTATGTTGAAGTTAAAAGTATATAGTTTTTATATCGTATGAACAAGAAATTAAGATAAAAACCTGAAATTTAAAATAAATTTACTTCAATATTAAAATGGACAAAAATCATAGGATGAGGGTTTATTTAATTATAAATATAATTTAAGGGTTTGTTTAACTAAAGTATAGTAATTTTAGAGCCTTTTCGGACTTCAGTATATGAGCCAAATGAAAAAGAAAATAAATATTTATAATAAAAAAGTTAAAAATAATGAAAAGTGAGTAAAAATGGGAGTAAAATTAAGAGAAAGGATAAAATATTTTTAAATAACAATTAAATAATAGATATAATTTTAATAATATATTATTTATTTTGTACATCTACTTAAACTCCATATATTAAAATTTTAGTTATTTCAACTAAAAACATATTTTATTTTATATTAATTTTTATAAATTTATTATATAAATTACTTTCACTCAATTAGTATCGACGAAGCCAGAAAATTTTTTTTAGAAGATTGAAATTAAATTGTATATTTTTACGATAGTAAAAATGTAATTTTATTATTTTAATAGTTTATATTTTTATAATTTTTAAAAGATTAAATCAAATTTTTAAAAGTTAAAATATAATTTTACCATTATTAATTATTTATTTATATGTGTGATATTCCCACGTGTTTAATATTAGTTCAACTAATAATAACAAGTCTAAGCTTAAATTATAAAATTGAAGTCAATTTTTGAAGGACTTAAACCCTGACTTGATTCCACGCAATGGGCAGGAGTAAAGAAGAGAATATAGGTTTAATTTTATTTCCAGCCGCTATACTTATTACATATTTGAAATTTAGTTTTTTCTTTTTTAATTCTATAAATTTAATTATTATATTCTTTTATTCTAATAATTAAAATCTAATTAATAACATCATAAAAAAAAATTCGTTCAATTAGATAACATAGTTTTTTAAAATGAAAAATGTACTCAAATGACAATTTAAAGTTACAAGAAAGCTATACAAGCAAAATAAATCATGCTTCTTCTGTGTAATAGGGTCTCGTCGTTTGAGGGTTTTACCGAAATTAGCTAATAAAAGGCCTATAGCCGAAAGCGGTCTTAACAACCAATCACACCCTGGTAAAAAACAATCTTTATATCGTATTCGTGTAGAAGAAAAAACAAAAAATTACATTTTAATTATTAAAAAATCAATACGTTCATATTTCCAAAAAATCTAAATGGTCAATTGATCAAAATTTATCACAATTACTTGAAATGCAATTGGATAATATATTTTTTCAATTGGGTATGGCTTCGACTCTTTCTCAAGCTTGTCAATGAGTTAACCATTGACATATTTTAGTTAATGGCTAAAGTACCTTAAAACTTTGAAATCAAAATTGTAAGCTTTACAACGCGAAATTCAATATTTATATTTATTTATTTGATCTTAGATTTTTTACTTTAAAATATCGTGTCATCAAATTTAAATCTTTTGAAGATATTATTAATTAAATTTAAATTATTGAAAAAAAATATAAACTAAATTTTTTCGGTTTAAGAGAAAGTAAAATTTCAAACAGTTAAAATATATTATTAGACCCTGTATTTATATAGATTTTAAGATTTAGTTAATATACTTTAAAAGTTAAAAAATCAATCCTTATACTTTTTCAGTTTAAAAATTTTAGTCTAACCATTATCGATGTTTGTAATTTTTGTTTAAAAATTTTCACTTTAATATGTTGATAAGTATTTTACGACTGGACTGATATTTTTAAATAAAAAAAATAAGATGGCTTAATTTTTAACTTTTTAAGTATAAAGACTAAATATCAAAATTTATAAAAATACAGGGACTAACAACATATTTTAACCATTTCAAACATGTGAAGAGTATAGGGACTGAAATCAGAATTAAACCAGTGAACACAAATGGAATTCCGTATGATCATCGATTCGTCGGTCTGCGGAAAATATTAGCGAACAAAAAAAAAAGAAAAGTTAGTGGGTTTTGCTTGGATGGTTGGCTTTTATTTTTATTTAAATTTTTATTTTTATTTTTGTGGAGAAGAGAAAAGAACGCTATTTCGCCTTTATCAAAAAATCAAATTCTTTTTTAGAAAAAAAAAATATCTCTGAAAATAACCGTTTTTGGTTTCTCTGGTTTTTCTGTTACGAAGGAGGAGAGAGGGGGCAGAGGTGTCTTTGGCGAAAGTGACGGCGTGGTTTTGTGACGGAGGAACAAGAGTTCCGGCGTGGAGGTGGTGCTAACGTGATAGTAGTGGTGATGGAGGAAGATGACTGCTGAATGGAAATCATTTCGATGCAGGAATTCCGATGTCCCGAATAGCAACAGCGGTGGCGGTAGCTGTGACTGAAGGTACCTCGCTTTCACCGTCGTTGAATCAAGGTCTCCCTCTCTTTTTACTTATCGTATGTTTTTTTTTTATTTTTATAATGGTTTTTATTTTATTTTTTCGCTTTTATTTTGAGATAAATGCAATATTGCGATTCATATGATTCTCTTGGTTATTTGAATTTCCATTTATGTTCACTTCAATGGTGATTTTCCAGTTTAATCCCGTAATTCGCTAACTTTTAAATTTTAATAATCAGTCTAAAATTCTTAATTGCATTTAAATTATTGTGATAAAAGTGCGAATTCTGCGGTGATTTTTGTCTTATGAGTGTTTTTTCTTTATTGATTTATTTTCTTTATTTATGCTTTATTACGTAGAAAACAGCTGAAGCTCTTAAACTCTTTTTTTTATTAGGATTATTTGATTATTGCTTTTACTGCTTTTTCAGTGCTACATATTTTCTGAACAAGCAAATGATAGAAAGCAAAATCATGGTTAAAAAGTTTTAAAAATGACAAAAAATGTTTAATTTTGACGTGGATAACGAGGATTTAAATTGCGGTTGTAGACGCATATGTGGTCGTATAGCATTTATCATGATTGCAGATGTAATAGATTCTATATAGTGGTCAATATGGTAAACATCAATGACGAATATCTAAAGAACGAGATAGTAGTGAATCTAAAGGAGAGTTCAAATTGAACAAGCCTATTCCAGACATAATCACATGTAATAGGTTCCAAAAGAGTGGTGAATTGAAACTCTTTTCTCTGATACCGTGTCTCTTTAGTTTAACCCATTGTTGTATTATGTTGGTTGTACCTTCTTCTAAATGGATTCATTAGTTTAATGATTTTACTTTAACTCTCTTTTGAACTGTTACTCTTTTACCTATTCTATTTGTCAGTACTTTTTTAGTTTTAAGCACTGTATAAATTGATCCAAAATTGTTCACTGGATGTGACTATTCGTATTCAAATTAGATTTGGACAGAATTTTTGTAATTAATTTCTAGTATTTAATTTTTTAAAATAATAATATGAATTTTTGAGTTTGGTCCGGATTTGACCCAAATCGAATTTGAGCAAGCAAAATTTTTTAAAAAAAGGAGGGACCACGGGCGGGACCATTTACAGGTTTGTGTACCAATATTCTAAGAAAGTATCTTTATAGTTAACAGAATATTGGTACTTTTATTTCTCTTTAGAACTTTTTGCAATGAGCATAGTTAATCTTCATGCTTTCTTCAACACCGAGTTTTAGAAAATGAAAATTTTTGTTGTTGTTGTAAACTTTCTCAAATTAGTTAAAAAGTAGCTTCAATCTTCAAAAGGAGGAAAAGAATATAAAAAAGTTTCATAAGGCCTTTTATTGATGCCTTAGAAAATATAGACTAGTGTCTTTTTCCTTGAATAATTTAGCCAATGGAGCTTGCATAAGTCAAAGGTCAGAGTGAGTTTCTTACTGCTGCATGCCACAAGCTTGCTTGTTGTATGTTAAGTGAATATTTTTACAAATTGAAAATTTGTGATACCCCGTTAGTATTTCTTTGATTTTTTTTTTCATGTGTTTGCTGAACCTACTTTTTTAAAATTATTTCAGATGCTATGTGGCAAATGAACTTAAGATCCAGTGAAACAATGGAATCTGGTTACTACCCAGAGCGTCCTGGGGAACCAGATTGTTCTTATTATATTAGGACGGGCCTTTGTAGATTTGGAGCTACATGTCGTTTTAATCATCCTCCTAACAGAAAGCTGGTATAAACCATGGTTTGTTTGGACAATTCTCATGAATCCAGAGTTAATCCTTTGTGTATCTCTTTTTTTTTGTGCATTCTTCTTATCATAATTGTGTTTAAGGCGTTATTTATTTACATAAATTTTGATACATTAAGAATCCATGCTATATAGATTTTGGCATATTCATGTATTCATGTTGTGCTTGTGTTATTTTTTTGTGTTGAATTCTTGTTATGTAAATTCAGTATTACCAAGTCTATTTTTAGTAAATGCCAAAGAGCTTCTTAAATTTATTCATGTTGTCTATTATTGGTAAATGTCAAAGAGCTTCATAAGTTTATTCATTTTAGAAACCTTTGATTATTATATTTGACATGATTTTATTCACTGGTAGTTGGAAGTTTTTGACACAGGAAACTTTTAAACAAGGGTCTTTTCTACTAAATCACTCTAAAACAGAACTCGTTGTAGGAAAATTTATAGAGTATTAGATCCTCAAGAGATAAGATGGTTCCGCATATGCACACATGTAAACACTTGCTGCTACCAACATGGGTATACTTCATCTGCTACTGTCATTTCATTTCAACTTTGTCCCACTACTCATTTAACTTTTTAGATATCAATTGTCATTTGAAATATTTATTTAGATTATATCAAATTTCAGGCTATTGCCGCTGCTAGAATGAAAGGAGAGTTTCCAGAAAGAGTAGGACAACCTGAATGTCAGGCATGTACTTATTCCCTCTTTTCCCATGTATTGACAATGTTGCTACTTTTACATGCGATTTACAATATGCAATGTATGATTAACAAGAAGTATAGTACAGTAAAAGGTTTAGTTCTCTTTCTAGTAGTTTGGCATAGCAATCAAACTTTAGTCTGAACCCTCAACTGGTTTAGATGATTGTCTCATCCTAAGATCTTTCCTTTCTGTTCTTATATGTTATTTTCACTCTTTCTCTTCTAGAAATGCAAGATGCACTGATTTCTGATGTTATTGCATTGGAAGCTCAATTTCAGTCTGGACTGGTGTTGTCAAGGTGTACATCTAGGCGTGCAGGATAACAAAAGTGTCTTAGACCCTTTTGGGTGAGACACTTTGATCTGGTGATTGTCTGGTCCATCTAGGCATGCTCTTTTATAAGGCTACATATATATATATATATACCCAGCCTAATTGAAGTTCTCTTAATTTATTTTATTTTTAACTTTATTTTTAATTATCTATATCTATACTAGTGAGAAAAAAGATAATATGGAACTTTCTACTCCTCAATATTTGAATATTCAAACAAAAGATATCATACCATACAGAAATTTGTATATTGGCCAACAAAAGAAAAATAAAATTTTGTATGTTTTATAGTTAAACTTGACCGCTATTTAGAGCTTATTATTATTATTATTATACACACAGACATAATACAAAAGCACGCATATATACATATTGTATTTCACTTAATTCAGGCAAGTGCTATTTTTGCACTTTGCTCCACGGGCAATATAAGGGCTCTAGTGCCTAGAGTGCGCCTTGTACCCTTGACAGAACTGATCTTGACAGAAGCTATTCTTTTTTCATTGCCTCATGTCACATATGGGATTCTATGTCTCTTATTTTCATGCATGCTTGGCTCTGAAAACTGACAATATTCTCTTATAACTGCTGTGCAGTACTACCTGAAAACAGGAACTTGCAAATTTGGAGCTACATGCAAGTTTCATCATCCTAGAGAAAAAGCAGCGATAGCTGGGAGAGTTTCCTTAAATATTTTGGGATATCCTTTTCGCCCGGTCCGGATTTCAGTTTTTAACTATTACTCCTTGCAATACATTTTATAATGATATATATTTTTCTTTTTAAATCTCAGGTCTCTTCTAACATTATTTTTGCATGTTACCTTGTCTTTCTAAAAATAAATTACAATTTTTTTTCTTGGATTAGTTTTAGCAAAAGGTTGAAAACAATACCATCCTCTAAAGCTTGTCCAATTGTACAGTCCTATTGACTAATGTTAATTGGTTTATCATTTAGATCCAATACGTAGAATGCACACACAGACAAGGATTATGAAATAAAATTTATAGCTTGCTTTGAACATTTCCTCTTTTTAGTTGAGTTATGAATCTGTCCTTTAGTTTAAATATGGATTCCACGAACAAAAACACTGCTGAATTGGACCATTGCTGGCATCAAGATTGATATTGAGTTGTTGTATAACTTTGGACCTCATTTGGTCAAGATGTATTTATTCAATGGTTGGTTTCTAGCCTGTGCCATTTTTCAAGGTTATTGGTGTTTGATATGTTTAATGTAACTTGTTTTCTCTTTTCCTTCATACAGAATGAGACTGAGTGTGCTTATTATCTAAGAACCGGACAATGCAAGTTTGGGAGCACTTGTAAATTCCATCATCCTCAGCCAACTAATATGATGATTTCATTGCGTGGCTCTCCTATTTATCCAACTGTAGCTTCTCCTACCACTCCTGGTCAGCAGTCATATCCAGGAGGGATTACAAATTGGTCAAGAGCATCTTTCATTCCTAGCCCCCGATGGCAAGGTCCTTCAAGTTATGCACCTCTGATTTTACCCCAAGGGATGGTATCAGTTCCAGGGTGGAATGCTTACAGCGTAAGTTTTTCCTCTAGCTTTTTACTAGTGTGCATGGTTGTTTAGTGTTTACACATGGTTGGCCAACATTAATGGTGATAAATGACGCAAATTATGAGAATTATAGTTGTCAATATGCTAATACTTGGTGTTTGGAAAATAATAATATCTGTTTCTAAGCATTACCAGCCTTCTTTGAAGTTTCTTTTATTGTTGATGACCTTTTTAGCTTTTCCTGGGCCTGAATAGAATGCATTTGGAGCAGAGTGTAATGATGCCGAAATTTCTTTTAAAACTATATCTGTTATTGTTGAATTACTTGACTATTTAGAAAGAAATGAAATTGAATCAGAACCTGTCCACGCATGTATTTCAATTGAAGAACAAATATTTTATGGTAACTAAACTTTATGCCTATTTCTAGAGCTGATTGTTTCTCCCTTGTCGTTTGATTGAAATGGCCTGATGGCATCTCTAACTTTGTAACTGTATCAAAATGCCTGAGAGAATACTTATACTCTATTGTTTTTTGTTTATGTATAGAAGTTGTACAGAATTTGGGTTCTGTAATTTATTTTCCCTTTGACTAGTAAGCATTTATGCAGCATGAAGTTGTGATCAATGAGAAGTGCCACCATTAATTATCCATTAGGAAAAGAAGTGCTACCATTCTTATACTTTTCATTTCTCCAGCCATCAGTCTCTTCTTCAGAGAACCTGCAGCAGACAAATGGAAATAATCAAATCTATGGAACCTCAAACCAGAATGAATCAGTGACTGGAGGATCTCAAGCATCCTTTTCTCAATTTCGTTCTGGCTCTGTCCCTATAGGTTTTTATGCACTGCCGAGGGAGAATGTATTTCCTGAGAGACCTGGCCAGCCCGAATGCCAATTTTACAAGAAGACCGGAGATTGTAAATTTGGAGCAGTTTGTAGGTTTCATCACCCACGAGAGAGAGTTCCTCCTTCCCCTGATTGTTTGTTGAGTCCAATAGGCCTTCCTTTACGTCCGGTGAGTTTTGCAACTGGTGGTAACTCCATCTCAGTTTGTTTCTGAATATCGATCTGTTCAAGTTATTAGGCTGCTTATGAAAAGGTTGGCCTTATGCTATGTAAAAATATATCATTCCCTTCCTATTACCACCTTACATTTGCCTTTTCCTTTTCCTGATAAGCTTGGTTTCCTAATTGTTGGGTTTTATTTAGAGCCAATTTAATAAATCTTGCTTGTTAGAAAATGGATATTTACTTTGATACTGTTGCTGGGCAATTGGTCATTCTGTAGTTCCCATACTACAATATTAGATTAGATTAGAATTAGTTGGTGTACAAAATAAGTAGTTGTGTATTGATGTAGGACAAAGGATGATCCTTGCTTGTTAGAAAATGGATATTTACTTTGATACTGTTGCTGGGCAATTGGTCATTCTGTAGTTCCCATACTAAAATATTAGGTTAGATGGTGTACAAAATAAGTAGTTGTGTATTGATGTAGGACAAAGGATGATCACCCTGCTTTTTTTTTGAGGTTTAGCGAATCAGGATTTAGGGGTTATTTGTGGATCAGAAGGTCTAAGGCTATTAGACAGCAATTGAGTTTTGACTGAAACATACTGGAATTAAGAATTAGTTCCCAAGATTTGAATGTTTTGCTTATCTGATTCTCCATCTCTCATATTCATTGAAGTTTGAGGTTAGCTTTTGTTCCTTTCATTGTCTTCCTTGCAATATTCCCATTGATTTTACGGTGCACATGATATCATTAGACGCTAGTTTCATTGTTTCTAACCTGATATTCTTTACATTATTGATATTGCTACTTTTGAATTTTAACAGGGAGAACCTTTATGTGATTTCTATTCTCGATATGGAATTTGCAAGTTTGGTCCAAGTTGCAAGTTTAACCATCCTATGGGAATTTTCACGTACAATTATTCCATATCATCTCCATCCGGTGCCCCTGTACACCATTTCTTGGGGTCTTCTTCAGGAACTTCTGGGTTAAATCTTTTGTCAGAGGGGCTTGTTGAATCAGGCTCTACAAAACCCAGGCGAATTTCGCTTTCGGAGAATAGGCAATTGTCTTCTAGTGATGAAAATATTGATACAGAGGGATAAACACTGCAACATGATAGGAGCTGATTATAGTTGACAATCTTTTAGTTGATGAGGCAGAGTAATCTATAAATTCATTTCCCATTGTTGGAGATGTTCACAGTTAATGTCAAGTTGATTATGTTCTTTTGAAAATGCACAATTCAGTTGACAGTTGTGTCATCTGAATTTCTTGTATAAATCTAAAAATGATTTCACATTTGGTAAAACCTGGTGAACAGTTCATCTGTCCCGAAACTCCTTTTACTTTCTAATTTTTTTTGTGTTATGTTTCTTTCACAGTATGGTATACGAGGCATTGCTTTTGCAGTTTTTAAGCCTCTCCCTTGTTTTTTTCATGAATCTTCATCTAGCTGCTCTATTTAAGATTTCCAGTCTAAGCCTGGCTTTCAAATGCCTGATTGAGTAACTTTCAGCCAGTCTGCTTTGTCCATACAGCATAGCTTCCTCATTCATATCGTTTTGTCATACTTCTTCCTACTGTCTCCATTTTCTTTTCGTTCTCACATCTGCAGACATTTCCGAATCTCAGATTTGTTACTTGGGGTAATAATTGCTATATTCATCTATCTGGAGTAATTCTCATTTTTTCCTTTTTAATCGTATCACATGTGAGAGAATTGTCAACCTGAAGTATAAACGAGTACACACTTCATTTTTCTGCAAAAAGAAGTGGAAAGTTATTATGTATATTGTCAGATGAATTCTTCTAACTCTTTCGAGATTCCCGAAGATCTTTCCTCATTATAATCGAGTCACTGATGAGTCTGCAAGTCATTCCAACAGAATCTCATGTTTTATGGGATTAATGTATCTTTACCTAGTATCCCTCTTGTTTTTGCAGGAAGGCTTCTGAATAAAATATTCCAGATTTCTATCAAATACACTTGACAAATCATCTCAGGTATAATTTCTAACGTGCAAACTTGTGTGTTTCTGTGTGCTATTTGTGTGTGTGTATACATAATATATAGTCGGTTTAGGGAGAAAGTTCTGAAATTATTGGAAAATTCACTAGTTTAAGATGTTAGCTTCTACTTGGTGCCAATGTTTGATGTGTCTTTGCAACTTCACATTCATGACAACCTAATTCTATCTAATACTGTCCGCTGGATCTCTTTGGAAAGTTCATGTTTTTAGGTTGTAATGGTTTATTGTGTTTCATTGCAACCTTGGCAGTTCTGTTTTCTAATTACAAACAGAGATATTATAGGATATAGAGTGTTTGAGCTCCTTGTGTGTTATGATACTGTTACTGTTCATTTTCCTCGGACTACTCTTATTCAGTGCCATGTTCAACAAACCATCTAAATGCTAACACAGACTTTTGAAATCTGACAAAACATGTCCTTTAATAGAAGAAATTTATGTTACTGCTTCAGTTCTATCTACAAGTTTATATTGTATTAGAAGTTCAGGTCCGCATTTAAACTGTTCTCTGTGAATGCAGTTTATTAATTTTACTTGTTTGCACCAACATTTCTGTATAAGGATTAAATTACTTAGTCATATCAACATTCAAATGCATGAAAAAAATTGAGCATACCCATGTTTAATAAATATTGATATCTGACACTTACCCTCATGTTTTCTGACCATGTAACACGTTATGAAATTCTTCCGTTTTCTGGATAACAATTTGGATCATGCATTTTTAATCTAACATTAGATCAAGCATTTTGCCATTTTGATTGTAGATTATGGATAATCAGGGTGCTTATTGGATAAAAGACCAAACTGGTAAAAACAAAAGTTGAGGAACCAAGTAAAGCTTCATATCGAGCTTGTGGTCTCAAACAGCTAGCCATTGACAACAGGTTTTTTTTTCTCCCTACTATGTTTGATTTCTTGATTCTTTTGTCATCAATATTTTATTTTAGAAAATCTGATATTTCATGCTACAATCTTATGTCCTTCACTTATTATTATCATGTATTTGGTTCACCTTGCATTTTTCTTTCCAAATATAAATTTAAAAAAAATTGAAAAAGAAATGTAACATGTGAAAGTCTTTTAATCTTGTTTGAGTTAACTTCAGTCTTAATGTACCAATTATGATTTTTTAATGATGTTTCCTTGAATCTCTTTCTCTCTACAATTCGTAATGAAGGGAGAAACAGTTAAAGTAATTTTATATTTTGACATGCTTTCGTGAGTTTTTTGAAAATAAATAATTTTTCACAATTTTTTGAAACTACACATACTTAAATATTTTTTTTGAAGACTTTGATTGCTCTTCTAAATTTTATGTTCATGTTAAAGTGTATAATTTCTATTACATCAATAAGAAATTAAAATTGAGCTAGAAATTCAAAATATTTTTATTTTAATATCAAAATCAAGGGGGTTTATGAGTAAAAACCATTTAACCACAAAAATAATTTATAAGGGTTTGTTTAAATAAAATGTAATAGTTTAAGGTTTTTTTTTATTATTATCTAGATTTCAAATTTTCATATGTTTCTACAAGCTAATAAGGAAAAGGCTTCATTTCAGTTGTTAGAAAAAGTAAAAGCGTCCTTGAAAAGGCCTCACTATATCATATGATTTGGAATTTTCATGGTGTCTACCCTTTAGCCTTATAAAGCATTTAAATTAAGAGTTTCCTTTTTTCATCAAGAAGTTTGCTGTTCCAAAACAAAGGAATTTTTATTTTGGTAAATATAAAAAATATATATGAATTTTGATTTAATTTATAATTTGATATATGATGTTTGATTTTGTGCAGTTTTATATATTTCATCTTGATTTTGATTCAAATGTATATATAAAACTTTGATTTTGTTTCAATTGTACAATTTAAATAAATGAATTCATCAATTTATTTTTATATCATGTAAGTATAATTATTTGTATATAAAATATGTAAAGGTAAAATTATGTTATAGCAATAATGAAGATAATTGTTTATGAAAATTGAAAGAATCAAAATGTCAAGTATAAAATTGCACAAAATTAAATTTCATATATAACATTACATATTAAATCAAAGTTCATGTGTAATTTTAATATTTATTCCTTTTTTAATTATTTTATTAGAATTGATTTTTACAAGTACTAAATTGATTAATTTAATTTAGGGTCTGTATAGATAGCATAAAGTAATTGAATGAAAGTGTAATTATTAAGGTAGTAATAACACTCTCTTGTAATTACCAAGAATTGTAATTCTCTAGATGTATTTGGCTGACAAAATGTAATCACATCGTTAATATATTATATTTGTTAGGTTGTGCACTCTTTAATGTTTAACGTATGCTCTTTATCATCATCATTTGAATTTGAATTTGCATAATTAAGATTATGAAGATCTTCTTCTAAGTACTCTTTGAAGAATGAATCATTTCAATTTTACTTATGATTGAAGTTATGAATTATACAATATGTTAATACGATCTAAGTTTTTTTTATGCTATATTAAGATGATGTTAATAAGAGATTTTTTTTACAACACTCTTGTAATTACCAAGAATTGTAATTCTCTAGATGTGTTTGGCTGACAAAATGTAATCACATCGCTAATATATTATATTTGTTAGGTTGTGCACTCTTTAATATTTTAATGTATGCTCTTTATCATCATCATTTGAATTTGAATTTGCATCATTAAGATTATGAAGATCTCCTTCCACGTATTCTTTGAAGCATGAATCATTCCAATTCTACTTATGATTGAAGTTATGAAATATACAACATGCTAATACAATCTAAATTTTTTTTATGCTATACTAAGATGATGTTAATAAGAGAAATATTTTTTTTAGAACAACAAATGTCTTCTCAACCACATTTTAAAGCTTTCAATGTCTCAAATTAAAAAGTTTGCGAGTTATCTATAGTACTTGTGACTGGCACTTTTCTCTCAAATAATATCATACTCGACGATATAGTGCAAGAAAACCTTTCGTATTGCATAATTAGATCGATCTTATAATATTTAGGAGCATAATCCAAAAAGTTTGTAGATTTAATTACAAAAAATTATATCATTTTTTATATTATGTAAATTAAATATAAAATAATATAAATTTTATAATAGATAAACTTTATAAAAAAATTATAAATTGTCCAGACCTTTCATAACATTTCTTACAAATAATATAATCTTTTGCTATAACTTTAGAAAGTTGTATTTTTTTATAAATATGATAAAAAACTACAATATTTTTATAATATATACTATGGACGTATAAATAAGTTATATTCAAACTTGTTGATCATATTTTTTATAAATAAAATATAACATTTTTATAATATGTAAATTATATTTTATAATAAATTTTTTTATCATAACTTTAATTTTTTTAGGATTTATAATATAAGAAATTTTTGTTATAATTATCTGAAACATTCATACGTGTTTATGCTTATAATATAATTTTTATAACTTGTATAAAAATATTTTTTTAAAATTGAATTTAAGTGTAATTACATGTGTAATTACTTCAATTCTCATTCTTCCCTAAAAATTAGATGTATTCATGCTTATAATATAATTTTTTATAACTTGTATAAAAATATTTTTCAAATTTGAATTTGAGTTTAATTATATACTTAATTACTCCAATTTGATAAGGCTCACTAATTACAATAATTGTCCAAATATATTATTTTTATGTAATTACAAATAATTTCACCCATTCAATTACTAGTTAACTTTAATATTACCAACACAATTAAAATTTCATTGGCATAAAGAAAATGATTATTGATATTGATATTTGAAATAAATGTTTATTTTAATGCAATTATAATAGGATATAGTCGCATAATTAAGTAACAAAAAATAGCTCAAGCAAAAAACTCAATTATAATACGATAAAATAATACGCATATATTAACTAAATTTTGTGACCCTAGTGAAATAAAATATTTTAATATCATTGAACGCATATTCAATTATTTTATTTTTAATTTGTAATTTTTTATTTAAAGGATATTAAAATATGAAAAAAATAAAAGTTTCATAATAACAATAATTATTATTATAATTATAAAAATATTTTTATAATTTTATAATTAATTTAATGATCCGATTAAAAGTGACATTGGCTCAATTTAAATATTAGTATAAGATAATATATAAAAATTATAATAATAGATGTATAATTCGATAAAAAAAAATTAGATGTATAAAGGAGTGGCAAAAGGAATCTGCAACAATGAAAAAGAAAAAGTTGTGTCGCTTAAGAAAAAAAAGGCTACGACGACCATCATGATTGTCTGCAAAAGTAATTATTTATTTTATCCATGCTGTCGATTGTCGGACTGCTGCTTTTTTTTTTTTTTCATGAAGTTAGTCCTTTTATTTGAATCGAATGCATTCATAATAAATTAAATTGAGATTCACTTAATATATTAATTTCGATATAAAATTTAAATATTTTTTTAATAAATAATTTACAATTGATAAAAAATTTGGGATAGAATATGGATGATTATATTAGTTTATATATATTATGAATTTTTTAATTATTGTTGAATCGATTGAATAAAATAATAATAATTTGATCGATTTTATTATTGTTCTTGATTATTAAAATATTGTTTCTTGTTTAATATATTTATTTAATTTTTATTCTTTAATGATGCATTATAATTTTTAATCTTAAAAGTATATCAATTAATTATATTTTTATATATTGAATTATTATTTATGAAAAATAATTAATCTGCATATATGATAAATTAAACATCCATTATAACGGTAGTTAAAACAAAAATAGGCAGCGTAAAAAAATGAAAAAGAATTAACATAATCGATCTCTCTTAATGTAGTTTAGACACAACGAAAAAAAGAAGTAATTTAAATTATTAAAATTATTTAATAAAAAAGGAAAAAATAGAAAATAATTAATTCAGTCTTCAGCCTAGCTTCTAATTAACTCGAACAAATGCTTTAATTTGCTTTAGTCATGTGATTCACATATACATACATATATTATAAGATTAATTCATTAAACGTCCCCAAAATATCACTTCGATTTTAAATTAGTCTAAATCTTTACAATGTGCTTGTTAAGTTCTTAAAGTATTATTGTTATTTCAATTAGGTCCTCTTGTTAGTCTAGTTGTGAGTTTAAATGTAAAATGTGCTAGTTTGAATCACACATGGAGTATATTAAATACTCACAAATTAAATTGCAAATACGTGTATACTTACTATATGGACCATTTGAGTGAATTATTAAAATAAATAAATTTATTGAAATTTAGGAGAATTATTTTTTTTAAAACATCATATTCAAATTGTTCTCGGAATAAATACGCAAGTGCTTCTAAATTGTTCCATGTGTTTTAAATATACTCCGAGACATATTTGAGTCGGCATTTAAAACCCTAGAACCAAAAGATCTAATTGATATCAGAGGTGGAAAGTAAGAGGAGCCAGAAAATTTAGAAAATTGTGATGTAAGTCTTTTAATATTTTTGAAAATTCTACTTAGGTCCTTCAAAAATTTAAGAAATTTTAATTAAGCCCTACAAAAATTTCAAAAATCTTAATTAAACTCTCTAAAATTTTTGAAAATCCTCATTAATTTTCTCATTTTAAAAAATAATAATTAGACCCCTAAGTTTTTGAAAAATTCTAATTAAACCTCAAATTATTTTGAAAATTTCAAGTAGATCCCAAAACTTAATGTCCCGTTCCATCATTGGATATGATAATGATATTTTGATGACTCAATCAAAAACATTTTGAAGTTGAAAAACCAACTCTTTGAGGATGTTCTGTGAAATTAACCCGATATGTTTTTTTTTGTGTATGAACCCAATAATATGCTTTAATTGGAAAAGAATCAATCCTTAAGAGTTTGTTATATATATATATATATATGAACAAATCTGCAATATGAGACTCACACTCACTCACTCACTCACTCTTTCCCTTTCCATTTCACTTTCAGTTCGAAGTTTGAGTTTTGAGCAGAGGTTAACAATGGCAGCAACTGCAGCATCCAGCCTTAGCTACGGCATTGGTGGTACTCAGATTTTATGGGTACCACAGGGACTGTTAGAGCAAATTGTGAGCACTCACTCTTCTTATCAAACCCACCATGTTGATCTTCAACATCTTCTTAACCTCATTTCCTGCATTTTCCAAAACGCTGCCGTTTCTTCCTCAAAGGTTCTCTCTCTCTCTCTCTCTATATATATAATACATGTCCGGTATTATCCACGGTGGATAGGGGTGAATTTAGAATTTTTTGAGGTTGAAATTTAATTATGAAATTTTGAGAGATCAAAGTATAATTTCATCATTTTTTTAAGGGATTAAAAAGATTTTTATTTTTATTTTTGGAGAGTCAAAATACAATTTTATCATATACATTCATTTATAATTCCATTATTCGTGAATGGATTAAACTAGTAATTTTTCATTTGGGGAGGAGAGCAAAACCCTTGCCTGCCTCCCCTTAAATTTAACCCTGACAGTAAAGATTTCATCTCGTAACTGTATCAAAAGTTAGAGGTGACAAGTTGACATAGCAAGAGTGTCTCATTGAGTGCTTGAGAAGGTGAACGTGCGCGTACAGCTATTTGTTATGAGGTATAGGTCTAAGAGCTAGTTCAAGTAGTAGCATTTTTATCCATAAGTGCCCTATAGCTATAGCATAGTTGGCATTCTCATGTAACGTTTTTGCTCTTTAAATCTATCACGTTTTCAAATTATCAAGCACTCAACTCTTCGAAGAATCGGAAAATAAAACCCCCCTTCAAATATATATAGGATGTGCTAAGGGTTTTACTTAAGATCTAATCTTCGACAAATTTATATATATAATTTACCAACATTAAAAATCAGTACGAGATAAATGATATTTATATTTATGATATTCGATTTAGGGTGTTGAACAATATGCAAAGTTAACCGATATGATCAATAAGCTGGAAATTGTGGACGGCATGCGTCGAGCTTTGGAAGATATTCGGAATCTCTCTTGTGAGGTAAGTTATTACTTCTTTCTTCTATTTTCATTCCACATGTTCGAATATCCATAAATATTCATTTTTTTTTATTTAGATCCAAATATTCTAAATTCAAATTTAAATGGTTTAATAGCCATAGAATGCATATCTTATTCTTGAGTTTATTTTCATTTTGATGGATCATATTTGAATAATAATATTAATAAATAGATTTAATAAAGAGAAACTTTTGACCACACTAAATATATAATAAAATTTTAGTTAACTTTACTTTTATTAGAAAAATATAAGCCACCTTTTTACCTTTTTTTCTTTATAAAAATAATAAATAATATTTTATCTAAACATAAATGTTTTTGCAGTATGAATCGAAAATTATATTAATAATAAAAATTTATATTTATTTCACCTTACGGTGTATAAATGTATAGTTGAATACTACCGCTCAGAAGCGAAGTCAAAAATTTTTTTTAGCGGATCAAAATTAAATTATAATTTTACGATAGTAAAAATGAAATATAATTATTTGAATAATCTATATATTTATAATTTTTAAAAGATTAAATTAAATTTTTATTATTTTTAGGATAACCAAAATATAATTTTAATTTACTGATTTAAATTTAAAAATTTTAAAAAACTTAAATGTAAAATTTTTATTTTAAAAGGGTTGGAGTCCTGTCAGCCCCCCTAACTATGCCCTCCTTATTAAAAAGTTGAATTAAGGTTACCTAAAAAAGAAAAAAGTTTAATTAAGGTTAAAATTTACTGTTAGTCCCTATAGTTCTATAGAATTTGAGATTTGGTCCATATACTTATTTTTTAATTAAAAATCTTAGCCCAATCATTATCATTGTTGATAGTTTTTGTAAAATTTTGTGAAAATTTAACATATTTTTTTTCAATCATATGCCACATCATGTGTTGACAACCTAATCAATATTTCAAGTTGACCTTGATAAAAAATCTTATGATTTTAATAACTGGATTGAGATTTTTAAATAAAAAATTTAAGATTTTTAAGTACAAAATCTCAAATTTTAACAAAATACTAATGGTTTTAATGACAACCTAATCTCAAAATTTTAACTTTGACAGAAAATACTTACGATTTTAACTGCAGATATCATGCTGTGTATCAACAATGGCAAGCAGTGTGGACGAAATAACAATGCAAATGCTCAGAAGGCTGAAAGACTATGCATGGAACGCCAAAGTGGTGTTGGCGATGGCCGCTTTCGCATGCAGTGTTGGTGAATCGTCAATGCTTGTCAAGCACCGCAACACCGATCCTATTGCCATGTACGTCGACACCCTCAAAGGCCAACGTTATACCACCACGGATTTCACCGTGCTCGAACGCATCGGGCTTTTCAAGGCCATGATCGATGTCGCCAACACCAACTTGGCCTTTTTGGCCCCTTCCATTGCTCGCATTCCCAAAGAGGTCCACTCCATCAAAGATGCCATTGCTTGTTTCCCCACCGCTGCATTCAAGATCCTTCGGATTGTTTTGCAAATCACAAGCATTTTAAGCAAAAAGAAGTAAGCTTTTTTGTTTTTAATATTTGAGAATTATGCCATTCAGTTTTGGGGCTATTTAAAATTCTTAAATATTTTAAAGGGTTTAAATAAAATTTTCCCAACTGGGAAGGGGGAAGGTCCCCTCTGGCTCTAATGTAGTTCTGCCATTCTATGTTGATTACGATTTGGCTTAATTTACCTTTTGACCTATGAACTATATCTGTTTTTCATTTTGTACTTACTTTTTTCCTCTACACTTTGATACATGAATTATCATTTTCTTTCCAATTAACCCCATTAAAAAAGTTTCCGACACATGATATATTATTATCGGTCACCGATAAATTTTGGGGTAAAAAGGGTTGAAAACAATAGTTCAAATATCAAAACGAGAAAAAAAAAAGGTTTATGTATCAAAATAGAAAAACAGGTATAATTTATGGACCAAATCATAAATAAAACCTTACTGTTTTGTCTTTTGGGAAAATAGAAAAGATGACATTATTTAAATTTAAAAAAAAATTATTTATCTTCATTTCAGTTGACTTAGTAGTGCATAAAGTATATATTATTGTGCATTAAATATAATTTATGGAATAATTATTTTTAATTATTTTCAGTGACCATTTTGAATCCACAATCCAAGAATTAAATGTCTTGGCAAATGAAGTTAGCCAATTAAATAACATCCTCCAAGAGAAATTAACCCTTTGCCTAAGGGATGCTGGTAAGCCTTTTATATACCATAAATAAATATGTTTAGTAAAAGTTTATCTACAAAAATAAATAAATTATTATTTGAAATGATAAAATTAAATGCTTAAAATTTATTGTTACGGGTTTAAACTTTTTTATAATTTAGTATAATTTAATTCACTTATAGTAAACATAGGAGCAAAGCCATAAATTTTTTTAGGGGAGCAAAATTAAATTATATATTTTTACGATAATAAAAATATAAATTCACCATTTTAGTAACCTATTTCTTTAAAAATTTTAAATGAATAACTCAAAATTTTATCATTTTTGGAAGATAAAATGTAATTTTATCATTACTAATTTAAAATTTCATAAAATTTATAAAGAAGTTTAAATGAAATTTTTTTAATCTTAAGGGAGGTCGGGCTCCGTCAACCTCCGACTCTACCCCTGGTGAATCTATATGCACTATCAATAAGTTAATATTATTTTTTATGGATTTGAATATTACCGACTCAAATATTACAATTATTATGTACAACATATTCGAAATGAATATTAATATAAAGCTTTGGATTATTTTTTTTTAATCAAAATTCGAAGTAATAATTCCTTTTACTTTTTAAATTTTTTATTTAAAAAATAATGTAAATAATCATACAATGGAAATGGCATGCAGAAAAATACACATATGAAGATATAACCAGACGTATCACTAAAATCAGCATCTCAGAATTCATCGACAAAATCATGCATTACGTGAGGATTCAGGTAATTTGGTCTAATTACAGTTTTCATCTAATATTGCTGGATCAACTCTGGTTTTAATCCCTTTACTATGCTTTAGTTTGTGATTGAGTCCTTTTACTTTAATCAGGTATAATTTCATCCTTTATTTTTATAATGTTTATAAGTAAGTCCAAATTGATAACTCCATTAGTTGCTACTGTTAAAATGATGATGTAATTTAAAAAATTAAAATAACTTTAATCGTTCAAGTGCTATGTAAATATTTTCTTGAATATGATTGATTAGATTTCCATGTGGTCTTAATTATGACCATATAATAGTAAAAAAAAGTCAAAGCATCAATTTACGATGTTATCAAGTTAGACCTCCTAATAACATTATAAAAGTAGAAGATCAAATTATAACGAATTAAAATAGAAGGATTAAATCCTAAAATTGAACATAGTAAAGGGATTAAATTATAACTATACATTGTTATGCATCAGATATTAACCATTTCGACAATTAATGATTCCGTTTCCGACATGAATAAACAAAAAGGGTTCTGAAAATTTGAGAAATAAACATCTTTTGTTCCTCATATCGGATCTCGACATCTCTATCGATGAGATCAAGGTTCTCAACTGGTTGCACCAAAGAAACGACCAAATGTACGAGATTGTTTGGCTCCCGATCGTTGACTTGTCAATGTCGTACGATGTGAAACGATTTTGGGAGCTTAAACAGTTGATGAAATGGAGTGTGGCAGTGGAGCCAACAAGGGTCGAGGCCGACGTCGTCGAGTTCGTGAAGAAAGAGTGGCATTTCATAAGGCAGGCGATTGCGGTGTCGATGACTTCGGCCGGGGAAGTGGTGTGCCAAAATGCTCTCCCCATGTTGTGGACTTGGGGGAACACGGCTTTCCCATTTAGTGATAAAACCGAGCAGATTCTATGGAACTCTATCGATGAACGACATGGTTGGAAGCTTGATTTGGTGCTTGATGACTTCATTGTCCCCGAATTACGTTCATGGGTACGTTGCATACATTCATAAAACTCTCTTCATATATATATTTTTAAATTTTTTATATTGTTGTTTATAAATTTTAAAATTAAAATTAAAATTAAATAGTTCTAATGGTTTAATTTGAATTCAAACTAAACTAAATTAACAAGTAAAAGGGTTAAATCATTTTTTAGGGTCTGAATTTGATAGCTAGTTTCACATTGGGATCTGAATTCTTTTTTATCTCAATTAATCTTTGAACTTGACAATTGTTCTCACATTAAGGCTTGAACTTTTTTTTTGTTCAAGTTTGTTCCTGATATTCTTTTGAAAATCCTAAAGTTTAGGCCACAATACAGGAATTGTTGTTAAGTTTAAGGACTAACTTGGATAAAAAAAGTTTAAGGTCCAATATAAGAATAATGTTCAAGTCGGTTTCTGCTTTGAGTTATTTCCACTTCAAATTGTTACAAGTTCAGATCATTTACCAATCAGATTTTTCAAGCCAAATATTTCAAATTGTTATTCAGTTTGGCAATCAAATTTAGCTTATTTTAGATTATTTATTCGGATGATTTCAAATTTTGAACGGATTCTCAATTTTTCATAATAAAATTAAATTAAATTGATTTATGGTACAATTTCATTCGCTTTTATTTTTTTTTTCATCATTTAATTTGGTCCATGATTTTATCAGATAGAGAATCGAACAACATTCGTTTGCTTATTCGGTGGAGGTGACATTTCATGGATTCAAGAATTTACCGAGAAAGTCAAATACGCCGCCTACGCCGCCGGCGTTACCTTAAAACTAGTTTACGTCGGAAAAAACAAAGCCAAATTAGGCTTATCAAAAACCGACCTCAGCCGTGACATCAACGTCATCGAATCGGAGTCCCGTTGGCGGTTCTGGACAAAACTAGAAAGCATATTACACGCCAAAATCCGACACGGCAAAACAACCTCCTCTTATAAAACTGATGTAGTGATCCATGAAGCTTTGAAAGTGGTCGGCCATGGCGGAAAAGGTGAATCGTGGGCCGTTTTCTCGATGGGACCCGACCCGATGGTAACAACCGATGGCGAAACGGGTTTAACCATCATGTCGAATTACCTGAATTGGAGACAAGACACTACTGGACTACGGTTCTTAGAAGGTGTGAAGCATTACAAAGAGGTGATATCGAGGGATGTTCATGGCTGTATCAAGGTTCATTTGCCGGTTCTGGGTCGGGTTCCAGGTATTATGGTTTGCCCCGATTGCTCTAAAGTGATGGATATGTTTTATACGTACCGTTGTTGTGATGAGTGATTTGTTTAAATTCGGGACCAAATATCTATACCTTAATTCAATTTGGTCCCCTTTTTTCCAATGATATTTAATCTATTAATTTTATCTTATTTTATCAAAAAAATGTATATCATCCGATAAAAAACATGCCATGTGTCATGTTTTTATTGGTCTATATTTTTTTGATAAAATGAGGCAAAATTAATAGTTTAAATACATTATTGATAAAAAGAAATATTCTACTATTATATTATAACTATGCTTTAAGAGTGGTTTTTTACCATTTTTATGTTGTTGTAATTTTAGATTAAATATCTTTATTTTAATAATATAATATAATTTTATATTACATCAATGGTCACTAAATTAAATTTATAATTTTATAATTAAATGTAATTTCTTAAGAAATCTCGCAAAATAGAGGGGAAATTTTTCTTACTTTTTCGTTCTCATGTTGTATATCTTCGATTCCAAATAACTTGAGTACTTCTCACAGATATTTTAAAATATGGATTGATGATGAAACTAATTAAATCATTAATTATCAATTTAATCGGTTTAATTGTCTATTCAATAATAATTAAATAAATAATTAAAAAATTATAAAAAAATTTATAAGTTATTTAAAATCCAATTCTATTCTTTTATCTGGATTAATATAATATTTGATTTTCCTTCCAATCAATCTGATCTGATTTCACCAACATGAGTGATAGGTGATGTACAAAGGGACTATCATAGTCACCACCCAACTAACTTGAATTTTTTAGTGTTTTCAATTTTATGTTAATCGACAGGTGATAAGAAAACAAAATTAAATAATTGAGGATCATTTTGTAATTTTTTATACTTAATAAAAAAATACTAATGGTTGGGTAAAGAAAAACATAGTTGGGCTTATCCTCAAGCTTCGGGCTTCAAGCAAGTAGGCAATTCAATGATATTAGGGAAAAGCAATAGTAACTTAGAAAAAGCTATAAGTTGACACAACAGATAAAATCAGCAAGCTAAAAGAAGGCTCTTATTAGTTTCCTCTCAGTTCCTATAAAACATTGTATTCTCTTTATTCCCCTAAATTATCGAATGATTTAATCGGCCGATACCTATATCGAATATAAACAAATGAACTGAAGCAGGCACCGAGCTTAGCTCCATACGAGGACCGCGCGATTTTGTTCGGAAAAAGTACCTGCTCAATCTCTTCCTTCTATTTAGCAACATCCTACGACTATGATGCACAATGGTATAAAACACTTTACACCAGTTTCACCTGAGCCAAAAAAATCGGAGAATGCAGTCGATGTTCTTGCTAGCGATATGGATCGACCCAGCACTTATCGTTCTTCACAGCTTTCTCCCATCGTTGTTTGAAAAAGTACAACTCGACGAAGGACTGCCTCCTTACCTGTACAGATCAAGTTCGTACTCCGATAATTATAACCAGTGTTTTCATGCACTTAAATGATTGCCAAGTCAGTCAATGCCTAGAAAAGGATCTTGTGATATTTTCAACATTTCAACTCTATTTACAACAAATAATCAACAAGGGATCGAAAAAGCTCTCCTTTGGCTAAATCTCCAAGCCAGCACCTCAAAATACCATGCATAAGACTTATACAGAACAGATATTGTAAATCCAAGACGGTTCCCAATTTGGTACAGGATGATGAATATACTAAGTTTCCTCTAAGAATTGAGAACGCATGAGGCAGACCAACATCGATAAGAACCGATAATGCATACCATAAGGAAGATGATACAAAGCAATAAACCCAGATACTTACTTCCACTCTAGGATCTTGTGGATGACGAAATTTCTGCAATACAGAAACAGACCAAATAGTTAGCCAAGATAAAATACTGAAGGTACCACAATTGACTCAGGAAAGAATACAAACGGCCATACATTTCCATAGTTTTCATTTTCACAGACAGCGATGGTCGTTATATTTGCACAACCTAAACAATTATTTCACATTTTATCTAAAAGAAATCTTTTCAGGGGTTCGGATTTGGTGCAACTAAAGCAAGCAACTCATGTTGAGATTTTAAGACATTCTCAAATCAACGGTAATAGTTTATAATCTGCCGCCAGAAACATGAAAAAAGAACATTCGGAGCATTGAACAACCAATAAACCAGCACAAGAAATCCACTGAACTTCCAAGATGACAGATAATAGCAGTGCTTAAAAAACTCAAAACTGCCCTATATCATTAAACCGGGTATCTTTCAAATCGGTTGAATCAATAAAAAACTTGAAAAAGAAAAACCAACAAAAGCCCTATAAACCGTTTTAAACTTTTTTTAATTCTTTTCATTAAATTAAACCTTGAATTTATATTAAATATTCTTCCATTTAGTCAAATACACAGTTTTGTTAAATATTTACTATACTTATTTAATATTAATATTTAATCTGTTTAATACCAGAGCACATACGTGTATGCATGCTTTCTGCTGTGAATGAAATTGTTTAGAAATACAAAATGGAGTTGTGGTGTTATACACACACATATATATCTTTTTAATACCAGAGCACAGACGTGTATGCATGCTTTCTTCTGTGAATGAAATTGTTTAGAAAGACAAAATGGAGCTGTGGTGTTATACACACACATATATACATATACTGTATATGACTTCACCATTCGGCTACCCCTTCTACAAAGATTGTCCTTATATCCTAATATGTGTTCCCAATAAATTTTGTCCCTTTCGCATAAGGACACAAGTACATCAAGGCCTTAATCACAAGTAATAGCAGAGAGAGCATTGGCGAAAAGAACACAGTTTTGCCAAATGTAGTAATCGACACAACAGCAGTAAAGCACTAGCAGGAGCCTAGAGAGATGCAAGCAATCACTAAACTGCTGAGCACCATCATTCAAGGATATTTGCTTAAATAAAGAAAATAATGTACCCTTAAAATCTTTTTCTTTTTGTTTTTTTGGGGGGTGGGGGGGTGGGGTGGGTAAGCTATGTACCACTAACATCTTATTGATACAGATATCAAATTTCTAACCTTTTTTTTCTTTGCTTTAACATAGTGGCGCAATATGTATGCATCATTCACAACAATACCTTTGATTCGATCACCCTATTAAAGAAAAACATGTTAAGCAACAATCTTTTAGGTAAGCAAAATAAGAGAGAAAACCACTTTAAATAGCTTGCTTGTGCACAATAACCAATTTTTGTATAATAATTGTGTTTAACGGGGTAAATTTTTACATAAAATTTGACACATGTAGCTAAAGCAAGTAACTCATGTAACTAAGGGCAACATCTGCATTACAATGATCATTGTTCAAGGGTAAGAACTAGTAACTAAAGCAACTCATGGAGAGATGTAAAACATACTCAAACCAATGGTAATAGCGTATAATCCCTTGCCTGTAGTTTTGAGTTTAGATATTCTCTTATACAACATACAAAAGCTCAGAACTTCTAGATTTCAAACACACATTTTAAATTGGACTAAAACAGATAGCAGTAGCAATTTAACCTTAAAGAACTGCTGAATAGAATTAAACAGAATAAGAGATATGCTCTGCCGCCAATTTTGTTTAATTCATTTGTCTGCATCAATCTACTGTTCCTTATATCCAGAGGGCTTGCTAAGAACTTAATACCAAAGAACATATGTTTACACTTTAATATGCAAGATTTCTGCCGTGAATGTATGATTTTCACCATTTAGCTACCCTTTCTACTAAAATTGTTCATGTCTTAAACAAATATGTTCCAAATGTTAATTTCACATATGAACACACAGGTACTTGAGGGCCTAAATCACCAATAATAGCAAAGCTGTGGTTTAAAAGTATGGAGCTCAAGTGTTTTATGTGCTTCGTTAAGAAATTCCTTGTTATTGTTTGACGAAAAAAAATTAAGCTTAAAATGTCAAAATATGTAAATTTTAGAGAAAAAAAAAAAACTCGGGAAGTCCAGTATTGATACCACTAAGAATATTTTAGTTTATGCACCACAACCATTGAATATGTTAGTTGCATAAACTTGACTTCTTGATATTAAGGCTTGTTTAGTTGCATTTTATGCATCACCATGTTTGAACCACAGTTTTGCTAATCAACCATAATGCCAAAATAAGCCTTAACCAGCCTGGCATAAGATGTCAACTAACCACAAAGTAATCAGTACAAAAGCAGTAAAGCATTTCTTGAAATTGCTGACCACCATTACTAGAGGATGATAATGCTTGAATACAGAAAATAATGTACCTTTGAAGATCTTCTGGAAATAGATATTGATTTCTAACCTTGTCCAGCCGTCGACCTCCAGCAGTAGAGCGATTTTTCGCACCTATGCCCCCTAGAGTAGGACGATTGTGGTGGACTACATACTCGGCATCCACAATACCAATATTTTTAGTTCGATCACCCTATTAAAACACAGGTTAAGCAAAATTCTATTGCTTTAGCAAAATAAGATGAAAACACACTTTAAGTAGCTTGCCTGTGCACAATAACCAATTTGCATATCTATACCCCAGGCATGGATCAAATCATTCTGGAAAAAGATAAATAAATAAAAGAATGTAAATAGATAAGGATGTGACATTAAAAGAGGAAGAAAGAAAGAAAAACTGATGTATGAGGCAATTTTATAAACCTTTACATAGCATGACCAAGGAACATTCACAGGCTTGCAAAACTAGAGCAAAGTTTAAGGGTGTGTTTGGACACCATGGAGTAATTGCTAGAAAGTGTAATCACTAAAATAGTGATTACACCCTCTTGTAATTACAAGGAATCCTAATTCCTAGAATAATTATTTTTTAAAAAAGTTTGAAAGTAATCATGGCTAATTACCCCCCGCAATTCCCCCAATTCTCAACCCCCTCGTAAGAATTGGAGCAAGTAACTGAGGTGCTACAATTCCTCTCAATTTAGTGCGACCTACTAATTACAATGGCTACCCAAGAATGCCACACATGTATAATTACAAGAAATTACACCATACTCCAATTACTATATGGTTTTCCAAACACACCATACACATAACAAATCCCAAAAACATTAACCAAACAAAAAATCCAAACCAGCTCCTTCTCATCATGTTTCAGTTAAACTCAGCTCCATATTAGAGATGTATTCATTTCGTATTTAGCATTAAATGGTATGATAGCAAAGATATATAGCAATGTAACTCCATGCCCCACCCAAAAAAGAGGGAAGAAGTTAAGGAAATAAGGATGTAAAAATCCCAGTCTAAGAGGCAAACCTGAATCATGTACCATACACAACGCCAGGCAGCTCTCGAGAAAACAGGGGCCATCATTTCGATCCACCTGTAACATTCTCTTGTTCCTTAGATTTGGTAAGCAAAACCAACATTTGACAGAGGTTTCAAATTCATTAATTTCATTGAGTTGCACAATAATAGCTTCTGTAAGCGTAGATTCTTTTGTGAATCTCAGTAGAAAAAATACCCTCTCACATCAATAGAATTAAAATGACAGTTTCTTAACTTAATTATTTTGTGAAGAATACGTAAATTCTAAGAACCAATGGAAATTATTTAGTAATTTTACTGATATTTTACCCTGAGCATGGAGGTCCTTTACTATGGGCATCACAATGCTTCCCATTAGCACCTGGTTTGAAAGTTGTCCTGCAATGAGAAACCATACACAATGAAGCAAATTAAGTCACTAGTTTCAATAGACTATGTATTAAACAAATTTGTGTATGGTTTAAAAAAGCAGTGTATTCAGAATATGCAATGTATAGCACAAGTAGCTTTCAGAGTAGATATCGAGAAATAAATTACTACAAGAACCTGTGCACTATTGATTTGCTTTCACGTGCAGTAATTTGATGGTGTACCTCTGATTTAGAACGATCAAGCGCAGGCTGCGATATCTCAAGCCCTTCATTCTCAATAATTGACACATATCTGAGTTATCAAATTAAGTTACAGATTTTAATTTTTGAATCTATAAAATAGATTATCAGTAGTAAATAAATAAGATGCAGTTATTTAATAGCCAAAACACTTTCTCCTTTTAAGTAAACATAGTAGCAAAATTTAGCAGACATGGGAAAGGAAACAAACAACTTCATAAGCTTTGCAGTAACTATCATACTTCCTTCAACACACGATAGAACTTACTTTGAAACTGTAACTGAAAGGGCAAAAACTGAACATTGATACATTCAGCATTAAGCAATTTCAACTGCAGGGAGAATATCATCAGCTGAAGTAAATCATCTCTATCAGGCTCCACAGTCATTCTTAATTCTATGGACAGGGTATATCTAAGAGTAGTCTATGGCTATCACTGCTACACTACTAGTAGAAGAATTGTTCGACAAAGCCATCATAAATTTCCACATTTGTGCACGTTTCAGAACCTCTTGAGTTATTTAAATGCATCTTGCATTAATTATCACACAGCATAAGTTTATTAGCAACGTTTTTCTACTTGAAGTATAAAAGGATTTCATTTCACAAATTGACAGAGAAGAGCAGAGAGCTTCTAACATATAATCCATGTTCTAATATGGATAATTGCATTCAACGTACACTTTTGGGTGAAAATGTTCAACTCCAAGGTCCTCATCCCAGAGAAAAATGTAACTATATTCCGCAACAATATCAGGGTGTAAGAAACGCTTTGCAAACCACCTAGTCACCGAGAAACAAAATCCAGGAGAGATTTAGAATAATTCTACTTCCCTATAATTTGTTATGGGATTGGAAAGATTCCTTACCATTTAGTTTGATTGCGTGCAGAAACATGTATAACTTTGTCACACCACTCAAAATGCTTCCATTCATCAACAATACCATCATAATGGAAAAGCATGACTACAAAATCACTAGATAGAAACTATACAATAGAAAACAAAGAACAATCAAACTCAAAATATAAACATGCAACTGGTATGCTTTAAAGAACAAAGGAATTATCATCTACCGTCTTGACCATTTTGTCTACTAGATCTTTTTGCTTTATTCCAACAGCAACTGCAAATAAGCTGGTAGAAGTATTTTCCTTCTGTCCAAACAGTAGTGCAATCGTAAAATTAGTATGGCCACATCAGACATGTCAGTGTCACATTGACCAAATTAATTGCCCCTAGAGGAATTAGCAGCATGATAATTTTGACATGAAAGTCATACACCATGTGTAAATTCTTTTACAAGATTTCAATGTATTTAGAGAACCCTTGGATGATCGTATACCCATACCCAGCATATACGTCAAACTCGGGTACTTTGAGAAAAATAGAGAGTCAGAGCAACATAGTTCTGAAGTTCCAATGAAGTAACATTATTCTATTTGTGAAAATAGAAATTGTCAAAACCAAAAGTGCACAAAGAATTACTAAGAAATCTATAAGCTAAAAAGAGGTTCTATCCTTCTAATCTAAATCCAAACAACAAATCAACCAATTGTAAACTATCTTCGATTCAAGAATCTCCAGAGACATGAATGTGCTGCAATGGTGCAATTCCATTTTTACTAATAAAACTCATCAAAGTTGTATGTTTAATTAAAGTTGCATGCGCTTTACTCAGCCAGAGGTTTACAGTAAGGTGCAGTTTTTTCCATGGAGTTGTTTCAAATGGGAAAGTGTATGCTCCATAAATTCTATTCTCAAAATTCGAGTGAGAAACATGTTTACAAGGTTATGTACCCATTCATATTGGCTATGGAAAAGTGCATGCTCACTCATATACATTAAAACATTACCTCTGGGAAGCCCCATAAAGGTCGCATCTCTAAGTTTGATCTATTTTCAATGATACCTTCAGGTAATGGCTCAGTTCCGGGAGGCTTGCACTGGTTCTAAAAATATGAAAAAAGAAAATGTATTCTTGTTTGCCAGAAAAACATTTTCATAAATAAGGATGTGATTAAGCAAAATCTTTAAAGTCTCCTAAACAAACCTTGCAATTACCAACATTTGAGCTCTGCAAAATATCAGCTAATCCCCATGTCTGCACAAAGGGAACAACTTTCACTCCAGATATCCATCAATATATCTCTTTCTATTCGATATATGGCACTGACTTCCAAAAAGAAAAACTGATAAAAGGTTCATATTTGACCTTTAAATTATTGGAGATACAAACAACCTACAAATTTCAAACTTAAACCCAGAGTGGGGAAATGTAAAAAATAAATCAATAGCATCTTCAACTGTATGCCGATGGGAATCCACAGAATATTAAACAGTGTGAATTATTAATTAGACGATGTAGTTGAAGAAAACCATACAGAGAGACCCGCTATCGCACATAGAGAAAGTCAAATAATGCAACAAAAGTCAAATCATATGGGATTTAAAATGGCAAATATACCTCTCTATTTTCTGTTTCTACATTTGAAAACCCTAGAAGGTAAACTATAGAAAGCAAAGCAGTGGCTGGAACAATGCTACAAAGACATGAACCCCAAACTTTCCGTTCAGCGATCAGAGGTATCTGTCAAATATAACAAACCAAAGATATGAACCAAATATATAACAATGTAAACAATTAGAAACCCAACTAGCAGATTGGAGGGCACACATCTTCTCAAATTATGACATAGTAAACATTAGTAGTAAACATTAGTAATCAGCAAGTTTAAGTATTGATGCAGATTCTATGACTAACTAAAGAATTAGAGGAATAATATTCGAAAAAAAAAAAAAAGAATTAGAGGAATAGGCAACCAAGCAAATTGGGGAGCAAAAATATTCCAAAATTTTGACATAGTCCTTGGTAAATTTACCAAAGATGAAAATGAGTAAAGTTCTATTTCTATCATATAGCAAAATGAAGATTTCGAGTAAGAGTCTACATAATTTTCTTCTGTCCAAAGAAATGATTCATCAAAATAATGAGTCAATGGATAGTAAACATTAATGATTCATAATCATAAACATTGATATCTAACAAAAGAATTAAAGGCCAACAAAACAAGCAAATTGGTTTTCGTAAATATTCTCAAATAATATGACAGAATAAACATTAGTGATTCAAGAATGTAAACATTGATGCAGCTTCTATAAGTACAACAGAGTAAACATTAGTGATTAGCGGATGTAAACATCAATGAAGCTTCTATAATTAACTAAAGAATCATATGTAATAGGACAACAAGCGGATAGGAGGACACAAATATTCTCAAATTATGACATAGTAAACATTAATGATTCATAATCATAAACATTGATATCTAACAAAGGATTTAAAAGCCAAGAAAACAAGCAAATTGGATTTCATAAATATTCCAAAATTATGAAAGTAAACATTAGTGATTCAAGGATGTAAACATTGATGCAGCTTCTATAATTATAACAGAGTAAACATTAGTGATTCACAGATGTAAACATCGATGCAGCTTCTATAATTAACTAAAGAATCATATGTAGTAGGACAACAAGCAGATAGGACACAAATACTATCATATTATGACATAAGAAACATTAGTGAATCGCGAATATAAACATCTACAAAGCATATTATTCGTTAATATTGTCTCTGGTAAGAATCAAATGATTTCAAAACTACAGACAAGTATTAGGTGTAACGGTAGGCACATTAAATTCTCAAAAGAAGACCTCGGTTCAAATTTTGGAGACAATATCGTTAGAAAGGATAATCATAAAACCTCAAACATGGAACATAAAACAGACATGGAGAATAAAAAAAACTTCAAAACTATTAAGTGAATAACCAATAAGCTTCATTGAAGTGTGAGGTATAGAGACTATGAAGAATTTCCCCGTTTCTTTATAAAATCAATGAATTGCATAGCATAACAACATCATGCAACAAATGCATCAAGCAAAAGGACAAAAAAAAAAACTCATTTTCCAATATATTTTTATATATACACATAGACACACACATACAAATAACTTGAATACCCTGAAATTTGTGCAAATAAAAAAAGAACACGGTATTTTGCATATAAAATTAGATGACATTTCACAGAATTAAAATTTAAAATTCTATTCAAATACAAAGTCAAATATAATTCTAACTTTTTCTATTTTCTTTACTTTTTTCACTGAAAAGAAAAACAAAAACAAAGATGAAAATAGAGCCTAAAAAAACCATGACTGTTCCAACATTCAAATTCCTAGTTCTAAGCATAGACAAATAAGATTCTGCACGAACGAGAAAAAATGAAGAAAAAAGTAGAAAAGATAATCAGGGAATTAATTATTATCAACTTTTATTATTAAAGAAAAAAAAACTTACAAAATGTACTGATTTCATATCGACGAAACATGAAAACAAAAACAACTTTTTGCTTCTGGCTTTAAGCTTAAAAATGGGGTGTCCTTAGATAAGAAACGAAAACGTATTCCAGGAAAATTTTTAAAAAAATATCAACCGTTTTCCAGGAGAATTTTCAAAAACAATAGAAAACATGAAATGGATTGTATATTATATATGATAGGAAAGATTTCTTTTTTTTTTTTTTAAATACAGAGTTTGGCTGAATGCATGAAAATTAAGCAGTTTTGGATTTTTTTTTTTTACATTTTTTAATTTTAATTATATTTTATAGAATAATAATATTATTAATAATAATTAAAATAACGAAAAAAATAGAAGCCGAAGAACGCGGTAGAAATAACTTGGCGGAAATTTTTTGTCCGTTTCCCACGCTCATAAGTTTCATATTTCTGTTTAGATTTTTATTTATTTATTAAAATTTTAAATTATTTAAATAAATTATGGGTAAACTATAACCAAAGTCATTAAACTATTAATAAATTTATATTTTGATCACTTAATTTTAAAATATTAAAAATTATTTATTGAACTATTCAAAATTTTATATTTTAAACTATTAGATTGTTAAGTTTTTATTTTAAATTTAATTAGTGAACTTCAAACGACAATCTAACGATGTTGTTAAAAACAATTTAACACTATTAACAATTGGATTTAATTTTTTGAAATATAAAAAATAAAGATTAAATTCTTAAAAGTAAAAATAAATTAAAAAGAATAATAAAATAACATTGTTTTAATAACCACGCCTCAAACCAATCAAACCACTAATTTTCCCTTATAGTATTTTCCATGTCTATTTTAAGGCACATGCCTAACAATATCATCCCTAAAGTTCAAACCACTAATTATTTATAAATAAAAAAGAGTATAAAATTTATAAAACCATTTCAACCATCAGTTTGTTTCTGACTTTTTAGTTTTTTTTTACAAATTTCGAATGATTCGCTCAAAAATTGGTTCAATATCTATGTTTAGATGGAGATATCAAATAATTCCCCACTCAACTGATCCGATCCAATTCAAATAATATTATTAAAAAATAATGATTCTTTGCATCCAATAATTGTCATTTAACACTAAAAAAATGGAATGTTCTCAGAGTGCAGGATTTTTTAATTTCTGTTGTAGAAAATAGTCTTTTTACAGGAAAGTACACTTGCAAAGATAACAGCAAAGGTAACCAAACCCCCAAAAGAAAAGAGCTACACTGATCTAAAACAACATTGACCAGCAAATACAATGCCAAACATTGAAAATTGACATTTTTTTTACTTCATTTTCCTGAGGATCCTAGCTAAAATGAAATTCAATGACCAAATTTGATCTTTTGAAACCTTTGTATATACCTCTAATATCTGATTGGACCATCCAGACTCCCAGATGCAAACTGAAAAACATAAGGACAATTAAATAAGATCATAGATGTCGGTAACACGATCCATCTGTTGGATCTATCGATATATATAACATTTAATTTACTCAAAATTCAACCTGCATGATATATGTGAATAGGACATAAAAATATATGATATCTCTCTTATATATAGACACAAGCATATGTATTAACTCATCTAAGACAAGGTTTTCAAAACTGGACTAGTGGTCAAATTGCTCAGACCATCGGTTCCCAGTTCGACCGATCCAACCAGTTCAATTGAATAAATTATTAAAAAATTAAAAATATATATTTAAAAATAGAAAAAAAAGGTCCAACCAATTCGAACTGGCTGGTTCGCTGGTCAACCGGTCCAACACCTTATTCTGGACCGATGCCCTGGTCAGTTCCCAATCCTACTGGTCCGGTTCCAAAAACAATGATCTAAGAAGTAACATACGTACGAAGATCCTAAACAGACTGCCCTTAGTTCTTGCTCATGCAAAGAGAGAGATAGACAAGGTATACCTATGTTACTCAAACTAGGATGTGAGTATCAAACAAGGGGATGCGACTGACACGGGTATGTTCAATTTTTTTCTAAGCTTTTCCATGTATTCGAGGGACTTCAAAGGGTCATATCCCCAAACTCATGCCCATATGCATCAGATACAAGTACACTGTATTCTCTTTTAAGTTCATGGCAACTAGTTTCAGTCATTACCTGTCTAACAATTGGATTTGTCGATGTTGTAAATTCATCAGTCATTCCTTGCCAGACAACCTTCCCCTCATGAAGAAACAATAACCTATTAAGTAAAGATGAAGTTCATTAAGTATGGCATCCAACATCATAGCAAAAAACCAATTAAAAACATCATGATTTCGGAGTAAACCTGTCGACAGCTCTTCGAATGGTACTATGTTGATGAGTAACAACCACATAAGATGCAATCTTCCCTTGTTTCCCCGATGCATCTTTACCCTTTGTATGGACAGAGCGGATGAGATCTTCAACAACGGTCGATGCGATTGGATCGAGCCCGGCTGTTGGTTCGTCATATAAAAGCACCTGGAGGAATAAAAGGAGGTGACCAAGCCGGAATATACTCCAGTGGGAATGTGGACAAAATTTTATGGTCCTACAGTTAAGGATTAAAATCTGAAAGCAAATAGGATCGGCTGGATACTAGTTGAAACTTTAAAGGAAGACCAATTGAATGTTTATCTTAAGATACAAAACCAAGGCAGTTATACGACATTACAACTTCCGATCCACATCCATTAATTTCAAAGAGAAATTTACTGCACCTCCGGCTCAATTGATTCTTTGGAGATGTCACAAATTATAGAACGAGCTAAAGCAACTCTTTTCTTCATTCCTCCGGACAACTCAGAAGGTAATCTTTCTTCAACTCCCTGAAGAGAACATTGTGTTAGAATTTTTAATCAGCCGGAAACTTAAATATTAAGGCACCTACAGTGCAGAAAGAGGTGACAGAAGTAAAGGCATACACTTGTTACGTTCTATGAGAATTGAGATTCCACAATGAACTACAAAAAACAAGTTCCAACTGTTCATTATGCTGATTTTGACTTAAGCCCAACCCAACATCTTGCTAAGATCTTATTTATTTGTTACAGGATAACTCTGAATCAAGCCAAAAAGTACTGAGCCAGGACAGCTAATTAACATTCTATGCTATCCAAGAAAAGAAAGTGGAATCACAAGCATACCTTTAAACCAACAGCAGCCAAGGTCTCCATTACGAGCTGTGAAATTTGTTCATCAGACATGCTTGAATTTTCGTATCTATGCATTAATAAGCACAAAGTCATCAACCAACTCAAGTAATTTCTTTATTTGGGGAGAAAAGGAAATAAGAATCCAAGATAACCCCCTAAAAGTCAATGATGTTTGAACCGGACTGGACTGGCCAGTTGAACTGGTTGTTCCGGGAACCGGCCAGGGTACCGGTCTGCAGAATGGCCTTGAACCGGTTAGACCGGAAACCGGTTAAACCAGGTTGCTTTATTTCTATTTTTTGAATTTTTAATAATTTTTTAATCGAACCGGCGAACCAATGACCTGACCAATTCGACCACCGGTCCGGTTCTAAAAACATTGCTAAAAACTAAGGAAAAAATATAGTATTTGTAGGAAAGAATTTATACTGTCTCTTACAAAAGGAAACCAACATTTTCACAAACGGTCAAAGAATCAAAAAGTGCTGCACTCTGAAAAACCTGTTAGCAAAGAGTAAACAAAGAAATGGATCATGCTCCTGATAAATTTTATCAAAAACCCTGTCAGGATGGTATTTAGAGCTTAAATAAAATTTTACCAATCCAATTCGAAGACCAGATATCTCATCATCACCAATCAAACCCATTCTCTTTTTGCCTCGAATATATACCTCTCCCTACACATAAGAGTTATGTATTCTTTTTATATGGATCTAAGCAGTAATAAATCGATATGCAACACAAACGAATTACCAAAACTATGAAGACAGACTCAATAAGCATTGCTCACCTCGTCCGGTGCAAGAAGTCCGGCAATGATCTTCAGAATCGTAGATTTCCCGGTGCCAGAAGGACCAATAATTCCAACAGCTTCACCATGTCTAATCTATTAATCAAAGGAAACGTTAGGAATCAACAGATAAAAGTGAAAAAAAAATGATAATAAAACAGAATATTACTACATGAAATGGCAAAAAACCAAGCTATGATCGTATGCAAAGAAAATTTATGTTTCTAACTCACCTTTGTTCATATTTTTGGACATAGGGAATTGGTCAAAAGGATCCAAAATTAGGATAAAAGTACATGGATATATCATATCATTATAGAACACTAGACATACATCTAAGACTATAAACTGTAAGTAAGCACTTGATACAACTAATTCGGGATGCCACCAAGTTAAGGCTAACATGTTACTCGTATATCCCATTTTGTCTATGTCTAAGGTGTCAGGTATGATCGAGCCAACCTTAAACCGTCCATGTTTGAACGTGCTTTGGGTACCCAGAAAGTATGGAGTCCTTAAATCATTCAAGACAAAGTTACTTCTGTTCAATTTGAGAGTACTCCAATGCAGTCCAGCCATAAGGTCCAATTCTCATTCATGACCCCGAAGTTGAAGAAACTTAAAATTGAGATGGGGTATATAAAATACATACTTAAAAACCACCTAAACTAAACCATATATGTTATCAAAAAGTAAATTAGATTTGAAGTAGGAAGATAGTACAATGAAAGGAAACAGATAGAACTAGTGAAATTTAAAACCAAACACCTAAATGGAACTAATGCCCTTTAAGAATCAACGAAAAGGACTATCAACTATGCTCCACTAAAACTGATCATTTACATCACCATCTCCATTGCAGCTATAAACCAGAAAAAATAATCAGTAAAGAAGGAAATAAACATGAAATAGGAACCCAATTTCTTTTCCTGATAGGAAAATAAAATGAAAGAAAGTTGAACATCACCATCTCCATTGCAGCTATAAACCAGAAAAAATAATCAGTAAAGAAGGAAATAAACATGAAATAGGAACCCAATTTCTTTTCCTGATAGGAAAATAAAATGAAAGAAAGTTGACTTTTATTCATGTGACAGAAAATAAAAGTTTCAGTCTAGCAAAGGTGAAACAAACTGGAACGAATATAGTGAAGTTTAGAATACTAATATAGAACTCCATGTCATCTTATGCAATTGTTCGAGAAACTATAGGACGGAAAGCTCTTCCTACGAGTAAAAATGTTCAAAAAGTAATTCCAAGAAGTATCTTCTAATAACTTGAAACAACCCTCATGCAGTACAATCCATAAATATCTGTTCACATGTAGTCCAAACACTCATGGAAATAACATAAAACATATCTAAAGCCAAGAAAATCACCTTGAAGCTCACACCTCGCAAGATATGTTTTTCTCCAAATGATTTGTAAACGTTTCGACATTCAATGAGAACGTCAGAATCATTCTCATGCATCACTTCCTTGCTGAAATTCCCGTATTTAGATGATTCCTAAAAATAAATGCAAAAATCACCATGTTGAGACTGAGAAACTAAAAATAAAACATGTAAACTCAACTCTTTGAGTTCCCAAGGCTTCATTTGGTTATTGCTTTTGCTAGTTGTTTCCTCTTCCAAAAGCAAAATGTTCATTTGGACACAAAAATAATAATTTTCTAAACAACTAAACATTAAAATTGCATACTTAAATAAAACAATTATGTTAGAAATGGAAGTGCATTTTATTTATTTGTCCACTTATAGTATAATGATTAAATGTTCTACCTTTTACTTTTGCATCTTCGCTACCCTTTTTTTAAAAGCAAAAACAAATAGCAATAAGAAAACAGAGACTAAAATCTCTAAATGCCTAAAAAAAGAGTTGGATAATTTTACACAGTTCAATTGCAAGAGACAATATAAGCATAATTTGGATGCAAAAATTACCATGAAACAACAAATTTATAAACAATTTGGAAGCATAAAACAAAAACAAGAAAAAAAAAAGAAAGTAATAGCAAGACCTATAATATAAGCAAAGACATTCTAGCAATCAAGCAGATTCCATTAAAACAAACAGCACAGAATTTTCAAGTCAACCTAAATAAACTTCCATAAAAATCCTTCTAAATTAAATAAAGAAAGAGCTAAAAAACAGAAGAAAAAAAATGCAGAAATAATTACAGTAAATTTAGTTCCATGGAATTCATCACGCCCCAGGTTTCTAGTAGGAGGAGCCATACAAGCACAGATAACATTTCTTTGCTCCTTTTTCTCATTGAAACAACAAAATTTGTTCCATTCTTTACCCAAATCACAATTCCTAGTTGATGTAACTACAGGGAACGACCCCAATAAACTTGATGTAAAGGCCGCACTTGTCATTTTTTCTTTGAGAGAAATGGAAAAAAAACTTTGAAAACCCTGAAATATTAATAGAATCCCATCATATTTTGACAACGAAATTTCAAAGAGAATTGTAAAAGGAAATCTGGGTATTGGAAATTAGTGAATTTGGAGAAGACCCAGAATCGGATTCATAGAGATTTAGGAAATCTGAGAAATACCCAGATAGGTTTATATTGATCAAAGAATAATGGAATCCCCCAAAGTTGAAGCAGGAAAATGCGTTTGGAATATAGGAGCCAAAAATCTAATTAAAAGTTAAAACTTAATGATTAAATTTATAAAATAGAAAAAAAAAATTAAAATGGAGAGGAAAAAAAGGGGTATTTTGTATTATATTAAAGGTTAACGCACCTAAGAGATCCTTGTATTATAGGGATTTTATCAAATTAGTCCTTCTATTAAAATGCCTCAATTTAATTTTTATATTATTAAAAATATTCAAATAAATTAAAATTCCAATAAAGTTAATATTTTTGCATAAAGAATATCTTAAATTTTTATTTTTTGCGATTGCAGTTCAATTCTAAATAAAAAAAATTATTTTTAAACTATAAAAAGTAAAAATTATTAACTATGTTAAATAGTAAATATTATCTATATTCCAATGGATTTATTTGGTTCTTTTTAATAGTATAGGGATTAAATTGATTTATTTAATAATAAAGAGACTTCAATAGCCTTATTTGATTTTTTTAATAATATAAGGATTAAATTGATCTATTTAATAATAAAAGGATTAATTTGATGTAATCTCTATGAAACAAGAATCTCTTAGGTAGTTTCACCTATATTAGAATTAGAATTTAGAAGCGTGAAGAGTTTGCTAATTTGACTGGCGGCTTAAATGGTCGGTTGGTTGGTGGAAGCATGTGTATATTTCAGGGTTACTTATAAAAGTTTGGGCTTTAAATGTTTAAGCTCGAATTTAATTTATATTTTAAATTGGTCTAATTTTTTATTAATTTTTTTTTAGGGTTTAATATTTTTACACCAATCCTCTCAAATTTCGGACAGGCCTTCGAACTTCAACGAGTAACACATCCCATTAATAAGTTTACTTGTAGAGGCTACTTAATTATCTAGAAATATTTTTATTTTAATATTTATATATTTTAAATATTGTTAAATATTTTTACAGATCGAACTTGAACTTGAACTTGAATTTTCTTTTGAACTTGAATTATTTTATAAACCGACGAATAAATGATCTGATCAATTTAATCATCGATATAATTCTAAAACCCTTAAAGATTATAACAATGAAAAATGTATTTGAATTAAACTTTTTATTTCTTTTAAATTTGGGTTTTAGCTAAAACAGCCCTATACGTAACTAATGCCCAAATAACTAATACCAAAAAGTAGCTCAAAAGGCAGCCCATATCAGCTATCACATAACTAGTATTGACTATTTATTTGTCTCATTTTATAAAACAAAATTTTCAAAATTAAAAATATCGTAAATTTTTATACACTTCATATATTTGAAATTTAATTTATTATTTTTACTTTTAGAAATATAAACCTTTTACTTTACAAATTTGAAAATTTAGATTTAATTATTACCACTTAAATTTATTAGTGTGATATTTTAAAAATGGAAAAAAAATCAATTAATACTATTATAACAAAAAAAAAAGTTGAATGCTTCTTTGTAGTTTTTTCTTAAAAATATCAATTCGAACATTTATGATAAAATAAATTTTTTTGTTGAAATAGTGTTCCTAAAATAAATTGACATCAATATTTTGATTGAAATAGTTTATAGTACTAAGTATTTAGACTAGTTAATGACATTACAGATGATTAAATTAAATAAAAAGTAGATTATATAGATTAAATTACAAGCTCCAACATAGTATAAAGGCTAAAATTGAAGTTTGATAATTGTTTTATAATGTCAAGAAAAAAGTGAGGTAGATGTAAAAAAATGTAAAGACATGTATATGTATCTAAGACCCTTAGGACATTCAATTTATATATAATCATATAACATTTTAATCGAAAAATTAATGATATTAACTATTTGGACTAATTAAAAACATTATAAACATAAAAGGATTAAATTACATTAAAGATTTAGTATGATAGTTAAAACACGAATATAAGCATAATAGAATGATCAAATTACATTAAAAACTAATTAAAAACATTATAAGCGTTAAGGTTGGCATCAACTCGATCAAAACAATTATTAAAATAACCTTATATATTATAAATAAATTATATTATTATGATAGTACTTATGTTTTTTTTTATTATACGAGTTATTTATGCATTTCAATGATATTACACAATTTGTTTCACCCACATTATTTGTGTTCAATAGTATTAAAATACAAATTTATTGTCACTTCACCTATATTCATTATTGAATAAAATTATAAAATATTTTCTTTCAATCACCGACTTAAGCATGAGATTATAGAAATACCCTCCTTTTAAATTATAATTAATATTATTATAATGACATTTTATCTTTTCATATTTTTATATGATCTTTAAAATAACATTATAAATTGATTTAATATATTTTAATTTATTAGCTTCTAGTATCACTTGTTGTAAATGATTTTATATATTTTTAATTCGTTAAATAATATGTTTTATATTTTTAAATATATACCCGTGCTAATTAAATGAAGACTATTTTAATTTATTGTAAAAGTTCAATTAATTTTGAAAAATAATTGAAAGAAAAAAATAACATTTTAGAATTAATGAAAATAAAAAATGTTGAATTCAATGAGTGGTTCTAGTGGAAAAAAAAATTATATTAATCTTAAGAGGCCCAAGTTCGAACACTTGTGTATGTAAGATGTGTGTGCATTGTCAAAAAGTTAAAAAAATCTGTATGAACATATATTATCATATAATCACACCAATATATTAAAAAAATATTTTAATACATAAAACTATTAAAATAATGAGTCACGTGATAATTAATATGGTTAAAATTCAATTAATAGCTCTGTTTTACATTAATAAATTAACACAACTTAAAAAAAAAGTTATTTTTATAATAATGTCAAAATTAAATTATAATAACTTCAACTAATAATTGTAATTTAAATTATAATTATAATAACTTCTTATTATATTTTATAATTTGAGTTCTATTCAAATAATAATTTTAATTTAAATTCAACAAAACTTTGTTTACATCAAAAATTTTTGAACTAATAATTGTAAATTAAATTATAATTATTTTTAAATGTATAATTATCACAATATTTTATGTCAACTTTTAACTGATGATTTTAAATTAAATATTATAATTGTTCTTAAATGTCAATTTAATAGTTTGATGAAAAATAATGAGTATTCCGTCAATTAAAAAATTTCTCTAAACTATATTCAAAAAAAGCTTTAAACTCCTGTTTAATATATATATTATAGATGCATATTTATTTTATATTAAAATCATATGTAATGTATAATGTATTTAATATAAATAATATTTCACAATTTAAGTAATAGCTTAATATTTACATATTGCAAAAACCATACTTTCTACTCTTCAATATTCATTGTTTTGATACTTACAAAATCGATATAAATAAATAAATTATATTAAAAATATGCTTAAAACTAATGTTATTTTCAATTATAGAATAAATGTTTTATATGTTTTTTTAGTGCCACCGCTTTTATATACTATGTTTTTCGTATATGTTTTTCTATTAAACATTAAATTAATATATAAATTTATTAAAAAATATATAAAATTTTGAAATTATATAAGAAAGTAAATAATGATATAAAAATAAAAATAGAAAAGCAGCATTTAGCAATTATAATAATAATTCATGATAAATAAAGACAATATTAACATGTATTTTAAATACCAAAAAAGGAAAAATTTGCACTAAATTAATAAATACATTTAAAAACAATTGTTAAAAAAATAATGGTTGAAAATGTTTTTCACCTATGTCAAACAAATAAAAAATATTTTACTCTTTTTTCTATCCTTCATCTCATATGTTTTCAACGTCATGTATGATGACGACAATAATAACAATATCAATTAAAATGACTTTTCATATATTTTCAACGTTGTTGTGCTTCGAGTATGAATTGATAATTTTTTTCGAAGAGTCGTTACTTCAAGACTCCATTCTTTTTAGATACTTTTTAACTTATTAATATTGACAATCTTCATTTTTTTTACCGGTCTACTTTTTAAACTTTGAGGTTTTTATATTATTTAATGTAATTAATATAAACAACCAAATATAATTAAAATATATAAGATTCTATAAATAAAAGAATTTGAAATCGTAATTTAAGTGTGAGTTGGATGGACGGTGTAATGTGATGTGATGCGTTTATTTTGTTTTTTGTCTCACCCCACAGTATCGTTATAGTATCTAATCTTATCATCACCGCTGTTTTTTACACTAATCATAGGTAAACACACCATCCATTCAAATTTATTATTTTTATCTTTACAAAATCGATATGAATAAATTAATTATATTATAAATATGTTAAATAATAATGTTGATTTTTGCTCTAAAATGATTGACATGTATGTATCTTTCTTATAATAACACCTCTGTGTAAATCACATTTATCGTGTATGTCTCCTTTTGCATGTTGGATAACCATCTTTTCCTAGTATTGTTTTAAAGCTAAAATTCCTTGGCAACTATTTCATGAAAAACAAAATATGTTCCTTGACTTGGAGTTATTGCACTTACAGTTTGTCAAAACCAGCTAGAGTTGTGATAAGTGGGGAGTTAGAAAATTTTTGGAATCGGAATTAAATTGTATATATATTTTTGTAGTAAAAATATAATTTTATCATTTTAATAGTTTATATTTTTATAAATTTTAAAAAATTAAATCAATTTTTTATATTTTTAAAGATCGAAGTGTAATTTTATCATTACTAATTGTGACGTGAATATGAACAATAACATTTTAAAAAATCTCCTTCATAGCGAGTCTATCTTGATCAAATTGTCTTTATATTGAAAAATTGTGGCATAAACTTTTCACGATGAATATGTATGAATAAATTACCATATTTATTTTGAATGATAAAGTAATAGCAGATCTTGACATTAAATTTTAAGGAGGCATAATTAAAATTTTTAAAAACTTTGTAGATTTTAGCGAGAATTTTCAAAAATAAAAATGGTAAGTATATTTAAAACTTTCAAATTTTTTAGAGATTTTAAGAAATAGTCTAAGTTTAATAATAATTTTTAAAAACTGTAAGAGTCTAATTTTTTTTTTTGAAATTTTAAAAGTATAACTAAAATTATAAAAAAATTTGGGAGGTTAAATCCCTTATTCCCTGAAGAATATTGGCCTCTGAAGTTAATTAATAGAATCCTCTTGAGCTCGAAATATGTAAACTCTTTATTTAACAGAGTAAACCCTAATCAAGTGAAAGAGAATAAACTGTTATATAGTCGAATATTTCTCCGAAAATACACGTGGAATAAATCTAGTAACTCTTGTAAATCAATAATTGGAGATAATTTGATTAATCTCATATGTATTTGAGTTGTAAGCAGCCAAGCTATGCAATGTCTTCTATTATTGGTATTGGAATTATCACTCGAATCATATTTATTATTATTTTATTGACTAAAAATATTATTATATATAATTATTTAATAATATAATACCATACTAATTTAATTGAAAATTAATGTAAAAATTAGATTATAAAATAATAATTTGTGTCATTAATTTAAATTAAAAAATATTTACTTACTTTTTACTTAAAAATCAAATTGCCCAGTCGATTGGGTATTAATTCGATTGGCATGGACATTGTTGCCAATGCAGAAGAACGTGAGTTCGAGTGAATTGAAGCGCATGATCCTCCTATTAATAGGTTGAGGTGGGCTATGGCTAGTTATAAACATTGTATCAAAAAGAACAGATATGATCAGGACTTATAATAATATTGTTAAAAAAACTAATTTGTCTAGTAGATTGAATCTTAGCTTGATTGACATGGACATTGTTACCAATACAGGAGAATACGGGTTTGAATGTGTTAAAATGCATTATTCTCCTATTAATGGACTGGGGAAAAACAATGGATAGTTCTAAACATTGTGTCAAAAATAATAGATATAATCGAAACCTATAATAAAATTATTAAAAAAATTAATTCCCCTAATTAATTAATTAAAAATAAAAACATCTAAAAATTTAAAATAATAGAATGTAAAAAAATAAATCTAAATAATTAAATGATCAAAACAGAAAAAAAATATAATTAAATAATTCCTAATGTAATTTACCCTTTCAAATATTCAATTATATTTAAGGCTTAAACAACAAAATGGTGTCTAAACTATATTAGTTTTTCCAAATTGATACCTAAATTTTTTTTGGTCAAAAGTAGTATCTAAACTATTAAACCGTTACTTATTTTATCCTAACTATTAGTCCCGTTATAAAAAAAAAAGCTAATCATAACTTACCACGTAAATATCTATTTATTTTACACATTTTCTTATATTTTCTTATTATCAAGCAATTTTTCTGATTTTCTTACATTTTCTCATCAACTGAATACTTAAAAAGCTCTCACCATTATATCATTTTAAAGCTTAAATAGTTCCTACCATCTTCAACTTCCTTAACCTTTAAGCCCCAAAAGAAACCCGTGGTATTAGCTTTTCTTAGTTTATGGTTGATGACCAAGAATGTGGAATCTGTGGGTGTATTAGATAGGATCTGTAGTTATTCGATCCTATTCTTTGTCACATTTTATCTTTTCTACCTATTAAAGATGCAGTTCAAACCTTTATTCTTTCGTCCAGGTGGAGGTATCTCTTTGTTTCGTCAATGTCTATCCTTGATTTTGAAGATTCTTTACTGGGTGTGAGCAAGAAATTAAAAAACTTGAAGATGAGAAACAGTTGAAGCTTGAAAATGATAAAATGAAGAAAGCTTTTTGGGTATTTGATCAATGAGAAAATACAAAAAAAATCTAATAAAATTGTTTGATGAAAAAAAATATAAAAAAATGAATAAAATAAATAGAGATGTATGTGATAAGTTATGATTAATTAAAATTTTTTTTAATGATTTAATAGTTTAGGTATTAATTCTGACAAAAAAATTTAAATACCAATATAAAAAAATTAATATAATTTAGATACTATTTTTTTGTTTAAGTCTATATTTAAATTAAGAACCGATTCAAAGTGCAGAGTTTGTGGGAGTACGTGTACACTGAGTGAAAAGACCACGTTGATGACTCAGCCTTCCACGCCTTCTTTTTCTTTTGGATTAGTTTACACTTCTTTTCAATACAATTTGTTAATAAGTAGATGAAATAGAAAACATGGGGTTGAAAAAAGTGTGTTATTTTCTTCTTCTTTTTTTAATGGAAAAAAGTATGTAAAATTTTGTTTTTAAAAGGTAAAAATATAATTTTTACTTCAAAATTAAAATTTGACTCTTAAATTAAAACTACTAATTTTTTCATATTTTAGAAGTAGGCATTAATTATTAATTTTGCTTTTTCAATATTAATTATAAAATTTCAATTCTCACTTTAATACTTAATTTTTTTTATTTCATTTTAGTACAAGAATTATCATTTTGATTTTAATTTGCTCTAAAATTACAGTTATCTAATAAAAATGTGCCACGTGTCATAATTTTATTATTGATATTTTATTTTTAGAATCCCTTCAAGCACATAGTAAAATTGGAATATTTTTATTTTTTTAGTAAATGACAAAATTGATAATTTAAGTGTTAATATATGACAAAATTTAGATTTAAAAAAAACTGAATATAATTTAGAAATTTGATATTTTAACAGGTTTCTTCATTCAGAAACTAAATTTACGTTTTAAAAAAAAAAAAAAAAAGCAATCTTTTGATATATAAATTGATTGAAAATTAGTCAAATATTTAATGAAATTTAATTAATTAATTATTTTTAAATGTGAAACCACGTATGAGATGAGATTACTTTTTTTTTTCCCTTTTTTTCTTTTCTTTTAAAAGAATTAGGCTTTTTTCTTAGAAAAAGAAGTTGAGAATTATTTAATATTACTAATTAAAAAGTAAAAGGGATTCTTTAATAAAAATATTAGTTAAATATAAATATACGATTGTAAATTTTAATATAATTAAAACTTTTATCTACAACTATTTTTATTATAAGTATACTATATAATTTTAGGACGTCAATTGCTATGTATTCATTTGATGCAACTATTTTTTAATTATTATAATTATATTATATAATTTTTTATTGAGTTTGTGATATGATGTAATGAGTCAAATGATAATAAATAAATAAATAAATATTAATATAAAATTAGTTTAAGACTGGCCCTGGTTCTTTCTATTGTCCATAATAATGGCTAAGTGCTTTTCTCACTTGACCTTGACAAGGTTCTAGAGACCGTATCCAAAACAAACAAATAAATACATAAATTTGTTGAGGATGTATATGTAATTCTATAAACATATTAATTTAATTTAAAAATATCCATTTCTTTAAAAGTTACATACATGTTAAAACGGTTGAATTATTATTTGAGGTTTGAACTTTGTAATTATTTTTATATTGGGGTTTGAGATTTTTTGTTTAAATTAGTCATTAAACTTGACGACTGTTTTCATATTGGAGCTTGAACTAGGCAATTGTTTTCACATCGAGACTTGATTTTTTAATTCAAGTTAGTCCTTCGAACTTAGCAATTGTTATCACATTGAGTACTTCAAGAATTTCAAGAAAACATCAGGAACTAATTTGGATAAAAAAAAATTCAAGCCTCAATGTGATAGCAATTATTAAGTTCAGAGATTGGCTTGAACAAAAAAAAAATCAAACCTCAATGTGTGAGTACTTGCCAACTTCAAGCCACAAATAGTGATTTAACACTTTTAGAAAATAAAATAGGAGAGCATAAGTATTGGATGAATGATAAGACATATTATACTTCTTAAGAGAAAATGCAAATTTGAACATTGAAAACGATATTACTGAAAGAGACAACTATGAATCTTGAATGTGGATCGTAAAACTAACATAAAGATACCAAAAAATAACATACACAGATATATATATATATATATAGAAAGAGAAGTTATCTATATATGTAGCTTTGGGGCATATTAAGTTGTTTTCAATAATCAACTTAATTAATTAAATTAATTAATATTTTTAAGAAAGTAATAAATATCAATATAATGGTGCTTTTGTTTTTTTTCTCTCTCCAATTATTTTATGAAATAAAATAATCCAAAACCAAACCTTCAAATATTAAACTCTGATAATTGAAGGTTTAATTATAAATATTATATCACTTTATCTATGATTTAATTATTGAATTTTTTATAAATATATTTTTTATATTAAAATTTTCTTCCACTCAATTTATGAAATAATCTAGTATATAAAAAGTGTGATTACTGGTCTTTAAAATAAAATTTATGGGATCATGAGATTCCTTAATGAAAAAGCATTTGGAGATTTCAAGGTTCGCAACGTGTTCGCCTTTTTTTATGGTTAGCGCATAAACAAAGGTTGCTTACTAATTTTGAGCGCATGAGGCGGGAGCTAAGCTAGAGTGGAATTTGTGCTATTCGTGGACATACAGTTGAAGATATCTCTCATGCTCTTCGGGATTGTAATGCTGCAAAGGACATGTGGAAGCTTATCATTCTAGGAGATCAACAAAATAGGTTCTTTTTTACTCATTTTCAATATTGGTTATCTTCTAATCTTTGTGAGTTTACACGAATGTAGGTACATGGAGTGACGTGGGCGACTCTATTTGGGATTATAGCATGGCGTATTTGGAAGAGTAGGAATATGTTCATCTTCCAAAATACGCTTTGGGTAGCAAGTGAGATTATCAAGGCTTCAATGAGTTGGGCAAGGCAATTTGAGACAAGACAAGTCCTCTCCAAAGTGAAAAATCTTCGTTCATACCTTAATTGTTACTCCGATGCAAGATGGCTCGTTCTTTCCATTGATGGAGCCGTTGAGAGGGCATCTGGGAAAGCAGCTTCCGGAGGCGTAGTGCAAGATATGGACGGATGGTGGATTATGGGTTTCAATCATTATCTCGGTACTTGCTCTCCTTTCGAGGCAAAATTATGGGACATTTATGATGGGTTGTTACTTATGCTTAATAAGGGATTTAAACAGGCCTTTCTCCGAACAGATAACTTGAAAGTGATCCAAGCCTTGCTTAAAAAATGCGATAATGACTCTGACATCACAGTTTTAAGAAAGGTCCAAAGACTCGTGCATTTTGACGATCAATGGCAAATTCAATATGTGCCGAGAGAAAATAATTTAATTACGGATTGATTGGCCAAGTCAGGCCTTGCATGGATCTCGAACTTACAAATCCTCGAGGAGCCCCCATCCGAAGTCTTAGGTTTCATCCCTAAGGATTTCCCTTGTAACAATACTTAATTTTTAATTGTATGTTTTAAATCACAAAAAAAAAAAAGTGTGATTAAATTTGATGTCATAAATTGAAGACACCTATTTAGGTAGATTTTAGAAAAGCTCAAATTAAAATTTTTACCATAAAAGGTTATTAGGGGTATTTAAGACTTTTAAATTTTAATAAAATTAAAGTGGAGTGTTCATTTTATTGTCCACATTCGAAGTTTATAATTTTCAATAACGTTATCTACAATATTCAAATCTGTATTTTCTTATTGGAATGTTGTGTATCTTAACATTACACCTAATACTTGTTGATATTTTTTATTGATAATTTGTGATAAATTAACTTTTTTTATCTAAAAAATAAAATTTAAACTTTTTTATTTTAAATAATTTAATTTATTGATATTTTATAAAACCATTTTTAAAATCTACTACATTCAAAGTATTTTAAAAATATATATTTTTATTTTTTATCAACAATAAATTTAAAATAATAAGTACCAAAATATATCTTCTAGTAATTATATTATTTTATATAGACTTAATAATAACACTTGTCTAATTAAAGCATAAAAGTTACATGTATGGGAATAGATAGCAATATATTAAAATGAACGGAATAAATGAAGTTAAATATAAATTAAATAAATATCCATATTTATATTATTAAAATATTAATATTTTGTATTATAAAATATTTGTTATTAGATTTTAATAAACTCTAATCTACATATTTATTATTAAAATATTTAAAAATGTTTTTTAAATGTAAAATAAATTATTAAAATAAATTTATAATGTTAAATAATTTATTAAAACAATCAATAACATAAATTATATTTATACTTTATTATATATTATTTAATGTCGATATTATGTTTAATAATATAAAAATATAATATTTGAGATTAATATTTTAATATTAAAATTAAGATTTTATTATTAATATACTAATATTTAACTTCATTTAATTAATTTTTTTATAAAAATCATGTTACTTATAAAAGGGTTTTTTCTTTCGAAAATTAACTTACACATTTAAAAAAGTAAAGTCAATTTTAGAAAAAGCCTTATTTTTCGTTGACTTTTTGTTAACCAAATTGGTTTATGCGAAATAAACATGGGAATATTAAAAAAAATTTCCAAAGTCAATTTTCATTAAAAAAAAACAAATTGTTTATCTTATTTTATTAATATATTACTTTCATTTTATTATTTATTTATTTTCAGTTGAATTGATCTGTAATTAATTTAAGACCAAGCAAACCTAACTCATAACATGCATAAAGACTGTGGTTCTCAATTATGGCGTAACCCATTGACAGCGGTAGTCAGGAGTTTGGCACTATGAATTTTTTTTATTTAAGTTTTTTAAATTTTAAAAATTTAAATTAATAAAAGTAAAATTATACTTTAATTTCATTCAAAATAAAAAAAATTAATTTAATCATTTAAAAATTATATTTATATATAAATTATTAAAATGATAAAATTACATTTTATTATCATAAAAATTACAATTTAATTTTGACTTCCTTAACAAAATTTTATAACTTCCCCCTATCATTGAAGGAGGATTTTTTTTTTTTTTTAAATATATTTCTAAAAAAGTTTATTCAAGTAATACAGCTAGCATTTTCTTTTTCAATTGAAAAAGAAGTACGTCTCTTTTCTTTGAAAAATTAAATATAACTGAATATTCGACTTGTCTTCTAAAAAGAAAAATATAATCCTTAATTGGAAAGATATTAAATTAAATATTGAAATTAAATTTAAGTATTAAATAATAAATTAACCTTTAAATTATGACATTTTTATGCCAATAAAGCCTTGAAGGTGTTGATAATGACAGTTTAAAAATGACAGCAGGTTGAATATCTGCATTTTTAAAAAATAATTCGAATCCACAAACATGGTTAACAATCCAAATTTGTTTATTATCCGCGAATTTATTCATGTATTACTATTAAAATATAAAATTGAATTAAATAATATTATCATTCGGGTATCTAAATAAACAAAAACAATCAATCATTTTCAAATATTTAAATTTATAAAAAACTGAATTTGAATCCGGTAAAATTCTTTACATATATAAATTCAAAATTATAAATATTTTATAATAAATAAATTTGGATATAAATTTGAATCTGATATTTAAATAAGTAGTATAAATTCAAATATGCATGTATGAGACAAGAAATGATTGTATGAAAATAAAGATATTATCAATTTTCAATAGTTAAATATTATATCATTAATTTCATTTTAAATTTTAAGATTTTTATTTGGATTCGATTTTTTTCATTATAAATATATTGAAATTGAAAATAAAAATATTAATTTAATATTAAATTAATAAAAAAAATACAAATTACACAACATTATTATTTCATACAATTTTTTACAATACATTTATAAATAGCTGATAATAATTTAAAAATCCATATTTTTCGATCCATAATATCTAGATTGAATTTGTGTGGATGTCGAAATGCTTAGATTCAAAACTCAATGGCATACCCATTCAGGAAGGAAAAGTAAATAAAACAAAATTAAGTAATACAGCTAGCATTTTCTAATTGAAAAAAAAAAGTAAATGCTTTTTATTTATTTATAAGTTTAAAAAATTAAATATAAATCTCATAAGAAAATAAATATAAATGAATATATATAAAATTATATACATACATTTATCAAATATGATATTTAAGTAATACAGCTAGCATTTTTTAATTAAAAATATATATTTTTATGAGATAATATAACTTTTTATCATTAAATTTGGTAATTAGGTTTAATTTAATATATATATATATTATTCACTTTGGTATTTGAACTTAATAATTAGGTTTATTTTAATTTTTGAATTTGAAAATATAAAAGTTTGATGATGCAACACTCTTAAATAATGCCACATCATCACTTGAAAATTTAAAAATTCATCTAAATTTTTAGGTGATAATGTGGTAAAATATTAGAATATCACATTCATTGTTTCAATAACCGAATCTATAGTTGAACATGTCATATCATCGATTCTCGATTAAATCAATTTGATCGCTGGATCAATAACAATTAAGTTTTTATAAAAATCTAAAAAGAAAATAGATAAAAAATATTAAATCGATTGAACTTGTTCAACTATGGATTTTTGTTTCAGTTTTTTATTTTTACAAATTTCAAACAATTTACGAGTCAATCGATTCAATCATTTTGTTCAAACCGTTATATCGATCAATTCTCTGTTCGTCTGATCTGGTCAAGTTCCAAGGACATTAATCACATCATTACATATTGATAAAATCCAAATTTAACGATCAAAATGAATTTAATTGTCAAATTCAAGAATTAAAGTGAACTAAAAAAATATAGATACCAAATTAAGTCTAATTGTTAAGTTCAGGGTAAAAATTATATTATTCTTTTTTTATTTATAGGTTTAAAAAATTAAATATAAACCTCATAAAAAATAAATATAATAATTATGTACATAAATACGTACATTATCAATTATCAATATTGTGTGGGTGACCGACACGAATACGGTGAATCTTTGAGAGCCTGAAGTTCCAGTCTCAGAGGCAAGGGCGCAGAGCTCCTTTTTTAGGGATTCGATTCCACTGCCGAATTTTGGCTTTTTCTCCTTAAAAACTACAAGACTTAACCGCTAAGCTTTCCTTTTCCCCCCTATTTATATAAATACTCACTCATATTATCCCATCCATTCTCATTTTTCACTAACTAAACCCCCCCAATTCTTTACTTACTGTATATGAAATCGGAGGTTTCTGAAATGGGAACCGGTGTAGGCGGCGGTGGAGGAGGGAACAGGTATGGCAGTTTAAACCTTACTGATCTACCGCAAGATTGCATCGCTACCGTGTTTTCATTCACTTCCCCTCGAGATTCGTGTCGGTTGTCACTGGTTTCAACTACTTTCAAATTGGCTTCCGAATCCGACGCCGTTTGGGAGAGTTTCTTGCCGTCGGATCACCAGGCGTCGATTCCTTCGTCGCTCTCTTTTTCTTCGAAGAAAGAACTTTATCTTAGCCTTTGTAAAAATCATATCCTCATCGACGGTGGCCGAAAGGTTGTTACGTAATTTAAATTTGAATAATTCGATTCTGATTTTTTTTTTTTCGTTTTTAGATGCTTTACGTTGCAATTTCAATTTTTTAAAAAATAATAATTTTCTTTTTTATGCGAAGTATGGTTGTTTTTATTGTTGATTCATGAGTATGTTGACTTAAAATTTTTAACAATATTGATCTTTGATGGTGACCGGAAGGTTGTTACGTAATTTAATTTTCAGTTTCAGTTAAATTTGAATGCTTCGGTTCCCATTTTTTTTTTACTCTTAGATGCTTTACATTACAATTTCAAAAATTTTCAAAAAATAATAGCGAAATATTATTGTTTTTGTTGTTGATCCATGAATATGTTGACTTAAAATTTCAACAATGTTGATCTTTGATGATGGCCGAAATGTTTTACGCAATATAATTTTTCCATTTTTAGAGAATTTGAATGCTTCGATTTCCATTTTTTTCACTTTTTTTATTCTTTACGTTACAATTTCAAAAATTTAAAAAAATTCATTTTTTATGCGAAGTATAATTGTTTTTGTTCATGATCCACGAATACATTGACTTAAGCTTTTAACAATGTTGATCTTTGATGGTTGGCCGAAAGGTTGCTACCAAATTTGATTTTCCATTTTATAGTTAAATTTTGAATGCTTCGATTCTCAATTTTTCACTTTTAGATGCTTTACATTTCACTTCCAAATTTTTTCTAAATAAAATAATATTTTTTATGCAAAATTTTGGTTGTTTTTGTTGTTGATCCATTGATATGTTGACCTAGTCATTAACACTGTTGATCTTTGATGAAAAAACAGAGCTTTCAATTGGAAAGAGTGAGTGGCAAGAAAGTTTTCATGCTATCTGCCAGGGACCTCTATATTGTATGGGGTGACACTCCAACTTACTGGAGATGGATCTCAATACCTGAGTCCAGGTTTCTCTCTTTTCTCTAACCAATTTTGAATATGATATGGATACTTTTGAATAGGATATGAATATACAATATGTTGAAATTTACTTGAAACAAATTATTAACCCGTTATATAAATATGTAGTTAGGAGAGAGCAATTTTCGGTTTTAACCGATAAACCGACCCATTCTGTTATGTCTTAGTCCGGTGCGGCAAGTTGGTCGGTTTTGGCCTCAGTTTAATCAGTTAATTCGATGGGTAAACCAACTTATTTTATATTATTTTAAATATATTTATATTTTATACTATATAATATAGATATATAACCATATAAACCCAACCCAATATCTCAAGGCCGGTTAACTGAAAAATTGACTGAACTGAAGTTGGTTTTGTTTGGTTGGTTTTATCAACTAAAGTAGATCTGGTTATCTTATGTTAGTCTTAATTCGGTTTGAAAAAATAAACAATTAATTAAACCGATTGTTCTCCCCTTTATATATTATATTAAACCAGTGAAATGCACTAATTGCGAGGTATCTAGGTTTTATACACCCTAGCGGAGAATTGTTTATCCTAAGCTTACACATGTTTATAATTTAACATTATTTAGACTGGAATATGTGGCTGATACAAATATGATTAAAATTTTAATGTTCTTTTATGTGTTTGCGGATCTAACTTCCCATTAATGTTTGAATAAATCTACGATTAAATGTCGGAAATGGATAATTTATGGAAGATGAAGAATATGCGACATATACTGTTATAGATTTATTGGATGGAATAAGTTCAAAAGGTACATGGTTGATAAATGAAGTACTCGAAATGGATAATTTAAAGGAAAACGAAGAATCCGATCTAATTATGCTATTATTGATATATTGGATAGATTAGGTTCGGAAGCTACATGGATGAACAGTGTTGCTCCAATTTTTCGTGTTTTGTATTTTGGATACAATGTTGCTCTGATATATGCCATTATAGGCTCCACTTTTATTTCTTTAGTGGAGTACGCTTTAACGGCCCAATCCATCCCTTACGATATATGATAAATATTTCAGGTTTGAAGAGGTAGCAGAGCTTATCAATGTTTGTTGGCTTGAAATCCGTGGGAAGATCGCGATCTCCATGCTTTCCCCCATGACGCGCTACAAGGCTTGCCTTGTGTTCAAAGCAACTGCTGGAGCTTACGGGTTTGATTTCCAACCTGCAGAGGTTAGTGTCAGCATTGCTGGCGCCGAAGGTTGTAAGAGAACCGTCTATCTGGATGCAGCTAGAGGCCTTCAACAACGTTACCAGATCTTACCGAGGCGAATCGGGCTATTTAGCCGTTCCCGTTTCCTTGGATTGCAAGCGCCAATACCTCAGGCCCCTGCAGGTGGTGATGATCAGTACCCAAAAACTAGAGGAGATGCGTGGCTGGAAATTGAATTGGGTGAGTTTTTCAATGATGGATCCATTGACGGGGAGCTAGAAATGAGTGTTATGGAGGTAGATAGTGGTCATTGGAAGGGTGGTCTCATTGTCCAGGGGATCGAAATTCGGCCTTGTCTTTGACGTTTGCCCTTGACTTCAATCGGCAACGCGAATGTTCAATTATTTTCCGACTCTTTGTTCATATACTTGGAGAGTTAAAACGCCGAACTCTTGTTGTTCATTGATTCTGTCAATGTAGAATCGAGTAGAGTATTAGCTCCGATCGACATGCAGCTACGGAAAAAAATGAAGAGTGGAAGCAGCGGGTGACTGGAGGTTCGGAACCTCTCAATTGTATGATATACCCAAGACCTCGTCTTTTTATCATGTTAGTTTTGAATGATATTTTGTCAAGGCATTGTAGTAACGAAGGAATTTACCTTTTCTATAAATTTATTTCTCAATTTGATACCATCTTTAATGATTCTATTTCTTATTGCAATTTTCATATGAACAAAAATTCAATCGTAATAAGTGTTGTTCTTTTGTGTTGGTTCAGTTTGTTTAGGGAAAAAGAAATTGTACCAAGTTTTGATATAATTTTGACAATCGAGAAATTCAAGTACATGCTGGTGAACATTCGGTCGATGGATTATATTAGTTTTTAATATAAAATTTTAATTAGTTCTTTGATAATTAAAATATTGTTCAAGTAAAAATTTAATTAATTAATTAATTATTATAAATTGAAGAAAAATAATATTTAATTTGTTGTATTACATTTTGTCATTACATTCTACTCAAAACGTTTATAAAATGATTTATCATTTTATTCAAACTTGTTATTAAATCATAATAAATAATATTCATTTAAAATCTCTTTTTAGGTAATATTATATTTTGCAAATTAAAGAATAAAAATTTACAGTTTAGATAAATGAAGTAAAAAAGGTAATGTAATATATCTAATAATGTGTTAAATAATTTTATTACAATATAATTTTATTACATATTGGAACTTATCATGCAAAAAGACTTTTTTTTTTAATCTGGATTTTATTATATATTTTTCTTTTTCTTAATGATATTTGAGCCGGATCGAATCGATCGATTGGATCATTTGGATTGGATTGATTGGTTCAAGTACTGCATTGAATATTTTTAAAAAGTATTATATTAGACATTTTATAAAAATATAGGTACTAAATAGTACACAAATTAATAATTTATGTGCCACATTAAACATTATCAAAAGTATAAGGACCACATTAGATATTTTATGAAACGACAGGTGCTAAATGAGATGTTATCCCTTTAAAAATGTTATTTCTCTTTCATAAACTGCAATTTAGAGAGAAAACGATTACGAAAATTTTCCCATCATTTTTCCAGGTTTTCTTCATTTTCCGATTATCCAAACACAAACCAAAATAACTTATTTTGTCTAATTCCATTTTCCCATCACCAATTACCCCACTTTCTCGCTTATTCTAGGGTTTCTTTAGCTTCCATTTATTTCTCAAAAGAGGAGGTAAATAAAAAGAGCCTTATTCTTGTCGGCATCGCGGGATTTTTAAATAGTTAGACCTAATTTAATTCAAGGTAACATTTTCTCTTTGGTCCTTTGGGTATTTATAATTTTCAGTTTTTGGTGAAAGAAAGTGAACTGCTTTGTTTAATGCGTTTAAAATTAGTGATTGGCAAGTTAAGTAAAGGTATTAATCTTGTTAGAAGTTTTCGTTGAGCTTAATGTGAGTTCAATTATGATGCCCCTTGAATTTATCCCATTTTGTAATTTCAATTTTTTTGAACTTGGAACTTAAGTGATTGAGTTATTTAGTCATTTTTTAAGGAATCAAAATGTTTATCATTTGTTTCTTAAGCAGTCCATAAATTTGCATTTGTTTCACTGCAGGAAAACTGTGGCATTGAATTGAAAGCTTTTAGTTTGCTATGATATTTACCTAAATTTACCTTTACTGTAAATTATTCTAGTTTTTTCTACTTGTTGAAGAGTTTTATGATGCAATGGACAAGTTCTTTGTATCTTTGGTTGCAAGGGTACAAATTTTCATTAGAAGGTCTCTCTTACATCTTGATTAATGCTCGATTCACGCTTATGCTGTCTACTAGAATTTAGTTAGTATCTGCTCTATGGGCCCTTGTTTGATAGATATGTGTTAGTGAATCCTTTTATGCTGTTCATTTAGTTTATGCATTCTTTTAGTTTACTTTTATAATTAGGATTTGAAGTCTTGGCAAATTCCGGTGAAGTTTGTTTCTGCATATCACGTTTTATAATCTGCCGATATTAAGTAAAAATGTTGTTTCTTTAAGAACTTTTATAGCTTTATCGATTTTGTAGTTGCGAAGAGTTGCATTTTTGTCCTGTTCTGAGTGTGATTGCTTAGAGAGCCCGGGACATGATTATTTTGTTTTCTCTATATCACCCTATTTTCCGTCATCAATTTCATCTTTTGTTCTTTCTTTTAAATACCATAAACTTTATCTTTTATTTATTTTTTATTTTTGTTCTCCTTAAAGTTTAGCCTGATTTCAGTCCCTTCAACAAGAGGCAACAATCAGGTGAGCCATGGTGGCTTCAATTTTAGGTGTTTTGAGTTTATTAGATTTTGGTCGTGGACTTTTGGTGTTATTGGCTTCAATTGTGTCGGCTTTCAGGTTTGTTGAGTTGGTTATTTGGTTAGGTTCATCAATTTTGCGCTACCAGAAGTTGGAAAAACGATTGGCTTCTAGTTCATCCGGTTTCAAGTCTTTTTAGTTTTCCAGTTGATTGGGTTCAAGTTATATAGAATCGGGTTGTTGGCTTTTGAATCTATTTTGTTTATGTGAAAACTTTCAGGCGAGTCATCATAGTTATATGAAGTTTACCGCATTGTCTTTTGAATCTAAATGTGATTTAAGATTTAGCCTTGAACCGAAAAGATCCTCGAGCAGGGAGATGCGGCTTTGATGGAAAATTTCCCTTCGTCATGTTAAGAAAAATTTGCAAATACCTATTTATTCTGGAATTGTTGAATTACTGTTCATTGTTTTTATTGATGATTTGCTATTGGTATCCATGTCTAGGAAATATAGGAATCAACACACACCGTTTGATTTTTTTTATCCAAATTTCAATATTGTTCTTTTCTGCCATTTTCTCTGGGATTATTTTCTTTTAATTGTTATAATTAAATTACACAGATATTTGTAGATCTCACCAACCTTGAGTTCTTGAAACTCAAATTCTCCCTTTCCCTTTCCATTATGAAAGAAGGGTTACCGTTAAATTGTTCATCTCGAAACTACTACTCATTAGTTTCTTTTTCTGTCACAGGTGTTTTCTATTCCTTTTGGTGTTAAATTAGTTGCTGCGCCAACTGACAGCTTGAAAAGGGATTAAGCTGGCTATGTTGCTTTTCTATAGAGAAGAAAATTGCTTCCATTTCTATGTCAATTAACTATAATGGTATAATTATTTACATTTGATGTCTGGTTTCTTTTGGCTACCTCCCTGAACCCCCTCAGCCCCTGAAGAATATATACTAAATTTCTTCCTTTTTGTCTTCTACTACGTTATCTACATCTAACTAAGAGTATATATATCTGCTTATTGCATGGAGGGAGCCCTTTGAACCACGTTAGACTGTTGTTTCATTTGTTTCTTGCTTTGGTGATGGATCATGCTTTAGTGGTACCCGATTCTTCTGATGCCATTGTAGAACATTCATTAGTTATTGGGCAGGAATTTCCCGACGTTGAAACTTGCAGAAGAACCTTGAAAGATATTGCTATAACAATGCATTTTGACCTTAGGATTGTGAAATCTGATCGAAGCCGATTTATAGCCAAGTGTTCCAAGGAAGGTTGTCCATGGCGTGTCCATGTGGCAAAATGTCCTGGAGTTCCGACTTTCACGATTAGAACTCTGCACGGGGAGCATACATGTGAAGGGGTTCGTAACCTCCATCATCAGCAAGCATCGGTGGGTTGGGTTGCAAGATCAGTAGAAGCACGTATTCGGGATAATCCACAGTACAAGCCGAAAGAAATATTGCAAGATATTCGGGACCAGCATGGAGTTGCTGTTTCTTATATGCAAGCTTGGCGTGGGAAGGAACGGAGTATGGCTGCACTTCATGGGACTTTTGAAGAAGGGTATCGCCTTCTTCCTGCATACTGTGAGCAAATAAGGAAAACCAATCCAGGAAGTGTTGCATCAGTTGTTGCCACTCGACAAGAAAATTGTTTCCAGTGCCTCTTTATTTCTTACCGTGCATCTATCTACGGGTTTATAAATGCTTGTAGACCACTTCTGGAACTCGATAAGGCAGATCTGAAAGGAAAATACTTGGGTTCATTGCTTTGTGCCGCGGCAGTTGATGCTGATGATGCTTTGTTTCCCTTGGCAATTGCTATTGTTGATGTTGAAAATGATGAAAATTGGATGTGGTTCATGTCAGAGTTGAGAAAGCTTCTTGGTGTGAACACTGAAAACATGCCCAGACTTACGATATTGTCTGAAAGACGGCAAAGCATTGTGGACGCGGTAGAAACCCATTTTCCGAGCGCTTTTCATGGATTTTGTCTACGTTATATCAGTGAAAATTTCCGTGATACGTTTAAGAACACGAAATTGGTTAATATCTTTTGGAATGCCGTTTACGCTCTCACTTCTGCCGAGTTCGAGAGCAAAATTGCTGAAATGGTAGAAATCTCACAGGATGTTTTACAATGGTTTCAAGTCTTCCCTCCCCAGCTTTGGGCAGTCGCATATTTTGAAGGAGTGCGATATGGCCACTTCACACTAGGTGTGACCGAGTTGTTGTATAATTGGGCCCTCGAATGTCATGAGCTCCCCGTTGTGCAAATGATGGAACATATTCGCCTTCAACTAACCTCTTGGTTTAACAATCGTCATGAAACAGGAATAAGATGGACCTCAATTCTTGTTCCTTCTGCCGAGAAGCGGATTTCAGAGGCAATTGCAGATGCTCATTGCTACCAAGTACTTAGAGCAAATGAAGTTGAGTTCGAGATCGTCTCAACTGAGCGGACAAACATAGTTGATATTAGGAGTCGTGTGTGTTCCTGTCGCCGTTGGCAGTTATACGGTTTACCGTGCGCACATGCCGCAGCCGCACTTATTTCTTGTGGGCAGAATGTTCATCTATTTGCCGAACCTTGTTTCACGGTGGCAAGCTACCGTGAGACCTATTTGCAGATGATAAATCCTATCCCGGATAAGAGCTACTGGAAGGAGTCAAGGGAAGGAATTGAGGGTGGAGCTGCAAATCTCGATATCACGATATGTCCTCCCAAAACTCGCCGTCCACCTGGGAGACCGAAAAAGAAAGTTCTTCGTGTCGAGAACTTGAAGCGCCCGAAACGAGTTGTTCAATGTGGTAGATGCCATCTATTAGGACATTCTCAAAAGAAATGTACAATGCCAATATGACCCTGATTTAGCCCCCTTTTTTTGTAAGATTTCTTTACTTCCTTTTTACTCTAATAATTTTGTTGTGCTTATGAAATTCCAATAGAATCAGTGTTCATGTTTGTTTGTTAATCTTATTGTATGTTTTTAGTAACATTTTCTAGTTGCAGAAATAAGCATCCACTTCCCTAAGTACATACTAATTAAACTTTTGTTAATCCGATTGAAGTACCGTGTCCAAGGGCAAATCTAGAATCTAGAAAATATTTTAGGAGGGGACGGAATTGAATTATAAATTTTTCAGATCAAAATATAATTTGATTAGTTATGATTTCATTATTTTTGAAAAAAGGTGAAACAGAAATTTTGTTTTATTGAGGGTTAGATTGCAATTTTATCAATATATAAATTTATAATTTAATGATTTTGAAGAGAATGAAATGTGATTTTTCATTTTTTGGGGCCAGGGACTACCTTTGTACCCGAGACATTTTTGGTTACTTGTATTGATTCTTTAAGAATTTTTAAAATGTATGAAAAAATTTGTTGAGTGTTTTGTTGTGTCTTTTAGATGATGAAATTGTGTATATATATGATATGGTTACTGTTTCTAGATATGATATTATAAGTAGGTTTCATGCACATCGATACGTACCCTATTCTAGGTATACGATGTCGGTTCATTTATGTGATGTCGTACTAATACACATCGAATGGTCTCAAGGGAGGGTGGAAATGTTTTGCACACAATCTCACAGTGTCACACAAACTTGAAGTGCGAGTTGTGTAGAATCTGATCCAAATCCAATTGAATTACGGATCGATAATAATGAGTATCATAACAAAACTTAAAAAGAAAGATTGAATATACCTATACTAGAGGTGAAGCCAACAATAACATTTTATAGAGGGGGTGAAGATTGAATTATAAATTATAAATTTTTATCATTTAATTAATTGACATTTACAAATTTGGAGCACTAGAAGAGGAATTTTAACATAGGGTGAAGGCCCTTAAGCTAGGGGGCGGAGAGTGGCGCTGGCCCCTTAACTAATTGGTGTAATACTAATATTAGTCCCTTTGAGTCTTAAATTTAAGCCCTTTTAAAGTTTTTTTTACCTTTAGCCCCCAATCTTTTAAATTTTTATTTTGATCCCTCAATAATAATTTTCTAGCTTTCCCCTTTACCTATACCGAATGTATCTCGAGTTCGAGTTCCAATATATGTATGTGCAGTTAATGATTTTTAATGATGATTGAGATATTTGTGTTTAATATATATTAATTCTGACATAAAATATTAATATATAATTTTTTTCATGAATTATAATAACAGGGTAAAATCCGAACAACAAATACGACTAATGCAATTCAAATTCAAATCACATCTAAAACGATAAACACTTTCAATCATCAAATCATCACATGATTTTCTTTTAAAAATAAACTCCCAAGAATCGTGTAAATGTAGAAATAAACTTTAAAAAAATTGAATATATATACAGATCTTCGAGAATCACTTTTTCGTAGGAAACTTCGTCATTAGTGTGCATCAAAGCTGCCTAAAAATGTGACGTGTAAGATATTGTGTTTTTTTGCATGTGATCTACACCTGTTAATTTATCACATATAAATGAATTTACGCACTTTAAATTTATTAAAATTTTAAAAAAGGTCAAATTTTATTTTGTTCTCCTTTAAAAATAATAAAAATTTAATTTAATATTTTAAAAATTAAAAAAATAAACTATTAAAATAATAAGATTATATTTTTACTATCATAAAAATTATAATTTAATTTCGATTTCTCTTAAAAGAATTTTCTGGTTTGATCCATCTAAATAAACAAAAAAAATTTCTCGATATTCTTTTTTAAATTATTATTTATAAATGAATTGAGTTTGATTTTACATTGATTTTGTTAACTTGTGATATTAAATTTAATCATATCTAACGCACTTTGTATTAATGAAAAATAGAAAAAGAAAATTTAAGTAATTTTGTTAAATAAATTTCTTATGCTCTTGCTCACTTAACTTTTTAGATCTTGAAATTTTGGTTCATCTGTTTTTAGTTTCAAAATTTCAAAATTTTACTTGTTTTATTTTTAAAATAATTTTTAGAAAATGGATTTAAATTTGATTTTTTATATGTTTGGATAATTCAACTTAAAATACTAAGTCATTTGCCAAAGTTTTATAAAAAATTAAAAGTGTTAATTGTTGAATTTGAATATTGAAATCTGAAAAATAGAGAAATTAAATTTTTAGAAATTAAAGTATAATAATTAAATTTAAAATTTTGAAAAATACAGTGACTAATCATAAATTTTAACCCAAAAAAAAAAGCAAAGGAATCGCGAAAGGCTAGAAGAGCTTATAAGGGACATGCTAACTAAAATATAATATGGCCTTTGAAGAGGCATAGAGGCTAGAAGAAGCAAACTCAAATAAATTATTAAGTATATTTGTTATAAATAATTGTAGAATAAATTACATGAATAGTCACTTAATTATGTAAGTAATTTTATTTTAATTATTAAATTATAATTTTTATTTAATTATTAAACTTATCAAAATTAAATATTTTAGATCGAGTAATATAATTTTGATTTGAATTTTTAAAAATTTCACATTATTATTAGAAATCCAGTAAAAGGATTTTGACCTTTGTTGTCATTTTGCTTTAAAAACACATAAAAAAAAGTTTTGAATATATTAACCTAATATTTGACTTTTAAACAATTACTTTTACTCTAAGTTTTTTAGACACTTTAGACTAAGGAAAGGTAATTGCTATTGGTTTTTTTGGGACCAAATTGCAATTGTTTAAAAGTCAAATATTTGGTTATCCAAATGTCTTCTTTTAAAATAAAACCACAACAAATAAGGAATTTTTTGGTTAATATATATGAAAGTATCTAAATTTAGTAATTTATATTTATTTGGTACGTAAATTTCTTTTGGATCTAATTGATACTTAAATTTGGAAATTATAAGCTCATTTGATACCCTTTTTAAGTATCTTGTTATCATCGTTAAAATGTGTTGACGTAACACTGATTATCAATAGCATGGTGACACGTAATAATTTTACATTTTGATATGTCGCAAAAATAAATAAATTATTTAAAATTAAAAAAAAATACTTTTTTTTTAAAAAAATTTTCATGTGTCAAAATGTGAGGCTGCCATATGTTACCATGTTATTGACCATTAGTGCCACATTAATGTATTTTAATAGTGTTAGTTAGGTACTTAAAAAAAAATCAAATTAAGTTATAATTTCCAAATTTAAGTACCAAAAAGTTATAAGTTACCAAGTTCATCTTAATATATAGTTTTACTATGAAATTTAATAATTATGCAAAAATTCCAAAAAATTAAATTAGAATTCCATTATTTAGAAGTTCCTTAAAATATTTAATTTCAAAAAATTATTAAATTTCGAAAGATTTAATAATTAAACCGAAAAGAAATGTAGTTGAGTGAAAAAAATAGAATAATTAAGGGAATATTTGTGGTTTTTACCAATAATTAAAAAAAATAAATATATAAAAATTATTATTTTCGGCCAAAATATAAAAAATTATTTTACCTTTACGATTTTTGACATAATGTTTGGACTGGTGGAGTTGGTTAACAAATCTGAAGTTCTTTCAATTGGCGCTCTTTACTAAAAACATCTACGGTCAACGTTTCTACACGCGTCCGGCTCTCTTTATTCCCTTCCAACGTCTCTCCATTTTGTTTTCCCTTTTTCTTTCCGTTCTCGTAAAAAAAGAAGCACAAAAGGAAACCTTTAAACTTCTTTAAATTCTCTCGTTTCCTCTCAGAATATTCTTCTTCTTCTTCATTGTCATCTAGGGTTTCTTTGAACTCTTTTCATTTGACCAAAATGGCGAATTTGCCAGAGGCGACTGGTCCGAACACCAACGTTGTTTCCCGCGATATTTCCATTGATGTTTCCGGCGATGATTCCAATTGTGCTGATTCTCCAGGTTTATGGTTTTTTTTACATATTTGGCTTTGTTTTACGTTTATTTGATTTATTGTTTATTTAAGTGATTTAATTCAACAATGGCTTTCGAATGCAACATTTTTTTTTCAAGCGGGTGTGGATTTATGAGATATGTGATTTGTTTAGGTTGTTCGAGTGATATGCCTGATGTTGAAATTGTCAGTGAAGATGATAAGAGTTCTTCAGCATCAGGTTTGTGTTTTTTTTATTATGGCATTTATATGTGTATGTATTTATTTAATTTGATCACTAATGAGAAAAGTTTGTTTTGTGTTTGAAATGGGACATGTAGATATTTATGATAGTATTATGAATATAATCGGGCAATTTAAGCCTTTTGGGAAAACGAAAAATAGTGATCTAGAGAAAATCCAACATAATGTTGGTACTTGGTAATTCTGTACATGCTTGATAATAAGTCTTAACTCTTCTTATATCCCTGTCCGTGTCAACTTATAGTTGATGCCATCCAATGACTTAATGCTACCTGTTCAGCATGTGTATAAGGAAGTTTCAGAGATACTATTACATGTAACTTGTGTCATTTCCCATAAAGGATGAAATTTATTTATGTTTTTGTATTGTATTGCATTGCATTCTAGGATTTTTTTTCCCTTGCTCTAGTTCTGACCAATCCACTATCATAATAATCTTACTTGTAAATGCCTTAGCATGTGTTATTTATTCAAATGAAGGTAATCACGCATACTATCATTATTGCACAAAAATGACTCTACCATGCTTTACTGAATGGACTTTGTCTGGACAAAACATGCATGCTGAAGCATCTACTTCTGCCATAGATTCAGGATCTAATCAGCTATCAAAATCTCGGAGATTAACACACAGCAAACTGGTTAAATATGCATCCAAATTTTTGGATGATACAGTTCCATTTAGAAAGAAGGTATGAGATGTTAACCTTTGGTTGTACTTTTGTTTTCTTTGTTTTTGTGTTAATACTTGCATAGAGTTAAACAGTCATGGGACCAGTCTTCTAAATTAAACTAGGTTTAATTTAGAGGTATGATTCCATTACATTTGAGAAGTGCATTTTGATTTTGTGAAGTGACTTGATTTTATCTGCATCAATGTGTCTGTATTGATATTGGAAGCAAGATAATTGCAAACCTGTTTCTGCACCCACGTGGATAGAGGTGGCAATTGGGCGGGTCGGTCACTTAAGCTTACATCATTGTGAGTTAAAAGAAACTCAGTTCGTGTCAGTTCTGTTCATTTTGGTCAGAATTTTGTCTTCAAACTTGATTCAGGTTGGATGGGTTCGGATTCTTGGCTTTTCTTGGTTTGTGTCAGTATCGGGTCAACTTCTCCAGCTGATACCTGAGAAACAGATTCATGCTTAGGCGAAGTCATAAGAATATAATGCTTGATTAAAAGCAAAATGGGTGGAAGTTTAACATTCCGAATTCTTAGTCTTGGCTTATTGTACTTTGGCTATTTCAATGAGAGTTTCCCTTTTAAGGTCCTCCCTGTATATTATAATATTTTATTTGTAATTTTCACTTTGCCACTTCTCCATTTTTGTGTTGATAATGAAACTTTAAACCTTATCTTCAAATTCTTTAATTTTGTAGATCAAGTGGTTGCCTCGACTTGCTATTGTGAAACATGATGGAACCGTACAATGTGATTTTCCTTTTGATATGAAACCACATGCACTTGATTATGTCGTTTGCTCTGAGAAAGATGATATAGACCCAACAGATATCCCAAATATCCCTCCACTGCAAATAGTAATGCTAATTGTGGGAACACGAGGAGATGTACAACCATTTGTTGCTATTGGAAAACGTTTACAGGTTACATTCTTTTTGTCATCCAGGCAAACCTTGTAACAGCCTTTTAGAACTGTGAAGTATTCATACAGCCTGCAGGTTTGGTATCTTTATCAAAGAGCCTACACTTAGACTGTGTTCTTGTGCTTTCATAGTAAATTTTGGTTGCATGACATAATATTGGTTTATTATATTTAATCATTTTTTGGTGTAACAAATATTGCTATCACAGTGGCATCCATACGATATAGCACATTATGTTTTTAATGGTTATGCGTGTCTACATGATTGTGTGGTGAGCTAAAGACAGACTTTAGTGTAGGTGCAGGCTTGCTACTTTGATGTTTTAAAGAAAAGATTTTAGATTGGTAATTGTGACAAGACAGAGGGTGCAAGCATTGATAGAAGTGAGAAGATTTGTTGGTGGAATTCTATGATAGAAGCAATAAGATATGAGGTTTGGTTAGTGAGCAATGTCAAAAGGGATGGATGTTTTCAGGATTGGAATCTTATGGTAGACAGCAGTAACGTGATAAAGGCAACTGCATAAATTTCTTAACTATGACTGCATTTGGGCAGGGGAAGTGTGGAAAGGAAGTATTCATAAATTTTGATCGCTTTCTTTCCCTTAGATATAGCATCCAGTTAGCACAAACCTGATTTGTTAACATTGACTCAAGACAGAAAAGGGTAATCAAATTTTTTCTTCCATGATTTTATTAATATTCAAGGAAGTGACGTTGGTAAACGGACAATATGTCAAAAACAGTTAATGGTGTTGATATCACTTTATTCATTTTGTGGAAAACTCTTTACTGCGCATGTTGCAGAGAAATTGTTGCTGTAGGATTTTATTTCTTATACAAAAATTATGATGGTTGTGTAGGTGTTTAATTTAAATTTTCTCCTTTTTTTTTCCCAGTTTTTCTTTCAATCATAACCTCTACTTTTCTGAGCTGATGGTGTTCAAATTTTGCTTGCAGGCAGATGGTCATAGGGTTAGATTGGCAACACACTCAAATTTTAAAGATTTCGTTTTGGACTCTGGGTTAGAGTTCTACCCTTTAGGGGGAGATCCAAAAGTTCTTGCTGGCTGTAAGTAACCTACATGTTATCTTAATAACATTACTAAACTAAATATCTACTTATTATTGAGGGTAAGATCCTTTGTCATAACTCCATCTAGTTGCCCTGGAAATATATATGGGCACGGGTGGGACCTGTTTGAGCTAGATTCATTTTTAATCTTGATTTTATTTATTTTTAGACACGCTTTCTCATCAAATCTCAAAAAGCACAAACTCTAATAAAAACACATTTTAAAAGTACATCTGGAAGATTCTATGAGCAATTGAAAGCTCTTTGTGAGAGAAAAGTGCTGCAGAAGGTCTTTTTAGTGGCCTTATGTATTTTCATGTTTCAATTGAGGCTACTACAGGCCTCTGTTTTCTCCTCCCCCCCCCCCCTCTTTTATCCCATTTCTCTGATTTTGTATTAATGTGTTGTATATCCATGCATTTTGCAATATTGGTCCTTCTTGATTTTATTATTCTAGTAATTACTAAAGATTACCTTAAATCACTAGAAAGAGGTTTTCTAAGACATTGTCTTTTGTCTACTTCCAGCATATGAATTAGGAGCCTCTGTTACCTTGTGAAGCATTGTACTGATCACTGAGTTTTCTGCAGATATGGTCAAGAATAAAGGATTCTTGCCATCAAATCCTTCAGAAATTCCTGTTCAGAGGCAACAAATGAAGGAAATAATATTCTCTCTTCTTGATGCATGCAAGGAGAACGATCCTCAGAGTGGTGTTAAATTTGATGTGGATGCCATAATTGCCAATCCTCCAGCATATGGTTAGGGCCTATTACCTCTTTCATTTTTAAGCTGTATGTTTTTGTCCGAAGACAATTGAACATTTTGATTGGAAAGGGTCTTTTTTTTTCTCTCTTTCACCATTTGGCATAGTCTGCAATATTTAACCTGAAGGAACGTTAGCTGTCCATTTTTTTGCTCTACATATTCAATGTTCACTATTTAAATGGTATTGTGATGCATCAAACTTATAAGACTTATGCCCTTTTCCTTTCTCTGTCTCTGTCTCTCTCTTGCTCTTTCATTTAATGGAAAAAAATGTTTTTTCAGGACATACACATGTTGCAGAGGCGCTAAATGTACCACTTCATATATTCTTCACTATGCCATGGACGTAAGTCTTGGTTGGTTGTGATTATTATGATGTTAATTTTTTTTCTGGACGAATAGGTTTTGGGTTGTGCATGCATCATTGATTCTGGCATTGCTCATCTTTGGTGCTTTCTTTTTGCGACAATTCAATCCTTTCTGGGACTGATGTGTATTCTTGTATGTTTGAGTTCAGAAATTGAGAATAATTACTGAGTCATTGTCTTTTTTCACCTTCTTTCAGGCCTACTAGTGAATTTCCCCATCCTTTATCTCGTGTTAAACACTCAGCTGGTTACAGAGTGAGTCTGGTTTTTGCTTCTCCAGTCTTGGATTTTACCTACATTGAGGTCTACTCATATATTGGTAATCTCGAATACAGCTTTCATATCATATTGTTGATGCCCTAATATGGCTGGGAATACGGGACATGATAAATGAGTTCAGGAAGAAAACGCTGAAGCTGAGACCTGTTACCTATTTGAGAGGATCCTATAGCTCTCCTCCAGATGTGCCTTACGGGTATATATGGAGCCCTCACCTTGTTCCCAAACCAAAAGGTCATTTTATTTATATCCCTTAGGCTGATAAATTTGCTTGCCTTGATCTTATAATGCAACGCTTCATTTATTTTGACAAATACCTCAATATGATTCAAGATGAGCACTTTCAAGTCTTTTTGCCTTTGTTTTTTTTCCTCTGTTTTCCTTAAGCTTTTAATTTTATTAAAAAAAGTTTCTCTGGGAACAATTTCTGAACTATATAGAGATTCTTATGGTTGCTTTGATTAGTGAAGTTACTTTATGGAGTTAAATATCTCTGCATACTCTTGCACTTTGTAGTATTCCTGTGTTGTCTACTGTTTGATTACTAATCAATTCTTCATCCTAATGATCAGTTTAAAATTTAGTCAAGCATTGTTTGGCTTTTTGTTTGAGTGTCGTATCTGTAAAGTGCTGCGATCTTACTAGCACTTATCAGGGCTGTCAACCACCCTGATATATTTGCTTCTTGTCTGTGTACCTTAAATTGACTAATTTGTCGGTACTTGGGAAACCCTGATATATAGGAGTTATTTTATGATACTATTAAAGGTCTTCATATCCTTGGACAATTCTAAAATTTTCTTTTCGTTTTACATTTTGACAAGGTACTTGGGAAACCATGATATATAGGAGTTATTTTCTGATACTATTAAAGGTCTTCATATCCTTGGCCAATTCTAAAATTTTCTTTTCGTTTTACATTTTGACAACAACAAATGTCCAAGTAAAAAATGTCATGCTTGTTGATCTTGGTGTTGCCATTTGAAGGATACATGTTTTGATGTGGTATGGTTTTCTCCTGCAGACTGGGGAAAGAATATTGACGTGGTTGGCTTTTGTTTCCTTGACCTGGCATCCAGTTATAAGCCACCAGAGTCACTTCTTAAATGGATCGATGGTGGTGATAAGCCTATCTATATTGGTTTTGGTAGTCTTGTGAGTTTTCTTCTACAACTTTTCCTCTTTTAAACAGTAAAGTGAGAGTTCGTAAAAGTTTGTTCTTCATGCACAATTTTGATATTTTATTTATTTATCACTTAGTGTCTGAGGTATATGTGCTTTTCTTTATATTTATTTCCTTATAATGTAATTGATTATTTTAATTTTGGGGATTATTTATGTGCTTTTTACTTTTCAAACTAATTTACCGCATTTAACCCTTTTTTATTATCTTATTTTACTATAAAAATTATATTGGCTTCATTAAACCACATATTCTATTTTTTTATCATATTCAGTTGATCTGGGCTTAAATGGTTCTAACTGCTTTTAACTTCCAACAGCCTGTTCAACAACCAGGAGAGATGACCAAGATTATAGTACAAGCTCTAGAGAAAACTGGACAAAGAGGCATTATAAACAAAGGCTGGGGTGGTCTTGGCAATTGTAATTTCACTTTTTCTTTTCTCGTATTTCATTAGTTAGATGTTCAGTGTTTTTTGGTGTGTAGGAATGGATAGTGGTTAAATTATCTTTGGTGCAGTGGAAGAACCGAAGGACTTTGTGTACTCACTAGACAACTGCCCCCATGACTGGCTATTTGAACGCTGTGTGGCTGTGGTAAGTTGCAATGTAAAACTTTGAGCTCCCAGGGCTGTCGAAACAATTTTCTGTTTTTATGTTATATATTATGTCATTCTCTTGAAAGATTCTTGATATTAGCAATGAGCATGGTGAATCATGATTTGTACATTTTATATGTAGGAATAGTGTGTTTTATTTCATAAAAAGACCTGCAAACTAGTTTAAACTCCTTGGCCTTGGAGGGTTTGTTCTTTGTATTTCTTTTTTGTAAAGTTGTTTTGTTTTCGATGTGGATGGTAGTTGCATTTGAAACATTTTATAAGGAGAAAGGCCATCATTCATGTATCTTGTCGTCATCCCTAGTTGAATGCATCATGATTTGTACATTTTATATGTAGGGATAGTATGTTTTATGTCACAATAGACCTGCAAATTAGTGTAAGCTCCTTGGCCTTGGAAGGTTTGTGTTTTGTAATTCTCTTGCATAAAGTTGTTTTTGTCTTCGATATGGATGGTAGTTGCATTTGAAACATTTTACAAAGGAAAAGGCCATCATTCATGCATCTCGTCTTCATCCCCAGTTGAATGCATCATGATTTGTACATTTTATATGTAGGGATAGTGTGTTTTATGTCACAAAAGACCTGTAAACTAGTGTAAGCTCCTTGGCCTCTGAGTGTTTGCATTTTGTAGTTCTTTTGTGTAAAGTTGTGTTTGTCTTCAATATGGATGGTAGTAGCATTTAAAACATTCTACAAGGAAAAGTCCATTATTCATGTATCTTGTCTTTTGATGTAAAATGAACCTACGGTTCTCCCGTTCATCTAGACTTTTGATCGATTCCTTGTGTGTTTTCTGCAGGTTCATCATGGTGGAGCTGGAACTACTGCTGCTGGTCTCAAAGCTGCGGTAACTTGGCAACTCCAACTGCATATCGATTTGATTTTGTTCTCCACTTTTTGAAGTCATTTCTACTCTTGAATACAGTGTCCGACGACTATTGTTCCTTTCTTCGGGGACCAGCCTTTCTGGGGTGAGCAAGTGCATGCCAAAGGAGTAGGTCCTGCACCCATCCCGGTTGATGAGTTCTCACTTGACAAGCTGGTCGAAGCGATACACTTTATGCTGAAACCTGAGGTATGAATGAATTTCTTCTAGGATTATTTTGAGTCATTGTTATATGAAATTATTACATTATTAATCGGTTTTGATTAGGGAATTAGTTTACATTTTAGTCATAGTCAACTGCAAAAGATCGCAAGGTTTCTGGTTCTGGAAGGTTGAACCCTGGTGTGATAATGGTATGGTTGCTTTATTACTTATTAAGACCTAGATGTCCTGGATTTAAGCACTGTTTTCAGAACCGGACCGGCTGGGGTACCGAGAATAGACCGGTTGAATCAGTAGGATCGACTAGGCAGGTCGAATCAGTTTTCTCTATTAAAAACAGTCAAACTGGTTCAACTTCCGGTCCAATTTTGAAAAGCTTGGATTTAAGTGGCTAAAAAGTTATGTTTATTTTTCGTGATTTACTTTTGTCCGACACCCTCATTCGACATATTCAAACATGGGTATCCTTCAAATAGAAATTTAAAAAAAAAAAAAAATTAAGCATATGTTTAGGACGTCCAACATTCACACTCAAATTCAAGTAATATAGGTTAGAAGAGTTTAGGCAAGAAGGGACATCCTCAACCAGCAAAAGAATATGGAAAACTAACAAACTTAGTGTATTGCATTACGTAACCAGGTTTTGAGCTTAGTTAATCCGAATATTGCACCATAGATGATTTAAAAGGAAATGGTATGATGCAGGTGAAAGAACGTGCTGATGAGTTAGCAAGAGCCATGGAAGGTGAGGATGGAGTTGCAGGTGCAGTAAAAGCCTTCTATAAATATTTTCCTGTTCGAAAATCTAGGGACGAAGCTGATACGGCCCATACTTATCATCATCATCATCATCATTCCGGTGTATTCTCGATAAGACATTGTTTTGGTCATACATAATTTTTTTCTTCTTTGTCCTGGATTTTAATTCTGGTGTTGTAACTTGTTTTGATCATAGTTGTCTCCCTTCAATTTGGCCAAAAAGGGGGAAAATAGAAAGAAAAGAAAACTTCCTGCCTTATTATTTAAATTAGTATTGTTTGGGATTTCGTTGATAACGGTTCGGATTCATCAGAATGAACCATTATCACTCGAAATACTTTCGCTCAGATTGAATATCTTGAAGTGCCAACAGAGCATTAATTACTCGCTCTTTCTGGTTGTTTAAAGTAATATTTGTTGTATTTTAGTTCAAATAATATTAAATTTAAAATTACATGGTTTTTTTATAGAATTAAACGAATTAAAATATTTTAGCTTGATATCTATATGCATATTTAGTTATGTTTTTACTTTAAAATTGTAATAAGTTCAAATTTTTAACCGATTTGTATATGCTTTTAGAGCAGGTATAATATCAAAGAAAGTTCGGTAACAATTAAATTCGTTTTTTGGTGAATTACAAAAAAAAACAGAACATCAAAAGTAATGCAATTAACTCGACTTGAATCCAAATCACATTTGAGATAATATACATTCACAATGTCACATTGCATTACCCGTGATAACATGTTTATTGCATAAGATCATGTGATATCATAATATTTTGAAAATAATAAATTTTAACAAAAAGTACAAGGATTAAAAAAAAAATAAAACAACTAAACATGCAATTTATGCACAATACAAGGGCTAATAGTAAATTTTGACCTAGAAAAACAATTAGCCCATCTCACAAGCACCAAAAATAGTAGCTATCCTTAGCTACTTCATAATAGAATTTCAGATATGTCCGAACTCTTAATTTTTAAATATATTTATTTATTTTGACATTTATGTCCAGCACATATTCAGACATGAAAATTAAATATAATCCTACAAACATATAATAAAAATTTAGAATAAATTAATCACAATGGTATTGCAACATAGCTCTATCCAACACTAATCCAAAGCCAACTTGTTATATTGTAACAGTGTGAATTAATGAATTAACTCAGAAAGACTGCACTTTAAAAATGGGAAATTCGTCTAACGGTTTAACTCTCAGACAAAAATGGTTACCACACAGAATTAATGGAGAGAAAAAAAGCCGGAAATTTCAAATTCACCCTAAACCAATACAACGGATGCTTTCAAGAATTTGATGACATCCCCCCTTTCGCTTAGTAGCCCTTGTTTCCACGGATCCTAGCTCTCATGTCAACCTGGTACAAGAAGGGAAAAACAAGCATAACATGTTAGCTATATATCGTAAAACATAGTCGAGATTAACTTGATAAGATTGAAGCTCAAAGTTCACATGAAAGATAGCTTCTTTTTTGTTCAACTAAGATTAGTATAAACCTGATTTAATCTACTTTAAAAGGATAATGATTTTCTGATTTATCATGAAACTGTTAAGCAAATATAGCATGTGCAATATAAGATTTATTGTAATGATGATACACCTAAAAGAAACCTAACCGTTTGTGAATTAGTAATTGTGTGTTAGTGTATTTTCTCATGTCCTAACTGTGTTTACAATGTATTTTTGGACATGCCATTCTTGCTCAAGCCTCACCTGCTTGGCGCATTTTACTGTTACTGATAATATATTTTAAGAGGATCGATATTGGATCCTTCTTTACAAAAGAATGATCTTTTCTTCAAAGAGATCGATCCTTCCATGTAAAAATTTGGAAAGACTGATGTGGCATAGATGGTGTCTTAATAAAACAGGCCAAGCTCGGACAAAATTTTCTAGCATATTTCGGGCAGGGCATGGACAAGACACAATTTTTGTTAATATAAGGCCTAGGCCCGACTTAACCCATGAATAGACCACAGTAACCATGCAAGACAGCGATTTCCAGCTGCACAAAGTAAGTATCAACCTAAAAAGTTGCATAGAATAGAGGGGCTGGGGGCATGGAATCTTGAAAATACATGCTTTTGATAACAAGAAAAACAAAAAGGTTTCATGTTGCTTTTTATGCATTAAACTTGTGAATTCCATCAACTCTTTTGTACCGAGTTCTTATATCAACAGCTTAAGTTGAAGAAAATAACCATATTCAAAAGCCGATACCAAGAAACACGAAAACCCCACAAATAAGATGTTTGGTCTAAACCGAAATATACATTGTAGTTACAGTAGAGTTATACAACCGTAGTTCAATCAGTGTTATTCTAGGTTTTGAGCATTGATTCGTTTTGTCTACAACTTATCATCTACAATCATGGAATCCCAATCATTCACAATGGATCAATCCATCTAAATCTCATATTATCATCACTAGACCTAGTAGAGACTATATAACCGTAGTTCAATCGGTCTTATTCTAGGTCTTGAGCATTGGTTCGTTTTGTCTACAACTTATCAGCTACGATCATGGAGTCCCAACCATTCACAATGGATCAATCCATCTAAATCTCATATTATCATCACTAGACCTAGTAGTTTTGGATACAATACTTAAAAAAATAACTAAAACACAACAGTAGAGACAAAACATAAAATATTAAAACAAACACAATATGAAACATGAATATGTCATACAAAACGAATTATTAGCATGTCAAATTTTATAGATATATAACACTTTAAATATGATTATAACTTGAAAAAAAAACGCAACACAAACACCATAAGGATACAAATATTACTAGTTCTTGTCCTCACCAGGGGCGGATACAAGGGGGGGAAGGCAGGGACCCTGGCCACCCAAAGTTTAAAAATTGCAATCCTAGCCCCTCTATAAATGCTCAAATTATAAATTAATATAGGGGGAAGTTATTGTTTGGTCCCCCAAAAATGAAAATATTCTATTTAGTTCCTTAAAAATGATAAAATATATATTTGACATCTCAAAAAGTTATAATTTAATTTTGGCCACCCCCTAAAATAAATTCTGGATTCACCCCTGGTCCTCACCATCTCTATATGCAGCAAAAGTAATTGTAAATTATGTTCAATCTAATCTATATCAGCAGAAGGCAAATTCATTTCCATCCATGGCATAAAAAAGGGTTAATTGCACCAAGCATTCACAAACTATTGGTCAAAATCTAAGTTGATCCCTAAACTCTATAACATTCCAATTGAAATATCATCCTAATTAGGTCATTCCGTCTATCTAACCATAAACTTTGAGGCTAATACAAAATTTGATCTGACAGGTTTTGAAACATTTATTAATCCATCAGTGTCTAAAAAAATGAAACGGCCTTAAATCTAAGCTGACATTTAAGGCCAAAGTTAACTGTTAGACTAAGGGAAGGATCTGATTAAAACAATACATCTATTTGAGGATTCAATTGGAATGCTTTGAAGTTTAGAGACTAATTTAGAACTTGGCCTCAATTGGAGGATTCAATTGGAACATCTGAAGCAATTAAACCAAAAAAAAAGAAAGAAAGAGGATAGCCCTCCCTAAACCAATTAGAATTATAACTTCCACCACCATCAACTCCATGACTAAAACCCTAAACCCTATTCATAAAAGATTAAAAATTTCATCAAGATAACAAACATGGCAAATAAAGAAGAAGAATGTAACATACCTGTCCTCTTTTGCAATTGAAATAAGTTTCTCTGAGTCCAACACATTCGCTTGGTATACAAGGGCTTTTCTCTCCAGCGCATTCCCTAACTGAACGCTTCTCAACCTATCCCATATTAATCCCCAAATTTAGTAAATTTCTATCATTTCACGTTAGGGAAAAATTAAATTGGGAAATCAAAGGGGAAAAACAACAACAATAATAAAGAGAGTAGATGGAAAAGGGAAAGAAGAATACCTTAACACAATCTGATTCGCTTAGACACTTCACCAGTTCCATAGCCAAACCTTTGCAAGATTTTGACATTTTTTTCAATTTCCCAAAAAAAATTTCTTTTGGGTCTAAAATTTCCCAACAAATTATATATATAAGCCTTTTTATTTTCTTCAAATTGAACGAAAATGAGTAAGGCGATCAAATTTCTTTGATTGATTACTGGGTTTTTACCTTTTTTTTTCTCAATTTGTAGTGTTCTTCAGTTTCCTCGTCAATATTTTGGTATGATTTGAATTTTCCCTTTTTATAAGTAGTATAGAGTTCGAAATTGTCAGTGCTGTATATTTTTTTCCTTCGTTAGGAAGTTTAAATTTAATAATATAAAGGATTAAATTTATTAAATTATTTAATATTAAGATAAAATTGATAGAATAAAAGTAAGTATTGAGTATTAAATATGTTATATTAGTTAGTAAAATAATTTCCTTATCAATTTAACCACAAAGTTAATGTTTAAATTTAAAAAAATTAAACTTAAATGATCAAAATAGAAATATGATTATAATTGGATGATTATTTATATAGTTTATCTTAAAACCTTTTCTTATAACATAATATCATATTTAATATTTTATTATTTACCAACATATCATTGCTGATGATCAGTAAAAATGTCGTGTAAACCGATATAAAAATCAATTACATTTTAATTTTTTCGCTCAAAAAATGATAAATTAATCCATATTTATTAGATTAAAAAATAAATTAATACTTTTATCATGTACATCAACATACACGTGCCACACCAAACATTACTATATGATTATTTCATCAACTATACCAATTTTTAACAATTCAAACATATAAAAATTTTAACAAAAAAAATCTAATTTAATCTTTGATTTAATATATAAAAAATTAATTTACTTAATTTGCCCCCGATGACTATATATTGACAGATAAAGGCTTACTACTATTGCATAAAAACCGTACAGAAAGTCAAGAATAAAAATAATTCATGCTATTTAACACAATATAAAGTAACCCAAATTCTCTCCAAAGATGATATACGAGTACTTTGACAAAACCGGACCGAAAGTCTAACAGAACAAGCCTTCGATTTCCGGTTGAACCAGTTCAATCAACCGGATCCGATTATTGCAATGGTTTTTACTACTCATTACAGCGTCTCTATAGCCACAACTAAAACTGAGAGACTAAGCAAAGCCAGGTCTGCAACAACAATGAGCCTAAATATGCTTTTATTCATTCATAGGGTGGATATATGTTAAAAACACTGAAATCATGATTAGTAGTTCCTAGACTGCTGAGGATCGGGATGAGCTAGATCCAACTGATTGCCAGAGCTTGACCCAGTCCAGCATCGCTTTAGCAGCACGAGCAAACACAGGGTCCATCGATCCTAGCCGCTCTTTAACAGCATTTGCCACCTCAACTATGCATTCCTCCACTGTTGTAGCTTCTCGTGGCAACCTTACAGACTGAAAGAAGGGGATAACTTCCTCCATCAGCTTCACACCCTCCCACTCCTTTTTCAAGCTTGCTATAGGGTCACCTCTATCGATTCTCCATATGTACGGCAGTCCGGTTTTCACACCGAGCTCCAAATGATCACATACAACCTTAACACACAACCCACTCCAGATGTCTTCCATTGTTTCCCACCTACACTTACCTTCCCCAGCCAACCTCAGAGCTGGAACCAACGCAGGTCCTACTGCCTCCCGCTCGAAAGCGATGTTGATTCCACTAATAGGTATAAGGGACCCGGCTGGGACAGTCATAACTGCGTCTACATATCGGGAATTCCTTTGCCTTGCCTTGAGGGCTTGAGTAGGTGCATCATGATCAGCCAGATTAAGCCATAGCCCACATGACAATGCACATTTCACCCCACTCCGAAGACTGAATGGGTAGCCACGAACAAAATCAGCTCCTTCAGCAAAAGGGTCATACAGAGTATTAAAAAAGAATGGTGTGGCTGGGTTGGTAAGGTTGCTTATATGCTGGGCAACAGCATCCACCAAAAAGCCCTTAGGGTCTCGGGTTGGGAGGCAGTCATCGTCTACAGAGATAATGTACTTTTTCCGAGAAACAAGATATCCAAAATACCTGCATGAATAGCCAGAGAACAGAATCGAAGTAGAAGAACCCACCACTTGATCTATGTCAGGCTTTCCGTAGACATCAAGGTTAAAGCCTCCAGGTATTTTGAGCTCCTCTTTCAAATCAGGGTCTTTGACAATTATGAGATGAAATCGAGAGAAAATTGGTCTCCATTCATTCATAAATGTTGTCAGATCCGAACAAAGAGCTCCTATTACAATGTCAACCTCATCATCCTTAATTGCTAGAGACATCTTGCCAAATACCAACAATCCAATCCCAAAGAGCTAGGCCTCTTAAAAGCAACCGTTCGTAACTCTTTAGTCCAATGTACTATGTGTTCCACTGATTAAACCGATCTCAGAACTTCTCAGAACATCCTACAGAGGGAACAGAAGTTCATCATAGAAATCAACTCAAAATCCATTGTAAAAAAAAAAAAAAAGCGAATATTTGAAACTCCAAAAATGACTTACTGGTAGGAAGGACAGGGGTAAGTGTGACTCGAATGTTGAGTGCTTGTATGAGAGAAAAGACCTCGTCCTTACCAGTATCTATAAACAACTGGAGAACTCTCTCAGTTAACTTTCCAGCTCTCAGCGTTCTCTGCCAAATCATGAAAATACGTCTTACAAAATGAATGCCATTAGAACTAAACAAGATAAAATATACCAGGTTAAAGAGACGAACCGGATTTGTAAACCCGAAATATAAGATAATCAGACAGAAGAACGAAGCTAAAAATATGTATAAATAGCTAAAAAAAAAAAGAAAAAATTCCAGATGAGAAAGAAGGGGATGGAAAAGATTTACAAAAACAAAAAAAGGTAAAATCTGCAATGTGCAATGGAACATGAAAAGGGGCAAAATGATCATAACATAGAAACTTCAGTGTAAAGGTTGCAGCAAATTGTAAAACTTCTCACATAAGCGATACGAGAGAGCAATGTGAGCTATCCATCAAAGCACCAAAAGATGAAAAAAGAGGAAAAGGGTTCATGAGCCTCCTGAAGTGCTATCATGTTGCCTTATCTTTAAAGGCGTGCAAACTTTAATGATGCTTAACTCGTGGAAATAGCCAGATTCTCAACATGGCCAACTTTAATAATCAAACCCTCAAAACTTTAAATTTAACATCAATTCTTCAAAATCTTGATGATTTTGTCCTACCAAAGTAGAGTTTCATGATCTAGAACTTGGGACATTAAAACTGAAAACGAAAAAGAGAGAGCAGTGGCTTTGAACATCCTAAGGCCTCAAACTTTCATAGAAGTATAATTGAGAATGGGGCTTAAATTTAATAGGAAATATTAACCAATGTTGTCAAGAGCACACCGTAGGTATTAGTACCCTAAACTGCCTGAGGCAATATGTATATATATGTATTTCTATACATGTCTCTTATACGTAAACATATGCAACAAGCTTAACACATAATTAGGGTAATGAACTTCAGAGATTGGTCCACTTTATCGATGAAACATGCAAAATTTTCTTTAAATTTTGTTGGCCATCATGCATAACATTTTTAAGGTCCCAAATCTGTTCTCAAATACCAAATATTGATAAGTAGAGAGTTTGGAATTATCCCTATCTTACCAGTAAAGTTACATCTAAAGAAAAGAATCAGAAGTAATAAATTGAAGATTACTTCAATCAAGCAAGCTTTTTATGCCTATCATCTTGATCTTACAAGAAAGTATGCCTTGACAAACAAGCCATATGACCGATTAAATGTACTTGACCTAACCGGTTTAAAGCGCTTTTTTTGTCAGAAACTAAGGCACGAGTGCTTGATAACACTGAAATTGACTTAAATCTACTATTAAAAAAGGAATGATATTTAAGAATCACAACATAAACTTGAATATTGAAAAAAATAAAAGAATCCAAAAATCATAGATCATCAAACAAATTTGACAATGCAGATTAAAGGCAATAATACCTCGAGAAAACTATTAACTACTTTCTAAAGATTTAGCTATATTCTCATCAAAGTCAAAGGAATCGTTGGACCAACAATACATGCAATACAATTTCAAAACCCACCTAATAAGGGATTCATAGTTTCACATAAAAAGGGGGAAAAATCCCTCAAATTAAACAAGAAACTAAAACTACCCATCAAGCCAAAAGGCAAAATAAACCTACAAACTAACAAAGAAATTAAAATTACCCATCAAATCAGAAGGCAAGAAAAAAAAGCCCACAAAATAACAAAGAAATTAAAACTACACATCAAGCCAAAGGGCAAGAAGAAAAACCCACAAAACAAACAAGAAATTAAAACTACCCATCAAGCCAAAAGGCAAGAAAAACCCGCAAAATAACAAAGAAATTAACACTACATCAAGCAGAAATGCAAGAAAAAAATCCACAAAAAAACCAAAAATTAGATCTACCCATCAAGTCAAAAGGCAACAAAAACTCAAAAAAAAAAAAAGAAACTGAAAAAAATGAGAAATAATATTTTACCAGGAAGAGATCGATGACGATATGATCGGGAAGAGGAGAGAGATCTGCGATATTGGAAAGGTTAAGAACAGCTGAATCTATAGTCAGAGATAGCAAAGAGGGCGAGGTTCTCATTCACTTACTGCTTATTCTTTTCTCTGTAAATTTATATTTTAAAAAAATTAATATCTCGATTTATAACTAAGAGTCTAAAACAAAAAAAAATTATAAAATGAAAATGAAAAAAAAAATTCTAAGAAAATAAAGTAGAAGATTTTTGCACTGGTTTCTCCGTGGTTCGTCCGTCAACCTTTGACAACTGGAATGTTTGCCCGCTTCACAAGGTTGATTATTATTAATTTTTATTTTTAATTTAAATTAAGCCCATTTTTATTTTTTTAAATTATTTTAGTATTTATTTATTTAATAATTTAGAATTTCGGAATATTTGCCACGTTCTACTTAGGATTTAGCTTAGCATGTCAACTAGAAGTACCATGGACAATTATATGCCAATCCACTATGTCTACTTAGTAGAATTAATTTAATAAGTAATTAATTATGTGTTTATTAAAAATAGAAAATAATTTTAAAAATTACAGAAACTAAAATTGACTAATCAAACAGTGTAGAGATTAAATTTAATCAAATTAAAGTACATAAATCAAATTCATAACTTTCCTTAAGTACAGGGACTAATAATATAATTTAATCTAATAAAAGTACTAAATTATGGCACGTGAAGTTAGTAAATCACTTCTATAAAAAATTAAAAAAATTTATATAAAATAACTAAATGTAGCTTTGATTGAGATAATAAAGCTGAGATGTTAATCATTATACTGTTTTGAGTGATTTGAATAGATTTATATGTAAATATTTTTCTAAATTTTATATGAAAATATAAAAGTGTTTTTAAAATAATATTAATTATTTTGTAAAAATAAGGGTTTTTTTACAATTTTATAATTGAACTGAGACCAATTAACATCAATTCAATAAAATATTTTATATAAATATATGAAAAATTAATAGACAAAAACACCATTAATAAAATTTGACAATAATTCTCTCCCTCTCTATATATAGAGATAAATGTTAAATTCAGATAGTATGAATAACTCTAATTAGAATAAAATATTATATTTTTTTTCATACAACTTCTCAAAACAAAACATAAGTTATTATTATTTTTATTCACGTATTTTTTCAAATTAGAGTAGAAAGTAGTCAACTCTTTTTTTATAAAAATATAATTATTTCTCGAAAAATCAAAATTTTATATAAAATATTTTTTCAATGGGAGTATGGTAGATTCTAGTGCTAATTTAAAATTTTAATATTATAATTTTTAATAATAAAATTTAATATTATAAAATAGCCAAACATTAATTTAATTAAAAATAAATAAAATAAACTTATAAAAAAGTAGTATATTAACATGATTAAATAAATAAATAATTAACAAACTAAAAACTACTCTTTATATCAACCAGTCACATTATTTTATAAATAAACTTTACTTATAATTATGATTAAATTGATGTCACGAGTTAATTGAATATCGATTTAATTGAAAGTTGACAAAAATTTATTTTTCATACAAAATAATGGCTTATTGATCGGGTATTCACATTTTCAAAATAATTTGGGTTCAAATCATGATTATATAAAAAATAATTTAATTTACCCTGTATTGATAGTCTTATTGATTTCAAATTAATTAATTCAATTAAAAATTTTATGATTATTTTATAATTTTTATAAATTATATAAATTTTAATATTTTTTTATAATTTTTAATTAATTTTATAATTTATTAAACTTTTTATTTTATAATATTTACGATTTTATAAATTTTAATATATGTATAATTATAAATAGTTACATCTAAATTAAATTATTAAGTGGGTTTCTAGGTTTTTTTAAATAAAAAAAATCGTATATATACTTTAATTATGCTTACTCTTTTGTTATTACTTAATCACGGCTTCTATCAACACCGCTGACGTCGAGTCGTTATATTCTACCTCACCGCCATCGGCCGACGTCCTCCCTTCTTCTTTTATATCACTTCTCAAATTCTGATTTTTTTTCTTTAATTTATACCCTTTTCGTGTTTATACACTCTCAAGTTCGTATTTGGGTAAATTCAATTTCAAGCTAATTCTTTTTAAATAAAAGGAGGAAAAACAGATTTCTTAGTGAAAATCATGAAGGTCGTACACCGAGACCTAGTTCCCAATGGCCCCGGCAGCGTCAAGGTAAAAAAAAAGGGATTTTTTCCCCTTGAATTTTGAGTTTTTCTTTTTAATGTAATATTATTGATTGCAGATGATACCAGTGGATTCAGAGGATCTCTGGTTTGCTTACAATTTGATAGCTACTGGGGATTCGGTTATGGCTCGAACCGTCAGGTATTTTTTTGGTTCCATTATTTAACTGTGTGCTTTCTTTTTTGAATTGAATTTAGCTGCTTTATATCGTTATGGATGAGGTAATTTAGGGTTTTATAGAGCTTTTATGTAGTATGATTAGTTTAAATTCTATAATTTGTCTTTATTTTTAATGTTACTGTTTTCTGTTAATACGGGGTTTCTTGTTCATGAATTAGTAGTACTCATAAGTCGGTTATTTGTTAGTTGGTTAAAAAATTATTTTTTCTCTCATGGTAGCTGTGGTTCAAGAAATAAAAAACATTTATGTCGGTTGCATGAATAGTCCTCCAATCATTTTTATTCTTCACCATCACGTCCTCAAGTTCTAATAGTTTCATGTTATTGTTTATCGCTTTTAACCATGTCTTTTTTGGTCTCCCCTTCAAGCTTTCACTATATGCAACTTTAATTTGTTCCATCCTCCTAGTAGTAAAAATGGTGTTTTCTCACTTTATCTTCTATAGGAATCATCCTGATAAGTAGACTGGTATCCTTATTTCTGACTTGGCCTTTATCACACTACATGATTGTAACATTTGCATCTTGGTTATACCCATCTTTGTAGATGTTTCTCTTGTCAGTCCAGCATTCCATGCCATATAGTAAAGCAAGTTTGATAGTTGTCCTATAAAACATCCGCTTCAAATTCGAAGGCTTTTCTCATACTAGGTCATAACTTTTCAGTGCAGTGGTATTTTTAGCATCTAAAACTAAAATAGAAACAGGTCAATGTTTGTAAGTTTCTTGATGTCATACCTTATTAGTATTATGTGCACTCCATAATAGGAAAGTTCTAAGGGAGACATCCGGTGGAAGAGATGCAGAGCGTGTTGCCCTGAAGTTGGAAATAAAAGTCGAGGTATGATTGTTTAAGACAGCCAATTGATTTTTTTTCTCAGTTTTTTTACCTGCCAATATGTTTTAACAGCGTCGTTGGTTTTTAATTTTGTAGTTAATGTATGAGTATTAGTACTGATATCATGACATATTTCTTTAGGCCATAGATTATGACAAAGAAGGATCTGTCTTGCGTATAAGGGGGAAGAACACCTTGGAGAATGAGCATGTTAAGGTAGGTGTACCATAGGGTTTTGTCCCTTTTTTCCATCCTTTTTCTTATTGCTTTTAAAATGCATCATCATCTTGTTGCAGATAGGACAATTCCATACTCTCGAACTTGAGCTTCAGCGACCTTTTGTTTTAAGAAAGGTAGTTATCCTTTTTGGAATTTTCTGTATCATTGTATCTTTTCCTGTTTGTCCTCTTGCTTTGGGTGCTATATATGTGTGATATAAAAATTGTATGGTTTTAGGCATCTCTCTCACACTTCAGTAAGCAAACTTCTACTGCTGATAGTTATGATTGTCGCTCTAGTTGCTACACTTCATCTGTCCACATATTCCTGTATAGTTAGAGAATCTTTGATATGGTATGAATAATATGTTGTTTACTTTCTACATGTTTTGAGTTTTTTAGAGATATGCGATGTACATACATTTCTTGCCAGTAAGATGTGTCTCTGACTCTGGTTGGGTGTGCTAGAAAAGAGGGATGGGGGCCATCAAGAATATTTGACAGGGGATAGTTGACAGAGGCTTTGAAAAGTAAAATAGCTTATTGAAACACTAAATACTGACGAAACTAATTATAACAAGAAAGTACATATTATCTAGTTTTATTCAAGTTACATCCATGCTCCATACTGCTATAGAAAACAGGAAAATGTGGAATGGATCATGCCCAATAATAGAGAAATCTTAATAGTGATTCTAGCCTATCCTGATTGCAATGCTAAATACTGACTAAACTTCTAGGTTATATTTCCCATAGCCGTTCTTTCTTTTATACCCTTCTGAATAAAAGTCTTCTTTTGTAATTCATGGACCTGATGGGATATGCCATTATCTCTGCACATAATATTAGCTAGTTGCTTGGATTATGTTCTTCAGAGCTTTTGTTTTATCTTATTAGTCTTATTGTTGTTCATCTATTACTAGTATTTCTGTTATTGTTTCTCTTTAAAGCGTACTGTCTTCTCTCTTTCGAAGTATTTGATACTCTCACTGAATTGTGGAATTTTTGTTGCATATTTTAGAAAATATGGGACTCATTGGCATTAGATGTTCTCCGACAGGCCTCTGGTATGTAGTCTGACTTCTCCAATTGTCTGTATAGCTACAAAATGAAAGCATCTGTTGTTTATTTTTGTGCTGAGTTTCATCTGTGTTTGATGGAAAATTGCTGTTATCTTGGTTAGTGTTTGTGAGAAGTGTTTTCTAGGATCAGAGAATTTTTAGCTGATTTACCTTTGCACTTATTGCTTAAAGTGTTGATTTTAATAAGAAGGGGAAAGAATCTCTTTAGCTTCACAATTAAGGTTAAAGAGTTCATGATTAGGGCTGTTTGCCAGTTCTTATTTAGTAACAGACTGGCATATCTTGCGTCAGTTAAATTGGTAGTTTGTGGCATTAATTTAGGTTTGATTCCTTCATTTAGCGCTGTTGATTTTAGGCTTGGCATTAACATTGTGCCACCATGCAATCACATGGGTCTAAAAATGGTATCACATGTCATCATCTAGATAAACCTGGCAAAGCTGATTGGTTTTAGTCCTGGTATTAACATTTTATCACCATACCAAGAAACTTATCCAGTCCCATTTTGAATCTAAAGTGAACCTGCCTGGCTTAGAAATTCCAAAAAAATGCTTTTGTACTTTTTTATTAAAAATATTTATAGTACTAATCAGCACCACCTCATAAAGTTTCAGGTTGGCATGTTATCATCAACAAAAACAGTCATGTGACCTAATTTAACTATAAAGCTTTAACCTTGTTATCAACTGTTCTTAAATTACATTTTATTGAAGGTATTGGGATTAAAACCATTAAAATTCAGGTAGAGGAGACTAAACACACAGAACTGAAATAATAAAGGAGCAAATTCAGGCTTCAACCAAAAAAATACTAAAATGATGACATTCCTACTTTATATTTGTTACTTGTTACAGTGTCTTTGTCTATCTGCATATCCCTTCTAATAGTTGAATAAGTGTTTGGATTTCTCTTCTCCCTCCTTTTGTTTCTTGCCTTTCTCCTAAAACATGGTTGTCTTCTTGTATCTTCATTTGCTCTATAGTTTGTCTTCTGTGTCTCAACTTCAGTAATGCAAATTTAGGTTGCATCACTTTTCCATTTGAAAGGTTTTTAACAAGTATGATTTAACTTTGCAATTACTGCTTAGTATATTTCAGATCCTGGTGCGAGTGCAGATCTGGCTGTGGTACTAATGCAAGAAGGGCTAGCAAATATTTTGCTTGTTGGTAAAAGGTCTGTGCGACTAACTTGAAGAATGAATTTGGTACTCTGTTTTATATGCTTGTTAAGGTGATTAATATGAAGTTGGGAGATTATCCTTTTCTTTGTTGGGTGCCTGACATCCCTAGAAATCTAAGATGTGAAGTTCAAAAAATCATTCAATAAAGGCATTTGACATCTGTGGGATGATTTGTGGTGTTTCAGTTTTTTGGTGATAAGGATGCTAAAGTATTCTACTTTGTAACTTGAGTATCTCTTCTGGTTTGTAGTAGTCCTCTTTGTAGTATTTCTTTCTAGAAAAGACGGGGTTGTATTTTTGTCTCTTAAACATTTGTTAAGTATCGACATAAATTGTCAGGAAAAGATTTTGGGCAAGTGTATAAGAGTGTTGGGAGCAAGTGACCAGTCCTTTCTGAAGTAGAATTTATCAGTTGCAAGTTTTTTTTTTCTGGAATGAGATAATAGTTTGAACCTTCATTTTAAATCATCCTTTTCAAAGTATTACTCATGAGAAGATGCTGTTACACCATGTCTGCTCGATCCAGTTCCTGTCTGCTACTTGCATATTTGACTTTCAAATGTTAATTTCTTTAGTATTTAATTGTGTACAAGATTTTTAACTTACTACCATATTGGCATGTACAATAGTATGACAAGTACCCGTTCACGGATTGAAACTTCAATTCCTCGTAAGCATGGACCTGCCATTGCTGGTTATGAGTCGGTATGTATTTTTTTTTTAAAATTATTCTTATACATTTGGAATTTATTTCTGACTTAGAAAGCCCTGTGCCTTTGAGATCATGTAATGAGAATTGGGTTTTGTTCTCTACCTTGTTACTTTGTGTACTTATTGATTTCTTTTCAACATTCTACAGGCTTTGAAGAAGTTCTTTGAGAATGTTCTACAGGTCAGTTATACTTGAATTGTAATATCACTGTTTTATATGATTTAAAGTGCGTTTATTTTATTTCTAAGTTGTTTTTGTTCATCTTTGATAGGCTTTCCTCAAACATGTTGATTTCAATGTTGTTCGCTGTGCTGTTATTGCTAGTCCTGGCTTCACAAAGGTCTGAGACAAAGCCTTTTAACTCATTTCCTTTCTAATTGCCTCGATTCTTCATTTACTTTAATTTTCCTTAGACAATAACTCATGGAAAGACATTTTACAGCTTTTTTCTGTTTAAACATGTGTTACATTAGGCTTTATTATCTTTTTTTTGTCTTTGATCTGTTTCAGGACCAGTTCCATCGTCATCTTATGTTGGAAGCAGAAAGAAGACAATTGAGGCCAATTATTGAGAATAAGTCGCGAATAATTCTTGTTCATACAAGCTCCGGATATAAGTAAGTTTTCTTTCTGCTTCAGCTTTTACTCTGCTAACTGTAATGGGCAATGTAAATTTGCATCACATCTAAAATACGTTTATCTAGGAGCTCAATGTGATATATTAACAGTTCCATTATTTCGGGACATCTATATTCTCTGTCTTGAGAATTTCCTTGTACATTCTTAGTGAACCACATTATGTTCTTTGCTTCCCTACTTACATTGCATCAAGTATCTATTTTGAAAAATCTGGCATTAGAATATACTAGTCTACACATTAAGAACTCTAGAGAACGATGTCCATCTACTTTTTGATCTCCAATAAAATATGGGGATTCTGAAATGCTTCGTTCTGGTAACAGAACTGTAATGGTTGATGGCTTCATTTATCTTACCTATATTCCTTAGTGAATTCAGATGCCCTTATAAATTTTCTAACTGATGCTATTTATTTCAGAGCTTTAGTACAAATATGGATCTTAGTGTAACTTGACTATAATGCAGGCATAGTTTGAGAGAAGTCTTGGATGCCCCAAATGTTATGAGCATGATAAAAGACACCAAAGCTGCACAAGAGGTATTATAGAAACCATACCAGGCTAAGAATTTTATTTTTTTTACTCATTGGTTGTTCTTTTTATTTATTTCTTCTCATAACAGCTTTTTATGCTTTGTTTCCCTAATTTTACCAGGTCCGAGCTCTAAAGGATTTCTTCAACATGCTTTCAAATGTAAGGTTCAAACTTAGTGTTTCTACACTATTTTTTGGTTATATTCCATGTTTAGAATGACTTAATGATACTTTCATTTTTGTTAATATGTTCTTAAGTTCATTAAGATAATGAAAGTCGAAATGTGGTTTATCTTTTAATATATGGTCAAAGTGAAGGTTAGTTATGAAACAGAGCCCGATAACACTGACTAGACTGACTTAGCGATGGGCTATGGGTTAATTGTGTTTTGGGCCTTTTCATGGTAATTAAGTAGTTTAGGTTAATGATCTGGCTGCTCAAACAATATATAATTGTATACAATGTTTTTACTTGATTAATTAGAAGTGAATATTATGTATTTTATTACACTTTAAACATTACAAATGAAAGGGCATGATTCTGAATGAAGATGCTACACAAAATGAATGTGTCAGAATGGATGTTCATGGTGTCATGAATAGTTACCAAAGCACGACTTCTCTCACAGACACCCGTATGCATGTGCACATATGCACATGGATGTATTTGTACACAATGTGTGTGCCCATATTAATTAGTTGAGGAAGTGGCTGAGGGAACTGGAGTCTTGGCTGGATAAACAATGGCTCGATTGCTTGTTTTAAAACTTAGTTGTCTTCTATTTGGCTATGTTCTTATCTTATAGTTGCTTTGGTTTTATCATTAAGGATCCTGCACGTGCATGCTACGGACCAAAACATGTGGAGATTGCCCATGAGCGAATGGCAGTTCAAACACTTCTTATTACCGACGATCTCTTCAGGTTGGTATATCATATGATCAACACAATATCTTTGGACAGTTGTTTAGATTGAATTAGAATTTAGTAGCACATAATTGTTTTTCCATTTCCTGCTGTTCTGCTGATATTCTCTTGATTTGACTGCGAGATTGATGGAAAGCACACAAAAATTGCTGTACAAATCAATTTATCTGCTTGCTGCAGCAATATGTCTTTATTCATGAATATGTAGAACCTCAGTACGAATATGACACTTTGTACACGAATCATAGTCCTATTTTAGGATTTTGACCATGTCATATTTACACAGTGACACAGTAAAAGGAAAAACATGAGACACAACATGCATAAATGGATTGCCAGATCTATTGCTGACATTCGAGGGTTAGGGGTGTTAGTGTTCACTATTTTGTATCATTCTCGGGATCGGCCTTCATTCTTTCATATAGCTTATTGGCATTTTATTGCTGACTTTGTATGCAGGAATTCGGATGTAATTACGAGGCAAAAGTACGTCGGTTTGGTGAACTCTGTGAAGAATTCGGGGGGAACTGCTCACATTTTTTCGTCTATGCACGAATCAGGGGAACGTGAGTATTCGTTTGTTGCATTTGGTCTTTTCGTTTTATAGGTATTCTGAATTCACTTACACTCATTTTTCACATCCATATTCAGAACTGGCACAGCTGACTGGCATTGCAGCAATCCTTCGTTTCCCTCTTCCGGATCTAGAAGACATCGAAATGTAGGGTACCGTTTTCTGCATATGTTCGGAGTTTCCGTCACCGAGATTTTATACTGTACTCGTATTTCTCCCCCCCTTTCGGTCATATATAATGTTTTAATCAGTATTTGAACTGTATCATATCCAGATACAGCTAGTATTTAATCAACTCTAGAAGTGTAACATTATTTCATTCAGTGTGTTTTGGAAATAAAATATTCAATTTAAATGTTTTCTGCATTATCCTACATTTGGCTTTTTTTGGTAAATCTACGGCTGTAAATTATTATTTAAATATTTTAGTATTTTTTATGAATTTATAATGATTTGTTTAGTCAAATTGGATAAGTTGATCGTATATGTTAAAACTAAAAATCGAGACCACCAATTCAATTTTAAAATTTTTGTATCGAATTTAGTTTTTGTTAGGTCTCATTTAAAAATTTAATTAATCGATAGAATAAAAATTCAGTCAATAATAAAATAATTAAATCAATGAGAATTTGATTATATTTTTTCTTATTAATTATTGGTTATATTTAATAATCATTTAATACCAAACTTATATATATTAATATTTTGTTTCATTTTAAGTTAAATTGAGTCAGTCCAATTACTGAACCACTGAAGAAAATGATTAGTATTCTTTTTTTTTTTTTAAATTAATATTCGATCCATTATCCTATAAAAAAATTCGATTCAATACTTTTTTTTTTTGAGAAACTAAATAAAAAGATAAAATATATATTAGAAAAAAACAAAAAAAAAATGCAGAGTGGTAAAATAAATACAAAAAATTTAAACAAATTAGACGAAAAATAAACATTTTAAAACCTGATTAATATAATATTAAAATACATACTTATATACTTTATTAAAGTTTATACGAATACTATGACATAATACATTTTTAATTATATATTCTTTTACAAATATAAGAGATAATTTTCACAAAATATAACATTTCCAAAGCACAAATTTAATGGAGGGATTAATTTGTATATTTTAAAATGTATAAGTATCCATTTTTCAATAAAGGGATCAAAATGTAATTTGTTCCTAAATATAGGGACTTTCCTAATACTTTTACCTTATATTAAATAACACATATATAAAAAGAAAAAAAAAAGATTTTTCTGATTAGTTTTATAAATTATTATTTTTATTAATTTAAACATAAAATATTCCTTTTCGGTTCGAATAATTAATCAAACATATTAATAATAATTGAAATCAAAATTAATAAAAATGACTCGAATACCACTGTTCAAACTAATTTCCCGTTTCTTTTTATTTCTTACTCATGATTAGTGGTGTAGTTAAGTTGTTGGCAGGTGTCTTGTTGTTTTAAAATTGAAATTTTTTTATTTAAGTTTTTAAATATTTAAATTAATATAAGTAAAATTATATTTTGATTCATAAAATAATAAAAATTAATTTAATGTTTTAAACATTATAAAAATATAAATTATTAAAATGATTAAATTATATTTTTATTATTTTAAAAATTATAATTTAATTTTAATCTTTTAAAATAAATTCTAATTTCGTCTCAACTTATGACGTAGTTTAAAACTATCCTATCAGATTAGATCGATTAAATTAAAAATCTATTCGATAAGAAATATAAAATTAATTGACTATAAAAGTCTATCGAGCCTAGCAAAAATTTCATTCAACATAATTTTAATATATTTTTTAATATTTTTAAAAACTTATTTATTCTAACCCAAGAACAGGTGATTTTGACTTACTCAGCCGTAATAGGACCTAATTCAACGTGTTTCACTTTTTTTATAGAAGGAAAAATAAATCAAGCAAAATATTGGAAATGTACAGGGTTAAAATACCTGATAGGTCCCTGTACTATAGGGACTAGATCAAATTAGTTCCTCTATTATTAAATGATCAATTTAATTCCTATATTATTAAAAAGAGTTAAATAAATCCAAATTGTAATAAAATTAATATTTACTGTATAAAAAATATCTTGAAAATTATTACACTAAATAGAGTACCTCTTAAATACAGTCAGTAAATCAAATGTTACAATGAAAATCAATTTTTTCTCACTCAATAAAGCAAAATATTGGTAAAATATTGGAAATAGTTCAACGTGTTCCACTTTCTTTTCTATATGAAAGGGAAAATAAAGCAAAATATTGGAAATATGGTATCTTTTATAAAATCAAAATAAAGTATATATTCATATATATTCTTTAATATTTATGGTAAAAGTACAATGAAAGCTCTTATACTAAGAGTTAGATTGCATGTTGCCCCCTTTACTTCAAAAATAGACATATTAATTTCTATACGTTAAATTAAAGAGCAAATTGATCCTTCCGTTAGAAATTCATCCATTTCTACTATCTGATTATTCAGTCAACAAGCCAATTTTAAACAATAAAAATTGATGAAATTTTTAACATAGAGGACTAATTTGCTCTTTGATTTAATGTATAGGGATAATTTGTTTATTTTGCAATGTGGTTGCTAATACAGGCGTCTCCATGGCAGTTTTGCCATTTATATATAAAAAATCATATATTTATCTAAAGGAAAAAAAAAGAAGCTTTTTCTTTCTTTCCTGTGGATCTTTGCTCACATGTTCACATGGACATGGAGATGGTTCTCAAGCATTCGTTTCTTTTTCCCTTTCTCTTCCCTTCCAAGTTTCCAACTTTGATTCTCTTTTAACTGAAAAACCAGAGCCCCAAACTCTTACGTTTTCTAACACCTTCCTCTTTCAGACCAAGTCCTTTGCCCCAAATCTTTGTCACAAAAACCCCAACAAAAAACTTTGAAGATCCCATTGAAAACAACCCATTTCGGAAACCAATCCCAAACCATGCTATTTTGAAACAAAAAAATGGCTAGTTGTCCTCAAAACTCAATCTTGTACAACGGTACCCGTTGTGCTTGTCAAGTTGGTCGTTTTCTCAATGTTGCTGCCAACAGTTGTATTACTTATGTTGGGAATTCAGCTATTAAAACTGATTCTGGGATTGATTATTATGCTATTTCGATTCCAAAGAATATTTTGTCATTTGATTCAATCAAGAAGTTCACTCAATCCCAAGCTGTTTTCTTGGAAGCTACGCTTGTGATGTTGCTTTCTTGGCTTGTTTTTTGCTTCTTTTTGAGGTTTATGAAGCTTGGTGATGGAAGAAATGTTTGGTTTAAGATTAGGTGGTGGATCAGTCGTTTGGATGTTTGCTTTGCTACTAGGCATTGGCTGGTTAGTCCCTTTCATTTAATCTTCTTACAATAATGAATTCTTTTTAATGTTCTAGCCATCTTGCCTTTCTAGGATTCGAACTTGCGGCATTTTTAAATGCTCCAAATGCAATTTCAATGTTGTATTGGCTTATATCTTTATGGTTTCTAGAAGGATTAAATTGAAATTCTAGCATTTTTGGGGCCAAACTATAATTTTAACATATATTCATTTAGGAGTTTGTAATTTTGGAGGGACTAAAGCAGCAATTTTCCACTTTAAGGGGGCCAAATGTATTTATATGTGTTTTTCCTAAGTGGGATTTCTTTTTTGCGGTCAAGAAGTATGTATAGCTATGTTATTTGGATTGTTTTGGACTCGGGTGTAAGTGTCCGATAGGTATGTATCCAATACGGGTATATTTAGTGTATTTGGAGGATCTTTGGGAGGTCATTTTTGAAAAATGTGCCAGATATTTCGAGTAAAATGAAGAGTCGGAGCAACATAGATGTATAGGATGATGGCTGAGATTTTAGAGTGCCTTGAAAATTTTGGGGGTGACCTAGGGATTGACTTTTGTTAGCTAATTAAGAAGTCCTTGTTAATGTGTTTCTGGAAGCTATGTTATTTGGATTATTTGGACTCGGGTGTAAGTGTCGGATAGGGTATGTATCCAATATGGGTATATTTAGCTTTTTTCAATGTTTTTCATGTATTTGAAGGATCTTTAGAAGGTCATATTTCATATCCATGCTCAAATATGTGCCATGGTATTTTAAGCAAAATGAAGAGTCAGAGCGACATAGATGCATAGGATGATCGCATGCTCGAGTTTAGATTGTCTTGAAAATTTTGGAGTGACCTAGGTATTGGTTTATGTTAGCTAATCAAGAAGTCCTTGATAATGTGTTTTATTGAGAAGTATTTAACTTTTGCATGCTTGGATTCGGGTGTATTATTGTTGAAACCGGTCATTTGGATCTTACTTGGGAAGGTTCAAAGACGGCGTTGTCGAAATTGAAATTCGTATGTCTAAGGAATGATTACAATTATGATTTCGGGAACTAGAATAAAAGTATGTTAAACATGTTTTCTTGATGTGTAAACGTGATAAGCTTTGACTTGTATCGTTTGTTATGTAGGATGATCAAAAATTGGTTGTGAAACGGAAAACAGAACTTGGTGGAACTTTCTCGATTGCTAGTTGGATACTTTTCACTGGGCTGTTTGCTGCGTGAGTGAGGATAATGTTCTCGAAGCAAGCATTTGATTTTCGAATTCTTATGGATGTTTTCTTAAACCCTTTTGACATATGAATACACATTGATTTATGTTTTCCTCCTCATCTTCGTGATTTATCGTAGGTTGCTTTACCAATTCATCGCAAAGAGAACCATTGAAGTACATAATGTGAAAGCGACAAATGCACCTGACCTAGCTTCCTTCAGGAATGATGTTGAATTTAACATGACCGCTGTTTCTAGTATGAGTTGCTCAAATTTACGGAGTCCTACTACTTTACTTTCCGGAAGTTCCGGTTTCCTTGAAGACAAAGTTCTCCCTATTTCGGATATTCTCAATGTTTCATGTCATAACACAAGTTTAGGGCCAACCATAACTCTCAAGTGCAGCACTTGTCGACTCAATCAGGATTTTATGTCCATTTCATGGCAATTTGTCGATCTTCCGAACAGCCCTGCAAGTGCTGTAGGTTTTCAGTTCAATGTAACTGCAAAAGATCATATTAGGAGAGATCATGTGAGTTTCGTTAGTGGAACATTGATGAATGGAAGCAACTTTGATGATAGCCCGGTTACATTCAGAGGGACAGACACAAACATATTGATATTCAATTTATTTCCCCGTATATACCGCAGTGCAAAAAATCTGAGGCTAATTCAACCTCTCTTTCATGAATTCGAACCGGGGTCGTCTTTGCATGATACTTCTCAGCTCCGAGCCTCTCTTGAGAATGCTAATGATGGACTAATCAACACTACATTATACGTCAACTATCTTTCTTCCTACATCATTGAGACCGAGAATCAAAATATAATAGGTGCTGGTGAGTAATTTTCCTTGCCTGTGTGTATGCAGTTTAATTTTGGTTGCTGTTCCATGTATTAATGCTATTGTTTTATTCAACTTGCAGTGGGTTTCCTTGCCGATCTTGGTGGGTTATATTGCATTAGTATGGGGATATTTTTCTATCTCTTGGTGCAAGTAAGTTGCATCCCTCATGAGTTTATCGTTTCATTCTTTTTTTATACGCTCTCCCTTCATTTTCCGGATATATTATAAAGATTCAAGTGTAGATTGATCGAGGACCTTCTATTGTCAAGAATTGATATTAAGTTTTATTAATACCCTTCTTTTGGATGAACTGAAAAATGCTTATATTCAGTATTTGTGCATCATGACGAATAAAAAAACAGAGCTCGAAGTATTCGATATTTCCCATATAACCTGCTTGGCTTGTACTTTGTAGTGTGAGTTCAAAATAAAACGGCTTCGCAACGAAGATAGCATTTTACGAAGGATCAGAAATAGAAGAAAAGCTCAAGAACACTGGGATAAAGTAATTTCTTTCTCATAAAAACAAATAGCCTAATTTTTAATCAATTCAAGTATTTCTCTCTGATTTAGTCCTTTAGTACAGTTGCAGTACCCTAATGTGCTTTTCTCTACCAGGTGAGAAAATACGTCATGTTCACATGGAATTGCAGCGCATTGGATGTTGACAACCACTCTGAAACAGAACCTGGTTGTGGTTGTTTCCAACTTCCATCGGGCTCTGGTAATGGATCTGTTCATGGGGGTGGGTCATCGAGGAAGCGAAAGCTGCTACGTGAGACAGAATTAAGTTTTCACAAGCAAGTCTCCAGTGAAAAGGTAGATTCTATCAATATTGTTGTTAACACACGAGGGATCTTGTTTAACATGTCTGCAATTTATTTTAGTTACTAGTCATTCTTAAGTGAGTCTAGTATGCAAACTGTTTTGACGCGTCTGCAGAATCGAGTTACCTGTACTTGGTAATATTACTGTTATTAATGGCCAAGTAATGTAGTTTTACCTAAAACTGCGTCGGTCGTCCAATGAAGTACTTACATGAGCAAATTTGAAAAGGAAACGGTACAAAGACCAATCCAGTCCCTCTCAATTTTGAAATTGAGCAAATTGGAGTAATTTAATCCTTGCCAATTTCGAAAGTGAGCAACTAAAGATAGTTAATCATGGTGTTAATGTCGAAATTTGTTCAATTTTTTTAGAGGGACCAATTTGTTCAATTTCGAAATTGAGAGGGACTGGAGAAATCTTTTTACCGGAAAAAACCTAGAAAAATTTGAACATGCCCATAACCGAGTATCAGGGTTTGATATTTCCTTGGGCAAATACCATTAGTAATTCTGTCTTGAACTTTTGGACCTATAGGTTTCTAATCGCAAGTTTTCCTCAATGCTATATGCAGGCCCTCAAACACAATACACGTGGATCAGCTAAGGCCGAGACAAAACATTGCATCGGTTCAAAAGATGCAGTTGCTATCCAGCATCAAGCATTTACTCTCGATGATGATATACTTCCACCACCTCCGACACTAGGTACGAACTTAGCTATTACGATTATTATCATTATCATCGCATGTTGCATGAAAAGACATAGTTGGAGTTGATTTTTTTTTCAGGTCATACTTAGAATTATACTTTCCACTATGCCGGAAAGGGAAAAAAGTCGTGGAGGGCTAGGGGGATGTGTTTTTTGAATCACTGCTTTATTGTTTAACAATTGTCGTGAGTATAAGAAACTCGTAACTATAATTAATACATCAAGATGATTTCTTACTATATGTTGAAGGTTAAAGTACCTGGGAGGTCTTTGTATTATAGGGATCAGATCAAATTATTCCCTCTATTAAATATATTAATTTAGTCTCTATACTATTAAAAAGAATTAAATAAGTCCAAACTGTAACAGAGTTAACATTTATTGTATAAAAACTGTCCTGAAATTATATATATATTTAATTGCAATTCAATTCCAAAGAAAAGATTTCATTTATAGAACCATAAAAACTTTAAAATATTAACTTCATTAAACAGTGACATTTTTTATACAGTAAATGTTACACTATTCCGATTCGATCTTATTTGATTCCTTTTAATAGTATAGGGACTGATTTGATAGAGGGACCTCTTAGTTAAACTACCAATGTTGACTCCATTATCATGGCACTTTTATCGTCTATGTTACTCTGATTTAGGTGTGGATGTTGAATTTGAATATGTGCTTGATATGAGTGTGTTCGAATTTTTCGAAGTTTTTCACGTGTTGAGAGGGTCATATTCCTATAACCGTACTTGGATATGTGTCATAGATGAGCGCTTAAATGAAACTAAAAGAGTCGGAGTAGTATAGTTTATGTCAAAGTAATGTTCTTTGAAGACCTTTCGGTGTGATGAACTGAAACTGTATGCCTTTGTGTTCTTTGAAAACCCTTGATAGTGATTTTATTTAGCTGACATATATTATGTCGAAGTCACTCATTTCAGTCCTGTTCCTTGCTCAATGTAGAATTGAAGTCCGGTTCGGAAATCGAGTTGTCGGATATACAGAAGAATTTCCAACGTTTATACGAGTATAATGTCATGCTGAGAGAGAAGTTCGTGGCCACCCAGTCTTTGTGTCGTGATTTGGCTGCTAAGTCCCCATCTCCAACAACAGAAAGGCAAACATAACATTGCTGAATTTATCCAATCAAATGTTCTCTCCTTGTATCCCTAGATTTTCCTGGGGCCTTTTCAGACCTTTCCTGAAAGCAAGCAAAAAAAGGGTGTTTTAAGTTTAGTCCGGTTGATTCACACGGTCACCCTTAGGAACCAACTTTCAAGAGGTTCGTGTTATTCGTTTTCCTATCCTTAATATTCTTTGTACAAAGAAAAAAGTGCCTAGCCCTTTATGTTCCATGCCTTTTCTGGTTCGACTGTGTACCTACTCCGCACCACTGTCGGGATTGAAACTTCCTTTGTGGTGTAATTGGTTTATGAAGCAAGCAAAGATTTGTTGTTGTATGTCGATTTCGTGATGGAGCTCAATGCTCTATGTAACCATGAATACCAAGGTTTTGTGTTGTAAGATAGCATATAGCATGAACCAGGAGATTGCAAGAGAGTTTCACAAGGAAAATTTCATTTTCATATTTGTTGATTTCATTTAACCTATGTTTGATGGTACACTTAACAATTCATCTGTGTAATGTTTTGTATCATCATTTTTAAACAAAAATTAAATGTGGATTAGACATATTAATCATGTTTATATTAGGTTGTGTTGAGTTCGATTTGAATGGGTTTTGGTTATAATTCGATTCGGTTCTTGATTGTTTAATGTTAATATGGGTTTTCATGATTTTTGGACTTTATTTGAGCTTCAAAATTTTTTTAATAAATGTTTTTAAAAATAATAATTTTCGAACTAGATAAAAAATAATCAATTAACTCTTAAAAGAACATTTTTATATAAAATTTGTGTTATTTTCATGATCTTAAATATAAAATATTTTTTTACATCATAAAAAACTATATTAATTATAAATTAAATAAATAAAATTTACTTGGCTCAGCTAATAGGGTTATATAACAAGAACCAAAACCATGCAGTCATGAGAAAAATAACTAAAATACGAACTGAAAACAACATGAAAAGAAAATGAATATACAAAAATGTCAAAATCTATATTATGCAAATTATTAGTACCTCAAAAATTATATAAATATAAAATACTTACAAGATTATGACACAAGAAAACACACCAACACAATTGTTATGTCTACTATATATCATTCTTTACCGTACCTATCTCTCAAGCAAGAATCATAACACAATACAGATATCTTACATGGGAGAAAGTTAGACTCTTTTGCACCTGCAAATATGACTCACTCCCTGCAAAAACTTAGATGTGTCTTCTGTTCCATGAAAACCAGAGCTCGAAACTTGGGTTAGATGAAAACCCGTTTTCCATAATTTCATCAGTTCTCAGTGGAAATACTTAGAAGACGGTAACGTCACCAATCACAATTTACCAAAAAACTCAAGCAAGCAGCAATCAAGCTAAACTCACATTACCTGTTTTCTCCTCAAACGGAGCTCTATCTTTAAACCGATAGGGAAAACCATAACAGCTCCTTATCTACTGTGTTGTCTTCCTTTCACTACTTCTCGAATCCTTAGCCGCGCGCAAACCTAAAGCATTAGCAAACATTCGCTTTGCAGCTCCTAGATGTTCTTCTTTCGAGTACTCTTTGTTAACTCTATTTCGACTTCTACCTGGTATACTAGAATTGGTTGGTCGCTTTTCGGTTTGCTCATCAGAAACATTCCTCTCACAAACTACCGAAGTATTCTGTTTACTTGTGTTGCTATTTGCTTTACTGCATGCATCCACCGGTTTCCTCTGTTCAAGAACAGCATCTTGATGAGCTTCTGTTCTCGAATTATTATCAACTTTATCTGTATCATGAACGCTCAGTTCATCAATTTTCCCTCGGTCTTTCGAATCCCGGGCATTATCATCTAGATTGCATGAGTTAATTCTTTGGCCTAAAGCATGTGCAATCATTCGACGAGCTACAATAGGAATGGATCGTGGCTTATGCTTAACAGGTTCTCGAACCTCTCCAACATCCATCGCAAAAATCCGTTCTCGAGCAGCTAAGTAAGCTGCTTCTCTTTCCTCAAGACTAAGCTCAAAAGAAGGCAAGTTTTTCTCCACTACTGAAAAACAAAAAGGCGACCTTTGAGATCTTAACGTCCAGGTTCAACACCTTCATATTATTAGATAATCAATGTAGAAAAAAATCACTAACATATGCAGACAAAAAAATAGAATAACAAATAAAAAAATCAAAAGAAAAAAGCTACTCGTTCCCGTGGTATCAAATACAAATCAAGATAAAGGATCACTTAAATCCTGGAGAGTTCTCTAAATAGTTAGACATGTTTGGAAAATCGTTGAGTAATGCGTGTTACTTACTTAAATTTCTAGCGATTACAAAAATAATGATAAGAAAGACAAACTAAAAACTAGCCCACAACTTGACATAAAATGGATAAATAAATAGTGCATTCCATCGATTGGAGATAATCCAAAGAGAACTAAATTTCCTAAACAAAAGAGACAAAGAACGAACTGATATTTTATTAAGGTTATTTGATTTGTTTTGCTAGATATGCTCTTCAAAATCTACTCCTTTTCCTTGGAGCACACAATGACAAAAAATTGTACTTAATGACCGAAAAAATATCGGTATGCTTATTGAAAGAAAGGGCACCAACTACCTTGTTTTGGAAAGTGATTAATGGAGGACATTGAAATGGTGGGATAGATGTATCCTTCCCAAACCCACCATAGTCCCCCATTTTTTAAACCCTCCAACTTGGTAAGATCTTGGAATCCTTCCTCATCCTTATTTCACTTTTCTTTGGTACATAAAAGGGATATGAATATGATTGTAAAATAAACTTATATGCGCCTCTTTCCTTCTATTTAATTTTTTAACCAAACAAGAGTGACAAGCTAGTCCTCCCATTCCGTATTCCATATAGTTCCAAATGGGAAAAGGCCCATAGTAACTTGTATGGCATGCTTAGTTGCTTACTAATCCTCTATAAGTAGCCCATAGAAAAGAGTACAAAGTAAATAGATATTCTCAGCTAAACATTTTATTCTTATTTCTTAAAAATTGCCAATGACTTCTTGCTTCAATAGGGAAATCATGAGCATGAACTTCACCTGGTGTAGTTCCTTCTCTTGTTAATATATGGCGAGATGCTGTGAGAGACTGAGGCTCATCACACTGCCATAGTATATCACTAACAAGAATGGAAGGTCTGCAAGACAAAATGCTGCCAGGTCATGAGCACCGCTATAACTAAATTTTCCAAAAACCAACAATAAGCAAACAAATTCCGTACATTGATGTCTCTGGGCATCGTTGCAAAATCAAATGCCGATCATCTCCTTCACCAATTGATTCATGAGCAAATCTAGCCAATTTAACAAAACATCAATATTAAAAGCTAACTAAGAAAGCTCTACAGCTCCAAATTTGATTTAACTGATGATGCATTTTATCAGCCTATCTAGTAAAAAAAGAGAAGTACCCAAATATATCTGCAAGGCGATGCAGGAGAAGCCGATTGTATGAATTCACAGGTTCCAACTCTAGGATCCCATCTGAGCTGCAATCCAACACTTTTGTCATTCATAATTATCGTAACTGAATGAGACTTGTGCATTAAATGAACTTCCTACAATTTTGTTGTGTTGGGATGTGAGGTTATTCAGTTACCTTGTATCATCCTGAAGGAAATTCATAAAAGCCTCCTCCATTGACAGAACTAGATGCTTGCAAGGAAGATTGTCCTTAACTAGAAACGCCAGTTCCTCCACCTGCATCTCAGTATTAGTCCACCAAAAGTTTACTTTTGGAAAACCCCACCCCAGTCCCAACCCCCCAAAAAGCAAATAGTATATATAATTTCTATGCAACTATAAGAATTAGCTTTCGAGATAGCAATTGTTCAGTAAAATAAGCAGAATTTTCAGTTTTTGAGAACTAAAAATCAACAATGATGGTAAATAATAATTACCCAGAAAGCGAAAACAGATGGTTATCAAGTGCTTCAAGCCTAAAACTACATATTTCGATGAAAAAAAAAATTTGTGACAGCACAATGTATCGTCTTACTAATTCAATTATTCAGTAAGTAACTGACTTCGAACAATAACTAGATTGACAGAATTCTCAGTTTTGAACACTAAAAATCAATAATTATGAGTAAATAATAATTACCCAGAAAGCGAAAATTGATGATTATCAAGTGCTTCAAGCCTAAACTATTACATAATTCGATGGAAACAAAAATTCAACTTTAGAGGTAGCACAATATATAATTTTACTCATTCAATTATTCAGTAAATAATTGACTTCAAACAATAAGTACATGAACAAAATTTTCAGTTTTGCACACTAAAAATCAATAATTATGGGTAAATAATAATTACCCAGAAAGCGAATATTGATGATTATCAAGTGCTTCAAACGAATTTATGTTCAAATTAAGCCAAAAAGAAAACACCTCAACTACTTACACATAATTCCAAAAAAAAAAAAAAAAACAAAGACAGTTTGAGAGGAAGAAACTTACCATTGCGAACTGGGTAACGCTCATGTTTGGTTAAAAAGAAAATTAAAAAATTTATAAGATAAACAGGTTCAGAAAATTCAGGGCGGGAAGAGAGAGAAAATATAGAGATAAACTGGAAAATTGTTCAAAGATCCGCGAGACTGTGTTTGTTATGTCGTTTTTTATTTATTTGTTTTTCATTTTCTTTTAATTTTTTTGGATAATTTCTACAGTAAGCCTTTGAAAGTTGACCTATATCTCATTCCAATCTTTGACTAGATTAGACGGACCGTTGAAGGTTTGATTATACTGGCGGAACTAATTGACTCGAAAAATTATTTAAAATTAGTAAAAATTAAAAATTTGATAAAAAATTAATAGTTGAATAGATTGAACTAGTTTGATATATTTTTTATTTTTTATTTTTTTAAAATTTTTAATTATTTATTTAATTATTGTTGATTTGTTGGTTGAATTGATTGAATCGAAAATTAATAGTTTAACTTGTTTAATCACCGGCTAGATTATTAAAATATTGAATATGACATTAAAATTGTATCACATAAACACTTCGAAATTATATAAATTTTAAAATTTTTAATTGATAATGTGATGTAATATCGGAGTGCTAACGCATCACACTTTGTATTTTTTAAGTTTAAGGATCAAAATGAATTTAATTATCAAATTCAAACGCAAAAATAAATCAAAAATTACATTATCCCCTTTTGTACAGGTACTAGAATGAACTTAATTATCAAATTTGGAGCCAAAAATTATATTATCCCTTTTTATACAATACCTATTTCTAAACATAACCTTTTTACCCCTTAAATTATTTTTCAACTAAGTTAAAGCTTAATTGACATCCTTTGAGATGGTAGATTAACTCGATTTGGGTTTTTTTTAGATTTTTCATATATTTTGTGTTTTGGTTGAGATTATTTTTCACTAAAATAATTTCGAGTTTAAAATTATTTTCGATTAATTGCGTATGATAAGACACAAATATTTATAATATAAAAAATATTTTGAAACATTACAAATATCAAGTTGAAGTCTTACCATGCGTAGTTGTGACATGTGCTTCTTCAATCACGTTATACGCATATGCTATGTATGGATTTTGTTTGATTCTTTCTGCTTATTTATTATAATTTGTAATCGTTTCACTCTACATTGTATTTATTCGGATATGTATTTATAAAATTTTTAAATTTTTTAAAGAATAGAAAAACCTATTGATATTATTATAAATAATTTTAATTGATATACTTAAAGACATTATTCTATGCATTACTTTTCATATGATTTAACCAACCGAACCTTTTTTTTATAAATATAACAAAAATATTATTAGTAATAAAAATAATCTAATTTATGAATAAATAAATCTTATTAAAATACTTTGTTAAATAAATAAATAAATTTGATAGGAAATATAAAAAAGATATAATTTATTAATAAATAGTTTTATTAAAATACATTGTTAAATAAATAATTCAATAACAGATATAAAATATAATTTTATATGATAATGAATATAAAAATGGAAAGCCAGAAAAACAAAAAAGGAATCTGATTTTAAGTGATGTCTACAGCTCTGCCGTCGACGGCATGGCATTCGAAGATGCTTCAGCGACGGCCTCCGCTTCCTCAGCGGCGGCGTCCTTTAATAGTCCAATCCTTTAGGCGGAGCGACTTCGACACCTTCGCTCGCCGCGTGGCCTCCGGCGAGGCCTTGAAGGACGCTTGGCTAACGGCCAACGACCGCTTCGAGCAATTTGTCTTCGAAGCTAAAAAAACCGCTGAACGGTTAGACCGTCAGTACTCCCTTTCCCGCCGAATCTCCTCCGTCGTTCAATCCGCCACTGACCGTGCTCGTGAGCTCGACCGGGAGCTCGAGATTGGAATCCGTTGGCGAACATTTACTATGGATTTTCGTAGGAATTGGCCTCGGGTTCGTGTTTTATTTTATTTCTTGTTCTAGTATTGAACTTCTTTTATTCATTTGGAAATTTTATTCTAACATTTTGTTTGAGGATTTTTTGGATCTGGTTGCAGTACAGGAAGCAGCTGAATGATTTCTTAGAAACTCCATTAGGAAGAAGTTTTGCTGTAAGTAAGATAAGGCCAAATATCAATTTTACTTATTTTCTTGACTATTTTTTGTAGGCTCCATTTCTTTGTTACTTGTTGCTCCTAAAAGAAGTCCAATAACGCAAAAGAAATAGCGAACTTCAAAATTATGTACTAATTTGATAAAAAGAATTGTGTAATTTGCCATGATACAAGGATTAATTCAAAGATTGTTCTTTAATTTAAAAGTAAAGTCATGCATTTTTATTTCCATGAAAGTTGTATCCTTAAATGTTTGATCTTTCAAAATGTTCATTGCATTTTATATCCAAGAAATCTAGAAACCATAGCCAAAAAAAAGGTTCTGCAGAGCATTTATGATAACCAAACCATATGTTCATCCACCCCCCTTTTGTTTTTGGTTTAACAATGATTCTAGTATGAAAGAAATAAGATGTTAACACGGGTTCTAGTGAGGAAAAACTCCTTAAAAGTTAAAGGGGTTTGATTTGCAATACCCTGCATCATGTTTTCATTATCTCTTATGAATTAAAGAGGATGATCAATTTATGTCTATTAAGCAGCGGATATCTGACATCATTGTCATTTGGTTTTAAGATTGCTTGTATCCAAGTTGAGCTTTATGCCTACTGTGAGTCAGGTTTTGGTTGAATAGTCAATATGTCCAAGTTGCTAGTTGCCTTCATTTTGGAATCCATGGGATATTCATTTTATTCTTATTTGTTGTTTTGGGCCTAAATGTAAGGTGAGTGTTATGTGGTCTTACATGTCATGTCACTTGTACACAAGTTTGTATAGGTGGCCTTGGATTTGAGTTAGGTCTGTGTATATTAATCTGTTCTGGGTATTATGCTTATGACTCTCATTCTCCAAATCTTTCTCCTGTAAATTTAATCTTTTAAAGGTGTTTTGCTTCAGTGTGGAGAAAATGAGAGTGAATTTCTTTTGAAATTCTTAACCTTGCATAGGATCTGGATATGTTGTATTGTGTGCTTTAGTAATTAGTTATAGTTCGTTTGCCATCTCATTTCATGATAGTAAGAGTTTTTTCATCCATTTGCAGACGATTTTCTTCCTCTGGTTTGCATTTTCCGGTTGGCTTTTTCGATTCTTAATATTTTCCATGTGGATACTACCACTTGCCGGGCCTCTTCTCATCGGGACTATTGCCAATAGTCTTGTTATTAAGGTATCAGCTATCGCTTATTGCTATAATATGGCATGGATAAATGCAAGATAAAAGTGGTGACTTTCTGTAACATATGTGATTCTTTGTAAAATTTGTTTAGTTTTCATTGCTTTTCATCCCCGTAAAAGGTGACACTACATAGTGTCTATCCACAACATATGGAAAAATAGGATCAAACTCTAGTCTTCCATTTATTTTACTTTCTATTCTGATGATTAGAGTTAAAGTAGCTCCTTCTTAAACTATATGTTCTATGATTACAGTTAAATTAGATTGCAACTTCTTGCATGTTATGCTAGTGAGTTCTTCAAGTATGGGATGATTTTTGGGCATAAGATAGTGCTAGTTTTACTAGAATGGTGTATTGTATTTGAGTAGATTTTTTTGACTTTGTATATGGTTTGAAAAGGGAATTTGATTGCAGAAGCAAACTAGGGTGCATTTATTCACGGTATCATTCCAAAATTTTTTTAAAACCTTCTTCATTGCAGAATTTTGTTCATTACATTCAACCAACTTCATTTTACCAATAAAACATCATTTAAAATGGCAAACTGACCTTTTTTATGATAAAAATGGGACAGGGTGCTTGTCCAGCTTGTAGGAAACAGTTTGCTGGTTATAAAAACCAAATGATACGCTGTGCAAGCTGTGGAAACATTGTATGGCAACCAGAAGGAGAGTTCTTTGGCAGGGATAGTTGGTGCACCGGTTCAAGAAAGTCTGAACCAGAAATTATCGACGTCGAGTTTGAGGAGAAATGACAAGACGGTCTTGGAAATATACAGGTATTATTCTCGCCTCTCCAATGAGTCTGAACACCTCCCCCCCCCCCCCCCTTTTTCCTAATCTTGAAAAACACTTTTTACTCCATTTGCCATTAGTCTCTGTACTGTATATATTGTAGTTCTGAGTTTTTCCTGATGATAGAAAATGTTTCATTTCGTAGCATTTAGCATGTAATTTGAACTTTGATTTGAGGCTTAGATGATGAAATTTCTGTTCGATGTTGGACAAAAATTATGATTAATTTGTAATTTTTTAAATAAAATGGATATAGAATTGAATAAAATCCTCAAATCACTTATCTAGAAAAAAAAAATCAAATCGTTCGAACTATTTTTCATTTTTTTTAAATTTTTACCAAGTAAAATTATTTTTTACACTTTAGAAAAAAAAATTATTTTTTGGGATGATTCTCAAAATATACATAAATTTTGTGTAATGTTATATGAGAAATTTGATTTGCTGTATGTATGTAGAAATGATTTATTTTTTGAGAGAAATTTGTATTTTGATTGAATTTTACAAAATGTGCCACTTTAAGTTGAGAAACAAATAAACAATTTTAAATAAATTTTATGTGGATAAAAACAAAAAAATGATTAAAATACTTGAATGGATTAAAGGATATAATTAAGTTAAGTTGCTTTTTCTTTTTTTATCTTTGAGTCGAACGATTATGTTTTAATTAAAAATTTTAATTATATTTATGTTGAGAAAATATAATTGTTTGTATATTTAATAGGTAAGCATAAAATAATACTATAAATTTATATTATTTTAAGATTTATGCCTATTCTCATTTAGAAAAAATTAAAATTTGAGGCTAGTGAATGTTCGAAATGATTTAGTATCCTATCTAATTTAACAATGTCACTCAATACTATATTAATATTTTAATATTTTAATATTCAGTATATATAAATTTGTAGTTCTTGTAAAGATAATGCACGCCCAATGAAAAAAAAATCAATATAAGACATTAGTTTTTTGTTTTCAAGAAAATGAAGTTATTTGATGCGTATAATTTCCCTTTATTTTCTTATTTTTGTTTATTGTGTAATTTTCCTTTTAATAAAATAAGAAAATTATGATATTGACATTATCATAATGAACTAGTTTTCCTGGTATTTAAATTGGACTAGACTAATTAATTGGACCGGAAACTAGTCAAAGTATCAATCCCTAGAAAGGGTTAGATCAGTTGACTTGTAAAACCGCTCGAAACCAGGCTAAAAATCCTTTTGAAGTGAGTTTTGAGAACCGGTAATCTGATCAGTTTCGCCGTCAGTCCGGTTCTAGAAACCGTGCCATTTACACGCTAAATCAGCTAGCAAATTCAAGCAAGAAGAGAAGGCATAAACTTTGAGACAACTACTGAGTAATACAAATTTTTATACAAACAAAACTTACTCAGTGCACTATCCGTACATTACTGAGTCACAAAACGAGTCGCATATTCATGGTGAACCTTAGCAGATGTTCAACCAAGAGTTAAACCATCTCTGAAAATGGAGACTTCGAACACAACATTTGTTTTCTTGATCATCTTAAACACACAAACGTCTCCAACTTTGAGCTTATTCGCCTGTACAAATGCCTGCCAGCCGACACTAAATCGGCCTGCTCTGTCCGAGCAAGTAATCATCCTTACACCCCATGATTTACCCTTATATTTAAGGGTCACATCTCCCAGATTTTGCTCCATGTGTTCGTCGCAAAAGCTTTCTGGGATGCTCTGCACAAAGTTGATGATGCTTAGATAGTGAAAAAAAAGAGAAAGAAACAGATTGTTGCACCATTGATGCAATGTTGTATGCGAGTTTTTTTAGATTGATGGCTGATTCTTGCTTCATAAGTAAATAGTTTATGTTATTATGATCGAAGATGTTCATTCAATATTTAGAGATTTAACTGATGGCATCGAAGCTAATAAACCGTATGAGTTTTTTGGATTTAATGCTGATTCTTGCTTTCTAAGTAAAAATGTTCAATTTTTCGAGATTCAACTGACTTCATGTATCTAAGCTAAGCTGTATGCGAGTTTTTCTGATTGATGGCTGGTTGATGCTTGCTTGTTTAGCAAGTAACAGATGTTTATATGATTGAAATGTTCGCTATTTCGAGCAACTGATTGCAGGCATCGAAGTCAAGTTGTATGCTGGTTTCCTAGATTGATATCTGATTGTTTCTTGCTTCCCAAGTAAATAATAGATGTTTATATGATCTAACATTTGATATTTCGAGATTCAACAGACTGCATGCATTGAAGCTAAGTTTTATGTTTCTTTTTATCTTTATGAAGCTAAATATGCAAATTTACGGGGATAAGATCTTTACCAGAAACCCTCTCTGCAGAAAATTTGGTGTGATAATGACTTTGAACAACGGATGAACCGACCTCAGTTTGCTTACTCTTTCAAGATTTCTAGCAATGGCAGTTCCTTTGCTTCGAAGCCTTTTAATAGCTCGCCATGCTGAAATCTTATTCTGCATCGCCTCGTCAAATTTTCCTGCAGGTAAGAACATTAGGTGCAGTTTTGATTCAATAGCACTCGGGAATTTCATCGATCTCTTATGACTTACCATCTGCGGTCTTAATTTTTCTTCTCAGAACATGAGATTCTTTGTTCCTCTTTGAATATCTAATCATTTCATCTTCACTAGAATGATCATATTCAATCTGACTCCGAGCATTCAATTCCCCCTTGTGCTGGCCGTGACCTATTTTACTCCCACAAGCTGAACCGCGGATCAGCCATCGTAAATACATACATAGATGTGACTAAATCATACAAATCTTTAACTTAGTAATGCTTGTAGGTATTGCGAGTACCACTAGTATGGCAATCATTTGAATCTTCGGGGTTCCGGAAAACAGTAACCCTAAACAATATTTCAGGTCCCTCTAGCAGCTCGAAGGCACAAGAATCGCCTACTCGTAAATCATTGTCGATTGCAAATGCCTTCCAACCACAGCCAAACCTTGTGCAACGATATTTCTGGTATACTTTGAGATGAACTGGCCAAGTTCTCCCGTCTCGATCTTTAAGGACAACATCAGCCTCCTTCTGAGTGAAATAAGTTGTCGCGAACATAAATGGAACATTCTGCAATTATTAGCTCGAAACGACTTCATTCAATTGATATTCAATCTGCAATGCCAATGCGTCAAGGGAGAGCTTACAGCATGAAATGCGGTAATGTACGATCGCTGTATATTGACTACAAAGAATGGCTTTTCTGATCCAAAACGGTTAGCTGACGATGCTGATGATCTCCGGGCGGCAGACGTGCCTCCACCAGCTTTTTCTGGACTGACTTTACCTGTCGAGTAACATCAAATTCGAAAGAATAGTGAACAAAATCTGAGCTCAAAAAGAACATATTAAATCAGTGAATTCATATCATCATATATACTATACTTCCATCTCCGCTTGACATTCGAAACTCCGATGTTTTCGCATCCGTAGTGCCCTGCGTTCTTGTTCTCTTACGAGGCGAAGAACGTGTTTTCTCCGTCGTTTTCCGGGATCGCGGCATGTTGTCGAGTGTTTCAACCACATCATCACTCCCGACTTCTTCCACATTGGATTTCGAATTTAGTCTGATCAAATATCATGAAGACGTAAAACCGCGATTGACCTTCGTATCTAAAGATCAATAGGTTTCCATACTTCAAAGAGAAATAATCCGCAAAGTCTTTCCAACCATTAGCTAACCAAATCTCACCATCACATTTCATCAACTCTATTTTCCATTCTGGCCCTATCAGAGCTTTAACGATTACGGAATTCGATAGATCGTATCCGTATAAACTAACGAACCTTTTCGGCAATGGCTGTAACAAATTCAGAAAAAAGAAATACAGAGAAATTAGAAATTAGAAATAGAACGAAAAAAACAAACCAGAAACAAAGAAACCCAAGAAGCAAAGAAGAGGACGGGTTATCACAAGCTTTTGAGTTTGAGAAAGAATAATCCTGAAAAAATGAAGTGTTTTTGGATGATTCATAGATAAAGTAGACATTTTTCTTTTCTGAGAGAGACTGAAGAAGAAGAAGAAAAGCTTTATTATGCCCTTGCATTTATTGTTATTACATTGACAAATTCTGACAACAGGTTTAATCATACAGTGAGATTATGTTCACTGCTGCAAGAAACACATCTAATGAAGAAAATTTGTTCTCTCGACTTGTTTGACCCGCTCATGGTTTTGCATCACCTTTCTTTACCCAATTTTCTTAAATGAAATTTGATTCCTTTTTCTCCCAAAAATAACATCAAAATTTTTAACGGGATTAGGATATTTCATAATTGAGTTTTGATTATCGGACTTTAGTATCTCTTGAGTTTCATTTGAAAAGGAGGAAAATTTGAATAAAACTATAAATGTAAAAAATAAGACCCGTTTTTTAAGTTGATCGGGCTTTGGGTAAAATATTTTGCTTAACCTGAATCACATGTCTATACTTTTAATAATATCAAACCTATACTTTTTCAACATACTTTTAGTTTTCAAGTATTAGCACTCTCTTCACTTTTAATCTCCATAACCTATGGTTCTTTATTTTTATTGGGTGAATCGACCTTCGCAACAACCACCACTACCTCCATTGTACTCCTTCCTTGGTGTGGTGAGCATGGACAACAAGACCTTACAAACCCAAAGTGACACCTCCACTGATCAAATCAACCAGACCAACGATCTTGCAATCCAAGTCAACTCCTCCACCCCACTAATCACCCCCATTTCACTAGTTATAAGAACTCTCACTAGCTTAATTCTACTCAGACTCTGTCTCCTTCTACCTTCGCAAGAATCGCTCTATTGTGTGCGAGCACTCTCCTCCCCACCTTAAAGCAGCTAGTGAAGGCCCTGAAAGATCTTCTAAAGATCTTTTGGCCACCAATTTTGTCACTCTTGCTGCACTAACAGGTACCATACACCATACCACCTCAATTATCACGTAACACCAACCACCTATTAGTGTGTCCCTTCCTGGATCATTTGATCACACAACTTGTTGTTTGCAAGAAGCTATAACTTGTTTCATAGCTATGCCTCCTCCACCAGCTGTAACTCTTGTCCTCCTGAATCAATGTCAACCTTATCATTTCAAATTTTGTCAAATAAGCCTGATTTGGATGAAAATTATCCCTTTATATGATATCAATGAGTAAATTGGTCATATGTGTTAAAAAATTCATCTAATTCTAATTTTAGAAACTAGCACAACTAATAAAAAAAAATCAAACAATGACATGTTATGTGCCACGTGTATCTCATGCTGACATAAAAAGACTTGTTTTTAACTATATAAATTGATGGAATTTTTAATATAATGATCAATTAACTATTCGATCTACACACATAAACTAATTTATTTTTTATTTCAGTAGAGAAATCAAAATGTAATTTTACTTTTAATAGAAGAGCCTTCATAATATTTTTTTCAATACTCTATCTACTCTTTTGATTTAACAATTCCAATGTAACATCAAAAGACATCAGAAGTTTGTGTTTGAAAGTTTAATAATAACCTTTGATAATATAATAAATATTAAATTAAAAACAACATATTAAAAAAAGTGTAAAGGTGTAAATGAATTTGGATTAGTTATATAAGTTTGTACAAAATTTGTCTATGAGGCTTTAGCATAGTTAACAATGGCAATGGCTTTAGATCTTGAGTACTTAAATTAAAAAATTATTATGCGTAATTATATGTGTTGATTTTTAAGTTCTATAACGTATTGTTACCATATATTAATTTTAGTTTGGTTAGTTAATTTTAATTCAAATTGTTTTAATTCTTAATTTGTTTGTACTGTAATTGTTTGGTTCTACACTTTGTTTCGATTCTTAATTTGTCCAGTTGTAACAATTTGATTCTACACACTGTGATTTTGCTTGTATATGTACTTGTAAATTTCTAAAAAGAAAAGTAAAAAAATCGCAATCCACATCTCAAATTGAATCAGATTTAAATAATTATATACAATATTAATAATTTATATGGACTCAATTTGAACTAAGACCTGTCCAAGAATCGGGTAACTCACCCGACCCGACTTGGACCACATAAAAATATATAAAATATCAATTTTTTTAATTTTTAAATAGTAAAATGAGTTTTTTTTGAGTGCCCATGACCTTTTTAAATCGAACCCATCCTTAAAAAAACCACAGCCCGACCCAATCTGATCAGCCCAATTCCAACCGACAGGACCCAATCTGATCAGTCCAATTCCAACCGACAGGACCGGTTTAGGTAAAACCGGAAAAGAAAAAGAAAAAGCCGAGTTCCATTTTTTTTTGTTGCATTATATATTATGCTGTAAGTGAAAATTAAAAAAGGAAATTTCCATTGTTTCGGCAACACGAAAGCTTGCGAGAGAGAAAAAATGGATCCACAGCTAACTGAAGTGTCGCAGATGTTCGAGCGATTCAAAGCTGCATTTATTAGAAAAGATTTCGATTCATGCGACAATCTCCTTTCTCAACTCAAGGTTTTTTATTTGTTTTGAACTTGTTCAAACCCTAATCGTTTCTCTCTATTCGGGCTAAAATTCCAGGGATTTTATTCGTCTCGAGATGATGGGTCCCGTTTTGTAGATCGTTAGTTTTTTTGCAGGCTTTTTTTTGTTTAGGGTTTAGGGATTTTAGGGGTTTTGTTGTGTTTCTATTGTTTTCGATATTTGAATTAGCTGCTGTGTTTGAGTTTGGGAAATTGGATCGATGAAATTGATGGGTTTGAAATGTTGGTCAAGTGATTTTGGGTTTTTTATTATTGCAGGTTTTGCTGACAAAGTTTAGGAGCCTTCCTCCGCTATTTGAAAACACCCCTAATGCGGTTAACGAATTGCTCCTAGCAAGTAATTCTTATGACTCAGTTCATTGTTTTGCTTTCTCATTTTTATTTTACTTCTATGTTGGTCCATCAAGCACTAGCTTGCACATATTTTGAAGGATTATATATGAAAATACCTCAGAACTATAGATTTTGTAACTTACTAGATGTAGCTTTATTCCGTTGTGAGGACATATCTCAAATATGATTAGGCACATGCAAGGTTGGTTCATTTTTTGGGATCACTAAGCTTCTTATCTTTTGTGTGCGTATGGTTGTAGTTAAATCTATGTTACTAGGACTCGGATGTTAATGTTGAATTTTCTGATGTGGGTATGTTGAATTTCTTCCAAGTTTTTTCATGTATTCGGAGAGTTATTGGAGGGTTATATCCTCATACCCATGTTTGGACTTGTGTTAGACATGGATATATGAAGAAAAAATGAAGAGTGGGAGCAACAGTTAAACATTTGAGCGTGTTGCAGCTTCTATATTAAGTTTTTTTAAACTCATTTGAATAGAATTAAGAATTTGAATCTCTGCTTGTCTGAAGATTATCAATTATCAATTCTTTAATTTTTTTTTTTCACTGACAATTTCAGGGGAAATTTACGAACATGCTGTTGTCCTCAGTGTTAAGATTGAGGATCAGGATGCCTTTGAGAGGGACTTTTTCCAGTTGAAGCCCTTTTATACGGATGCTGGGTTAGTTGCGTATCTTTTTAGGGTTATGCTTAAGGGTTTTTGCTCTGTAGTTTGGGAATTATGTCTATTACCTTTGCTGTTGCTGTCTGTATATCTAGTTTTCTTTCCAGGTCTAGTTTTTTTCTTCTCGATATAATTTCCTCCCCTTTCTCTCTAGCTGTTTAGATGAATATATAAGAGGTGCATTCTATAAATCTGCATAACCATTAGTAAAATATGGATATCGATTCTTCTGTTTAGAATATCAAGTTACAAGTGTTTTTTTTTTTGTGTATATATATGTTGTAAGACTTTTAATATATAAAGAAATTAAGATGGATTTTGTGTCTTGTATGAGTGTGATGGTATTGGATTTGTTTTAACTCTTGGCCTATGAACAAATTGTCTTGAGGAAACTTCCACTCCTTTCAATGTGTGTACTCTTATGTGCGAATAAATTTCTTATGTAGATACCTCTATTATTTAGATTAAGGAAATTATGGTAATTATTTTTCTTTTTTCCTGATGGAGCAGTAGCCGTCTTCCACGATCCCAGCAAGAGTACCTGATTCTAGGTCTTAATCTCTTGAGACTTCTTGTCCAGAACAGAATTGCTGAGTTCCATACCGAACTGGAACTGCTTTCGGCCACTGCCCTGGAGAATCCTTGCATCAAGCATGCCGTGGAGCTGGAGCAATCGTTCATGGAAGGGGCTTACAATCGTGTCTTGAGTGCTAGACAAAATGCTCCTCATGAAACTTATGTTTATTTCATGGATCTCTTGGCAAAAACAGTGAGGTAAGCAATTGTCTTTCATGTGTGACAATTTTCTGGGGGATAACAACATTAAAGCATGATACGCTGTCTTTTAAATTATGGTTGTATTTGTTACCATTTTGAATCTAAGATCATTCCAACATCAGTTTCGTAGAATCAGCTCTATGTTGTGTTGTTGTTTATTCATAAACGTGTCATTTTCAGAGATGAAATAGCTGGATGCAGTGAGAAGGCATATGATTATCTTTCAATTAACGATGCCCGACAGATGTTACTTTTCTCATCTGATCAAGAACTTTTGGAATACATCAAAGAGGTAAGCATTCTTGTAAACATCGATAAGGCTTTCAGAGAAAAAACAAAGCTTATTTGGACCTGTATTCCATCTATCGCAGGAGCATCCTGAGTGGGAAGTGAAGAATGGATCGGTGTATTTCCAGAAGGCCAAAGACTCTGCACCATGTAAGGAGATTCCATCCCTACAACTGATTAACCAAACTCTTAGCTATGCTAGGGAGTTGGAGCGGATTGTGTAGGCAAGTTGGTATCCAGTGGTTGCTTTTGCTGCTCTTAAAGAAAATTCATATAACTTGCCATCAATTTGTTGTTGTGGATTTTTACTTTCTACATTCAGTATGAAACTTAAAGAAGTTGTTCCCATTTCAGATTTCTAGTTATATACATTAGTGGCTTCCAATTTGCTAGAATCTATGAAACGAATGTTGGATATGAGAATGTGTTTGAATATGCATGCATTTTTGTTTTCAAGTTAACATCGGGATGAGTAAAAATCGATTCGAATTTACATTAACTTTCAAGTTAATGATGGAGCGACTTCAAATAATTTATAAATTTATTAACAGTTGAGTTACAGATGATGTAATTAAAAAAAAACCCTAGTAAAAGTCAATTTTAATTTTTATAGTGATTCGAAGCTATAACTCATTAAACTTTTATTAGTCAAACACATATTTTATTTACGATTTCTAAATTGAATTTCCAACTTGTTATATCAAAATGATTTCAAGCACTAAATTAAATAGCAAAAATTAATTTTTATTTACAATAATTTTTTAAGTAAAATAATACTAAATTACTTGCATAATAATATTTATTTCGAGAATCAATCCTTAAAAACCAGCAGCCCTAGGATTAGATGTCCTCTATAAGTGATGCAACAATATGGTAGGCAACCTCAAAATAAGGACTCACCTACGCGTAAATAATTGCCTTAGGGACGAAGCCCATGAATTTGGTATTGAGGGGTAAAATATAACATTTTAAAAAATTTTGCTGCTCAAAAATAAAGGTCTTGTTTAAAAAGGATTCAAATTGAATACTTAATAATTGAGAGGGACTAAAATTGATATTATTCTACTTGACCAAGGGGAGTCTTACCTGCCCCTTTAATAATTCCACTGGCTTTTTAGGCATAATTGCATAACGTTCCCATAACATTTATCATTTTTTACAAAGTTCTCCTTATAGGTTTTTTGTTAACAATGTCAATCTTAGGTATCATTTCTTTTTATCAAATAAGCCCAATTTGGATGGAAACCGTTAGTCAATTAATAGTCAACCCTTTTACTGATGTGGCATTATATTTTAGTGATGCCGTGGCAAGACAAATTATTGCTAACGTGGCATTTAAAACAAGGAAAGAAATTTTTTTTTTTTAAATATACTGATATAATTACATGGTAGTATCAGTTCATATTTTTTTAACCTTTTGATAACGCACACACACCTTACACACACAGATGCTCGAATCCGGGTCTCCTAGGATGAACAATATCCTCTTTACCACTGAAATCACTCATTAAGTTCGGAAAAAAAAAATATCAGGGATTCTGAAAAATTCCAAAGATGAAAAAAAGTAAATTTAAATTTAAATTTTTTAAATGATTGATATTTTTAAAAAACTATCATAATTTTAAAAATTTTCATATATTTTTTAATTTTTTTAATTTTAATAAATTTTAAATTTTATATATTTTATAATGCCACATCAACAAAAGCATAAATGAGATATCATTTCATGTCAGCAAAAAAAGTTGACTATTAGTTGACTAACAATTTCCTTTCAAATCAAGCCTATTTGATAAAAATTGAAACACTAAGGTTGACATTGTGAAAAAAAAAATGGATAAAGGAAAAAATTGTAAAAGATGGTAAACTTAAGGGCGAATTTTATTAGTATGCTAATATATTATATATTTATATACCTCAATTACATTAATGTAAATATAAATATATAAAATTACAATAATGTTTAATAATTTATTTTAATTATTGTATTATATTTTTAATGTAATTATAAATACGGTTAAGAAAATTTAAAATTGATTTAAAATATAAAAAAATTTGTCCCAACATATTAATACACATTTATACAAGGTGGTATTGGTTAAAACCGATTGAAATACATCAAACTATGAACTAAAATTAAATTAAAATACATTAAATTAGTGTCATCGTGTCAAATCACATCAAACTCAGTCAACCTATTTATAAATAATATAATATAGATATAAATTTACTTAAAAAAAATAGATATATTTTACACATTGAGATATACGTGTACGGTTTATTCCAATATACCAAAATTCTTCGATGGAACACCATATTCTCTTTAAAAAGTTGGGTAAACTATACATAATATAATGTTAATGGTTTCTTAGTAAATTTACGTTTTAATCATTCATTTTGAAAAAAGATACAAAAATGGTGACTAAACGACTGTTTGCAATGTTTAGATCAATCGAAAGCTTTAATTTTCTTTTTTTTTTTTACAGTTCAAATTTTTTCACAAAACAATTTTAAATTCTATGAATTTATGAACCAAAGTCTAATTAATTTTTTTCTTCGATATCCAATATCACTCGTCAAATTAACTTAAATTTAAGTTACGTTAAAAAGTACTTAACCCGACATTCAATGTTGGAACCTCATTCAACGTGGAATGAAAATATACAATGAGTTTAATTAGGAGGTTGTCAATTATTGATTAGAAAGAGAAAAGGGCAGCTTCATTGCTTGTCATTCCTTCTTGGTTCTGTCTGTTTATCCTTTCATGCTTAATACCTCTGCAACATTATCAACCAACTGTCAACTGTCTTTATATGCTATTTTTTTTATTTTATTTTAAAGGTGAATGTTGGATAGAATCGAGTGAAAAAAATCGAGTTAGTAGAGTTAATGAGTCTTATTTTATCATTTTGATTCGATTTGATTTTTTTCGATTTGAGTCGAATGAAATGAAATTCGAATCGAATAAAATTATTCGCGTGAAAAATGAACATTTTATTTTTTTATAATTTTTTAAATTGACGTAGCATATGAGACATAGTGTCATGTTAATATGAAGTAGATATGAACTATCACACGAGTTGTCATGTAAAAAATTAATTTTAATAATTTGACTTTTTTTAAAAGATTAATGATCAAATTTAACTAGAAAAAACAAATATAAATATAAATATATATATTAAAAACTAAAATTATCATTATGCATATAGTACTTTGAATTATATAAATTTTAAATTATTTATTTATTTGAATCGAGTTTGTGTGTGTATATAGTATCTTATCATATTTTAATTATTTATTTTATGTTGTATCGAAATGTCAGAACAATAACAGCTGCAAGAAGCTTCATTGATCGGTCCTTTTATTGTTGGAAAACGCTTAATATAAAATATCAGAAAGCTTGCTGTTTCTTTCGCTGAAGAAACCAATGGAATCAATTTGTTGCGTTGGGTTCTTCCTCAATTTGACCTTAATTTTGGTATTGTTTTCAGCTGGGGCTTGTTTCGCGACTTAGTTGAAAATTTAAATATCTGAAGAGGTCAAGTTTACAGAATGAAAGCGTCTCATTAGATGCTCGAGAAAACAAATCATACACGATACAGATGATTAGATTCAAACTCGTATCATATATCATTTCTCACCTCTAAGTGCATTATATGTTATGAGACATGGCTTTGAGTCTAATCATGTGTATTTTGCATGGTTCGTCTTTTTTGGCTTCCAATAAAAAAATTTCTAAAAGTGAAGTTAAAATTTTTTTGAGAGGGCGAATATCAATTGTATATATTTTTTTTTACGAAAGTTAAAATGTAATTTCATCATTTTAATAGTTTATATAATTTAAAAGATTAAAATTAAATTTTTTTAAAAAAGTTGAAACACTTACCAATACTTTTGCGCTCTCTCGAAGTTTTCATCTTATAAACTCATCATCTTTTCAGACATTTAAATTCTCATTAAAATGAAGAGACAAAATATTTCACCGATAATAATATTTAATATAAATATTTTAAAGATTTAAAGTAATTCTGAATAAGTATAAATTCATACTAACATAAACATTTTAAAATAGAAAATGATATATTTGTATGATTTCTCTTTTATATTTATATTCATAATTGAATATACATTAAATATAACTATAAAAAACATTAAAATATCAGATAACATAATTTGAAACTACTTAGTAACTTACGAACTAATTTATTATTTTAGTTTTAAGATTTGACTCATTTTCGCCGGCCAAAAACTTATGAATAAAATATTTACCCAAAATATGAATAAAATTTTATATATATATATATATATATATATATTATCAAATGTCGATGAAAAAATATTATACCAAAACTATATTTATAAAAAAAGGATTAAGTTTTGGTTGAAATGATAAAATTAAGGTTTTTATAGATTTAAATTAATTTATATAGATTTTATATAAAAATATAAAGAAACAAAAAATATTTATAATAATATTTATTTAATTTTGAAACAAATAATTTTTAATTATTTTTTTAACTGAGTTAATTTCTAGTTAACTACATCAATTTAGTAAAAAATTAATGCCTTTAAAATATTATTGTACATTAAATAAAATAATTAGTTTGATATAATATATGTTAGCCAAAAAATCCTATAAATATTGCATAAGGACATCCCAACGAAAGCCACCACACAAACAACAAAGCTTTTGCTTTCAGAATTCAGACATTCCTAGGTAACATATTTTCTCATCAACCAAATTGAAAATCCCAATTTTTTTTTTCCAGGAAAGTAAAAGAAAGTAAAGAAATGGAGAAAAAAGGAACAATTATATTATTGGTTGTGATCCTTTTGGGGATAATATCAGCCATTAGTGGCTTTGCAGCTGAATCGAAAAGGGTTAAGGTAAAAAACAAAACATCAAAATTTGAAAATTTTTTAAAGTTTTCTAATTTTGTTTTTCTATATATTGAGTTTTTTTTTTTTTTTTGCAGAGGTCGCAAGTATGGATAGATAATTCCGGTCGATGTGTACATCCAAAGAACTCCGCGCATGCACTTGGCTTAGTTTCAGCCTTCATGCTTTTTATCGCAAAAATAATAATAAATGTCGCCACCGGTTGTTTTTGTTGCTGGAAAATTGACCAGTCCCAGAGCTCTAGCCAGATAAAACCTCTTGCCTTCTATATTGCTTTTTGGTAATTCTCAATTACACTACTTCTAGATTTACTTTTTCTTGAATTATTTTTAATATGTTATATTATATTTCTATACATACAGACTAGAGATGTCCGTGACCGGGTGGCCCATCCGACTTTGGGACCGGCTTGAATAAAGAGGCTTTGTCACCGTCCGGTTCAGCTTTTAGATAGTAATATGGGTTTCTTTGTTGAGTAGAGCTCGAACTTAAATTTCAAAAATTTTTAAAATTTGGGTCTCAACTCGATTTGATTTGATTTATGGACGTTCGAATTCGAGATCTTTAGGATGAACAACATAATCTTTTTCATTAGAATCATTTGTTGAATTCAAGTATCATCTAATTCTAAATTGGTCATAAACTTCAAAATATTTTAATTGAGTTCTCAAAATCATTATGTTTTTTTTTTTAATTTATGCATAAACTCAAAGTAATGAGTTAAATCATTTTTTGGAGTCTGAAACTTAGCAATTTTTCTTATATTTGGGTTTGAACTTTTTTTTGTCCAAATTAGCATGAAACTTGACAATTGTTCTTATATTAGAGTTGGAATTTTTTTTTTATCCATAATATTTCCTTGAAAGTCATAAAATTCAGGCTCCAATGTGGTAAAAATTGTCAAGTTCAAAGATTAATTTGGATAAAAAAAATTCAAACTACAATGTAAAAACAATTGCCTAGTTCATTCTCCAACGTGAGAACAATTATAAAATTCTAAGACTAACTTAGACAAAATAAAAATTCAAACTGAGAATTGTTATTAAATTTAACCCTAAAGTAATATATGAATTTAATAAAATAGAATTGAAACCAAACCAAACACAACACTACGGTGGATATCCATTTTTCCTCGGGTTTTAAGCACAAACATTTTTGACGCAGGGTCACATTTATAATAGCAATGGGTCTACTACTAACCGGTGCTGCGGTCAACGGACGAAAACAAAAAGCAATTGTTGGAGACGGCACGTACTATTGCAGTGTTGTCAAGCCCGGGATCTTTGCCGTCGGAGCGATACTAGCTGTTATAAGTTTGATTGCTGGAATCTTCTATTATGTAACTCTAAACTCGAAAGGGAATGCACCGTTCCCGAATCAAGGTGGCATAGCCATGGGGCAACCTCAGTTTCCACAAGAGAAACCTGGTTTTGTACATGGATATACTTATAGCAAGTAGCAACTCAGTTGATCGGAAAAACGCTTGTTTGGGTTTTTTTTCCCGGTTGGGAATTCAGCAGGCATTTGGGGTTAAATAGTTTGGGATTGTACTTCAAAATAACTTTTGCTTTATTATGGGATATAATTAATTCATATATTTGTTTTGGCATAATAATAAATTTAGTCTCGATGTTTATATTTTCTGTTAATTGGCCCTTTACCCTTATTCTTTTATTTTTAATTAAATTTGATTATTAACATTTTAAAAAAAGTTAAATCGTTATTTTTTAATGAAAATACTAATTAAAATATTAAATTTTTAAAGATGTTGGTATGACAATTCACACGACAATTTACGATGACGTTGCATTATTTATCTTATATGTCATATCAATAAAAAATATATAAAAAATTCATAAAAATATATAAAACTTAAAGCATAAGGAGAATCCCAATAACCTATATTTATACGTCATCTTTTTCCAATCCAAAACCTCATTTTCTCCTCTTAACTAATTTAACCACTTTTTTCGATTATTCTATATTTTGTTTTAAACAGAATGAATCACCCATTTTTACTCTTGTCCATTTTTGTATCAGTAAAAAGAATTTTTTTTTTTTTTTTAAAAAGCCACCTACCGCCTGTTCTTTAAAGAATAAAATTATTCTCTCCGACTTTGAAATTAGGTGAACAAGATTATAGATATTGCAAAACACGTTCTTCTCTAATTATTACCTTCTAATCCACTCTTTTCTTTTGTCAAATGCTCTAATTTTTTATGTGGTTTTTACATTAATTTAGGTGAAAGTAAATTATATTATTAAAATTTTGTTTTTTTATATAAAATCAAAGTATAATGACTTTTTTTACCTTTCAAATTTGTAAAAATTGATAAAAAAATTAACGTTTATTAACTTTACTGAGGTGACATACATATAGATTGCCATACGGATGACATGAATTCTGTTTTCCATATACTAGAGTTGTTCATGACTCGTCCATCTATACATGTTGATGCAGGATTACGATTATTATTGGTATGGGTGTGTTGGTAGCCGGTGCAGCACTAAATGATCGATGATGAAGTAATTGTGAAAAAACGGTGGCTATTACAGGAGTGTTTGCCACCGGAGCTATCTTGGCTGCTCTAAATTGGATTTTCAAAGACCCTAAACTCGAAAGAGAAGGGCATGAGCAATGTATAGATTCCGTATCAAGGTGGCATAGTCATGGCAGAACCTCAATTCACAATCCAGAATTCTAGTTTTCTAAATGAAAATACTTATAACAAGCGACATTTAATAAATCCAATCTCTATAACACAGGGATCTCTTAGGTATTTTAACCCATTGTAAAGTTATGAAAAACATAACTAACATGTATAAAATAATAATTCTTTCATTTTGACTAAGAAAAACGATTATCTTATATATATGTTAGCCATATATCCTATAAATATTGTATAAAGTCATCCCAAAGCCATCGCACATTCACACACACACACAATTCAAAACCAGCAAAGCCTTGGTTTCAAAATCCAGACATTCCTAGGTAACATATTTTCCCATTTGTTTTTTCCCATCAGCCAAACAGAAATTTTCCAGGAAAAAAGTGCAAGAGATGGAGAAAAAGGGAATTTTATGCTTTGTTGTGGCCCTTTTGGGGATAATATCAGCAGGTGCTGGCTTTGCAGCTGAAGCTACAAGGGTTAAGGTAAAAATAAAACATCAAAGGGTTTTTTTTTTAATTATAGGTAAACTACTAAAATAGACACTTTTGTTTGCTTCAAATTACATTTTAGTCACTTACTTTATAGTTTTGTTACGAAATGATCATTCTGCTGTTAACATTTAAAACCTATTGTAATTGTCACATTAGATTGTTGTTTGGGAGGTAACAAATATTAACGGTAGAGTGACCATTTCGTAACAAAATAATAACGTAAATTACTAAAACGTAATATTTTAAACACAAGTAATTATTTTGGTAATTTACCCCAAAATTATATCAGGTTTCTTTATTTTTATTTGTTTTGAAGGCTTCACAAGTTACACTAGAAGTGGGAGAATGTGTATATCCACGAAGCCCAGCACTGGTTCTAAGCTTAATATCAGCAGCAACGCTTTTGATGGGTCAAATCATAATGAATTTCTCCACTCGCTTTTTTGCTGCAAAAGAAACAATGCTCAATCTCATAGTTCTAATTGGACTAAAGCTCTTTGCCTCTACATTGTTTCTTGGTAATTTTTCAATCACAATACTTTTACATTTCTTTTTTTTTTCGGGATAAATAATATTTAGTCTTTAAATTTCATAATCTTTTTATTTTAGTCCTTCAACTTTTTTCTCATTTATGTTAGTCTTGGAACTTGGCAACAGTTTTTCTCAATCTGATTCTTAAATTTGAATTTCGTTTAGGTATGATGACGTTCCACTATGAAATTAAGTTACGTGATCATCTATTTTTATTTTTATTTTTATATTTTTAAGATTTTAAGCAGTTTTTAAAAGAATTTCAAGTAAAGACATGGAAAAATATCATTAAATGCTGTTTTATCTCGTCTTTATCATTTTATGTATGCGTAAATACACAAAATAACTCTTAAAAAATTGTTTCGAGAAAGATTGATTTTGAGAAGAAAAAATTGTGGTTAATGTGCAACATTCTTGTTTTTCAAAAACCCAGTTCAGATTATTGAAATTTTAAAAAATATTTTTTTTATTAAGCCATTTTCCCTCATTTAAATATTAAAGTCAAGATTAGATTAAATAAATAATAACAATCATATGTCTCGATTTGAATGGAATAGTGGTTAAAACTTTTATCTGGTACTCATTTGATATGAGTTTAAACCGTATCACTCTCATCTCTCACCAATAATATTTTATAAAAACATAATACAATCCAAATTAAAAAAATTATGATTTTTAATATGTGATCAAAACCGAACAAACCCAAACGAAATTAAATAATTTTAAAGTGATATCCAATGATTTTAACAAAATCAATCCAAACATTACGATCTTCCAATTGGTTTTCGATTATCTTAATTTTTCTATGGTTATATCCATGCAGGATAACATTTATGATAGCAATCGGCCTATTGCTAACTGGTGCTACACTCAATGATCGACGAGGTCAACAAGTTTACAAAGATGGTAGCATCTACTGCTATGTTATCAAACCCGGAGTCTCTGCCGTCGGAGCTGTCTTATCGGCTTTAAGTTCGATCTTTGGAGTCTTCTATTATCAAACCCTAAACTCGAAAGCGAAGGATGCGAGCAATGCTCCAATTCTGATTCAAGGTGGCGTAATCGTGGCACAACCTCAATTCCCCTCTGAGAATCCTGATTTTGTAAATGGAGATGCTTATAACAAGCAACAATTCAATTGCTCGAAAAGTTTTCGACTATCGAAAGATCAATTCTCCGACTGTCCCTCCGACGTGTGTTAATCTTAAGAATTTGTTTGGTGGTTGCATTGGCATGGGTCAAATATTAAAGCTTATGAATTGTGTATTGGAAATTGTTTTGTTGTGTAGTTTTTTGAATGGGTTGAAATATTATGAATAAATTATCTGAAGAGACTATCTGTAAGACTTTTTCGATTTACATATTATTATTTGACAAGTGAATCCACTAATTATTCATCATATCAAATCTCAACTATCACATTTCATCCACTTAATTAATTAATAGCAGCTCGACACATGACACCTCGAGAAGAAAAGACAACAAAAATATAAAACTTAAAGCATAAAGAGAATCTCAACAATCTATATCTATATCTCTTTTTCTCTCCAACCCAAAACCTCATTCTCTCCTCTTAACTAATCTGACCACTTTTTTCGATGATTCTATATTTTATTTTAAACAGATCGAATTACCCATTTTTATCTCTATCCATTTTTGTATCAGCAGAAAGAATTTAATTTTTTTAAAAAGCCACCAACCTCTTGTTCTTTAAAGAATATAATTATTCTCTTTGACTTTGAAATTAGATGAACAATATTAGAGATATTGCAAAGCACGTTCTTCTCTAATTATTACCTTCTAATCCACTCTTTTCTTTTGTCAAATGCTCTAATTTTTTATGTGTTTTTTACATTAATTTAGGTGAAAGTAAATTATATTATTAAAATTTTGATTTATATATATATTTTTTTATATAAAATCAAAATATAATGATTTTTTTTACCCTCCAACTTTACAAAAAATTGATGAAAAAGTTAACGTTTATTAATTTTACCGAGGTGACATGCATATAAATTGTCACACGGATGACATGGGTTCTATTTTACATATACTAGAGTTGTTCTTGACTCGTCCAGCTATACATGTTGATGCAAGATTACGATTATTATTGGTATGGGTGTATTGATAGCCTGTGCAACACTGAATAATCGACATGATGAAGTAATTGTGAATAACGGCGGCTACTACAAGAGTGTTTGCCACCGGAGCTGTCTTGGCTACTTTAAGTTCGATTTTCGGAGACCCTAAACTCGAAAGAGAAGGGCAAAAGCAATGTACAGATTCCGAATCAATGTGGCATAGTCATGGCACAACCTCAATTCCCGATCCAAAATTCTGGTTTTCTAAATGAAGATGCTTATAACAAGCGACAATTTTGTAGATTGAAAAACTTTTTCGTTGATTTTCCGACGTGCATTAGTCTTAAAATCAATTTTGTGGTTGCATTGGCATGGGTCAATTTGTAAAAATTATTTTGCTTTTCATTATTATTGTGTTTTTCTTTATTTTTTTTAATTATTTTTTTCATGAAAATCCTCAATGCTCGGCCTATTTTCCATATTATAAATAAATTTGCAATAATAAATAATAAAAGACAAATGAAGAATAATGAATATATAAAATGTGCTTAACAAATTTTGGGCCTTAAAAGCCCAAATAACATTGTAAATTGGACCAACTTACTTTTTCCATTTTAAAAATTTTAATCCAATTATTGTCATTGTTTGTAATTTCTGTTAAAATTTATCAATTTAACATGAATATTATTTATCAATCATATGCAACTTTGACAGAAAATATTAACAATGTTAATGATTGAATTAATATTTTTAAATTTGAAAAGTGAAAAGATTTAATTTTTAACTTTTTAAGTATAAAGATTAAATTTTAAAATTTATTTAACTATAGGGACTGATATCGGATTTTAACATTTTTAAAATATTGGTTCGATCTATTAAAGGATAAATGAGTTTGATTTCTAGCGTAAAAGAAATAGGTTAAATATCAAAACTATACATGCATTTTGATTTCATATGCAATGTCATAAATAAAATTTTGATTTGATTCAATTTTCACAAATTACTAATATCATTGTCGAATTAACATCATTTTACGTTCATATATTGCATACGAAAATAATTAAATTAATCTAATATGAAAATAAATGTATGTATTTATTTATTTAAATGTGTATAGTCGAATTAAAATCAAAGTTTCAAGTATACATATAAATTCTAATTCATATTTCATGTGTATAATTGCATCAAATCAAAGTTCATGTATCAAATTGCACATTGAACCAATTTGATATTTATAAAAAAAAAACTATTCTAAATTTTTTTATTATTTCAAAACATATATTTTTATGTTTCTTTTATCCCTTAACTATTATTATTTAAAAAATGGCCTTAATTATTTAGGAGGAAAAAAAGGAATTTTATTATCCTTTTTAAGAAAATTTTAATAACCGGCAAATTTTTAAAAAAATCGAAAACCCTAAATTCAAATTTCAAATGCAGCCGCTCCAACGGTCAAAAAATCTCTAGGGTTTTCTCCCAACGTCTCCTTCATCCTTCACAAATTACACATTTAAAAGGCCGGCATTTCTTCCCTCTTTTCATCCAAAAAAAGAGATCTTTTTTCTCAGGAACCAAACAAGAAAAGAAAAACAAACTATCTCCGTTTGTTTCTTTGATCTTTTGAAAAAAAATGGATTTCCATTGCCTTACAAGGAAAGAGCTTCAGTTTCTTTGCAAGAGAAACAAAATCCCAGCTAATATTACCAATGTTGCCATGGCTGATGCTCTCAAAGCTCTTGAGATTGTAAGCTCCTTTTTTTTTCTTCTCATCTTTTTTTTTTATATTCATGATTATTCTTTGTTTTGATCTTTACCTTTATATATTGATGGAAGAAAAACAAAATTGATCGAGTTTGAAGATCATAGCTGGAGCTGCGTATCTTCTGTTCGATTGAAAATTTAAAATCTTAAATATCTCTCATGTGAAGCGATTTCGATGATTTTAAGTTTCTGCTATTCGTTTAAGAGTTTATTTTTCAATGAGTTTACACTTTGGATCCTTTGATTGAATGGTTCTTTTTTCTGTTTGGTTGCCAAGAAAACAAGGGAAAAGGGAAAATCAATAGATTTGTAAGGAAAAGAACCTTGTTTTTAAGAATCCATTTGCCTGTTGTTGTCTTCTTTGATAGTGAAATGGTTAACATGGAAAATAATAATTTTATTAAATAATAGTCATTTCCTTTAATTGATTCTTTTTAGAAGGCTCATTTTCTTGAAAATTCCCAATTTCCTTTTTGTAATGATCTGTTTAAATCGATATAACAGGTTGAAGGACTTGAGGAATTCAAGAATCAATCTCAATCCCCAGAAAGGACCATGAATAAAGCATCACAAGAAATCCCCTCTACTATTACCAGGACATCAACTCGGAGAAAACCTACTAAGGAAGAGCATCAAACTGCACAATCGACGGTCCGAACCCGAAAAACGACCAGAAGAACAGCTGAATTGGATGAAGAAAACAAGAACCTGAATGTGACTGAGACTCCCGCTGTGACTGCTAACACCAGCAGGAGGGCTAAGAAAACTGAACCTGAAGTTAAGGATCAAAGGAAGAGTGATTTGGTTGAGACTCCAGCTTTGCAGAGTGGTAGGAGAAGGCCTGGAGTGGGATCTACAAGGAGGAACGTTGAGGATACATTGCAGTCCGGCTACCGAACAAGGCGGTCGGCGAGGTTGCTGGAGAAGTGTATGGAAGGGTTGAGTTTAAAAGAGAGTGAAAAAATGGAGCCTGTGAAGGTTGATGAAATGGTGGAAGGTGAAGTTGAAAAAAAAAATGGCCAATCTGGTATGTTTTTCTTTGTGTTGAATGAATTTGGCATTTTGATTTTCAGGTTTTTTTATTTTAGCATCTCATGAATTTGAATATGTTTACAGAAGAGTTACCATTGGCTCGAAATTTAAGTGCATCTCTTGAAGATGAAAGGGATTTGAAAGATGATGTTGAGAAAAATAGCAAGTGCGAAAATGGAGGAAGTGATGGGACACTGATCTCCCTTAATGAGAAGAATGATGAGCCTGAAGGTCCAAAGGGTATGAAAGCTATTTGTTTTTAACTCTTTTAACATTTATTGAACTATGGCAACCTGTTTGTGCAATTTGTTTTCTCAAGCCATTTATGTTTTCTCTTTGAAAATGGTTGTCACACTGCAGGTTGTGATGATAATGCTTTCTCTGAGGACTCATATGAGGCTGTGAGCATACCAAATGAGGAATTGGTAGCTGATGAGACCAATGTTGCTGCTGTATCTGAAGAATTGGTAGCTGATGATACCAATGTTGCTTCTGTATCTGAAGAATTGGTGGCTGATGAGACCAATGATGTTGTTGTTTCTGAAGAATTGGTGGCTGATGAGACCAATGATGCTGTTGTTTCTGAAGAATTGGTAGCTGATGAGACCAATGATGTTGTTGTTTCTGAAGAATTGGTAGCTAATGAGACCAATGATGCTGCTGTTTCTGAAGAATTGGTAGCTGATGGGACCAATGATGCTGCTGTTTCCGAAGATGCACTTGAGATCGAGAGCTTACCTGAGAAATCAGTAGCTGATGAGACTGATGATGATGTTGTTTCCCATGAGGAATTGGTAGTTGATGAGCCTGAAGTACTGGTTGCAAATGCTGAGGATATATCTGAAGAAGTCTTGGATCATTCTTCACCAGTGGAGGCTGTTAGTGTAGAAGAGCATGCTAATCAAGCTCCACAGGAAATTGAAGCAGTACATGATGATCTAACCATACTTCCGAAAGCTGAAGAGTATGCAGATGGCGAAGTATCTCAAGATGTTCCTTCAGTTCTCCCTGAAGTACTGGTTGCAAATGCTGAGGATATATCTGAAGAAGTCTTGGATCATTCTTCACCAGTGGAGGCTGTTAGTGTAGAAGAGCATGCTAATCAAGCTCCACAGGAAATTGAAGCAGTACATGATGATCTAACCATACTTCCGAAAGCTGAAGAGTATGCAGATGGCGAAGTATCTCAAGATGTTCCTTCAGTTCTCCCTGAAGTACTGGTTGCAAATGCTGAGGATATATCTGAAGAAGTCTTGGATCATTCTTCACCAATGGAGGCTGTTAGTGTAGAAGAGCATGCTAATCAAGCTCCACAGGAAATTGAAGCAGTACATGATGATCTAACCATACTTCCGAAAGCTGAAGAGTATGCAGATGGCGAAGTATCTCAAGATGTTCCTTCAGTTCTCCCTGAAGATCATAGGGATTCCTCAGCAAAAAAAGGAAATGAAGCATCTAATAATGATCATGACCTCCTTGGCGATTCAGACATCGATGTTGAGGAATATGATGATCTAATGACTAATATAATGGATGAAGAATCTGATGATGATGTCCTTGGCGATTCAGACATTGATGACGAATCTGTAGCTGATGTGGTGAATGAAGAAGCATTGGTTGATGCAAATGTAGCCGAAGCCGAAACAATCTCTGTGAATTCATTCCACAATGCTTCCCAATCTGTTGTGGAGGATGATATCCAAGTGCAGAATCCAGAAGCATTGATCGATGTTGGCGTAAAGCCAGAGGTTGAATTTGGAGAGACAACTGAGATTATTACAACCACCACCTCAATACCATTGCCATCACCATTCAAACCTCAACTTTCTCAACCAAGGAAATCTTCAAGCAAGAAACAGACAACAATCCCAAAGGAGAACATCAACAAGGAGAACAATGATGTTGTGAAGAAGGTGAAGAAAAACAAGAAAGTCATTGATGAGGGTACCATGCAGAATTTGGAAGTTCTGAGCCTAAGGAAACTAATGAAGCTAACCAAGAAGTTTAACGAACTAGAGATCAATGACAATATGAAGAACAAAGAAGATGATAATCTCAATACGGTGAGGTTACTTTCACTCCCTCCAAGTATCATAGAAATAGTGCTTTGAAATGGTTCAGTGATGGTAATTTGGTTTGTTTTTTTATGAGTGCAGCAGCCATTTCGGAAGAGCAGACTAGCCTTGCAATCATTGCCACAGAATTGTATGAACAATGAAGAAGCAGAGAAGCAAAACTGAAACAAGCATGTGATGATGATGGTGAAGGGATTCAAACCTTGGTTTGTTGGTCTCCATTGGGTTTTTGTTTTTTTCTGAAGAATGATGTTTTGTTTTTGTTTTGTTTTCATTTTATAGTCCATTATTTTGCTAATAATGAGTCCTGAGATGTAAAAGAGACCATCTTATTTGGCTCATCAACATCATAAAGATGTTTTACAATTTCATTTTTTATTTTCTCTCCAGCACTTGCCTTTATAATACACAATGCACTAATACTGCACACAGTTCATTATTTTGCCTTCTTTCTAATATAGTCCTCTACTTTCTTTGCAAATCTGGGTTTGGAATTTTTAATTGCATTCCAACCCTTTATTCCAAACTGTAAAAATCATGGCAATTTCCTCTAAAAAAATTAAAGCAATTTGAATCCCTATCAATTGCAAAACAAGGACAACAATCAAGTGGGCTTTAATGCTTTCCATCAATAATAGGTCTTAATTTAACAAATTTATCCCGTAACATTTACGAACATAATAAAGCTGAATTTGTTCAATTTTTTAAAATTAAGATAAAAAAAGATCAATCAAATTAACAGAAAATATTAACACCATGATTAAATTGCTTTAATTTTTTTTTTTAAATCAATTTGTTTAAATTTGAAATTGAAAAACATTAGAGAGATCTGTTTTTTTTTTTTTTACCTACAATGAAGTTCATGTAAGGTGTTTGGTCATTATTATTATCATCATCAATTAAATATGATATTAAAAATAGTAACCATGAAGTTTAAATATAAACCGATAAAGATGAGATATCCATTTGACAAATCTGTCACATGTTTCAAGTAGTTGAAGCATACATGGGTGAGAGACATGGTGGATCAGCCGTCAAGAGCTAACTTCGAACATGTGATTGATTTGTTAAATGGGGTGTGTCTCCCACCTGTTATGTACATCAAAATTTTTTTTTATTTATGTTCAATTTTTCTAATTTTTTTCTGAATTTTTATTTTTAAAATTTTGAATATTTAAATCGTAAATGATTGGTTTAACAGACATCAATTTCCAAAATACAGATTCTATAAGACAGATTAAACTCAAACCGAAGACACTTGTAATTATATCTAAAAAAATTTAATTTTAGCAAAACATGAATCATTATTATTACAGCAACTAAAAGAATTTTTTCATGTTCCGAAAATCAAATGGTAAGTAAATCCTTAGATATAATCATTATTTGGAGATTTGTTCAGTGTTTGAAGCTGAAAACGCGACCTAAATAGAATGTTGACATAAATTGATAATTTAAAAGTAATCAAAATTATTCAAGATAATCCGTCGATAAATTCGAATTTAGTCTTAGTTAAAAGGAATTTTCAATTACTACAATTTGTTGGATATTAAAAGATCAGATATATTTCAAAGGAGGAAAATAGTGTCACGAATTCACTAATTAAAATGATAACTAACAAGGATTATAATGTTCAGGTTTTTGGAAAGATTCTAGAAAACTCGAAGAAGTTTTGGAGGAGATTCTAAGAAGCTCTTACAACTTTTGGAGTATGATGCAGATAGGAATGCTTTTGTTTTATATTAGCTTAATGTAATGTGTTTTTGTTTTTTCTTTTTGCAAATAATGAGAGATGAACCGAAAGGGCCACATTGTAAAAGTTCGACCAACGGTTCGGTCCAACCGGCTAATTTTTGCATACACATAAGCCTTAAAGGTTGCTTGGCAGAAAAGGCAAATAAAAAAGCAAGCAAAGTAGTAAAAGAAAATTGCAATGAATATTACATAACATTGGGGAGTGGTCTTTAAGGCAAATTGATTACAAAAGTAAAGAGTTCTTTTTTTTTTCTTTTGGTATCTACATTAATAATATTCACCTAGAAGGTAACTCTGTTGGTTGTTTAACAGTTAATGAAGGATTAGATGAATTTGATGGATTATGGGATCCATTATCTTGAGAGGGTTCGATTACGTGAACTGCTCCATCACTCATCCCGAGAGCAATCTGGTTCGGTTCCGATGGGTGAGCTGCTATGACCACGGTGTAGGCTGCAACGTTGCTGCCACTGCAGAAAGTTCGTTTTTTTTGTCAATGTTTGCTGTTAAAAACGTTGTATGTAAAACTACTATATGTTACGAACAACTACTATATATGTTACCTGACGGATAACGAAGGTATGTAAGCTGAAGGTGCTATTCGACATCTGAGTCTCAAGTTGTCGGAATCAAAAACTCCAATGGCGCCGTCACAAAAACCGGCATAAACCAGTGAGCCATCACAAGAATATATTGCACTCGAAATGGGAGCATTTAATGACTCTTTTGGAGACCACTGCAAAAATGAAGATCAGCTGTTTATAAAATCATACGATCGTAATGATTCTTAAAATGGGTATCGAAAATGAATAATAACAATGTATATGATTTTTTATGCATAGACAACGCTTCAAATAAAAACTGGAAACATTCAACGAGCAAATAAAAAAAACTTGCTGGAAAAATCTGCTACGGGATGGTTTTTCCAAAGACAATGACATGTGGTGTGCATGTACCTCATGCTAACATACAGAGACCAATTTTTAATAGTAATTTTAAATGAAATTTTTAATAGAAATACCAGTCTGCTCTTTAATCTAACACACAGAGACTAATTTGCCCATTTTTTTAGAGGGGACAAAATGCAACATGACCCCTAGTATAGAGGCCTCTATGGTAGTTTTACCCAAAGATCACAACTCATATTAACAACTGATGTTTTTGTTACCTTACTCCCACATTAGTCATGTTCTTGTAAAAGAGTTCCCCAAAGAAAAATGATAAACTACAATACAAGGAAAATAATGTGAGGTAGACAACTTACCGAGCGTAAACATTCGAGCTTGCTGTCATAAATGGCTATTTGGCTCTCGTGGACAACCAATAGATGAGTTTGGTCATTGTGAAACTGGACTTTGGTTTCTCCTGCTAGCGGAGATTGACGACCAGCCGGAGCTTGAATGAACCTCGATTTTTTTTTCTCCCATCCATCTATGCTCCAAACACATAACTGCAAGTGAAATGAAGTCATATTAAACAGTTAAATTATGTACAAGAAAACTGTAAAATTGACAGTTGTCCCATGTTACTTGAACTTGGGGTGAATCTCGGATCTAGGTATATCCAATATCGGCATGCACGATTATTTTATAAGTTTTTCCATATATTAGGAGGACCCAATACGTTGGACATGGCTTTCAGACACGGAATTAAACAATATCCATTCAATCAATAACTAACCTGTGCATCAGCCCCTGAAGACACCAGAGAATTCAAAGTTTGTGAAAAGGCAAGTCCGGTTATCCGATTTTGGTGACCCTTGAGTTTGGTTTTGACCTGCAAAAAACAACAGCAGGAATGTCAGGCCAGAAGCTGAATATTATTAGGGAAATGATACAATAAGCTTTTGGCTTCCTGTGAAATATTTTATCTTTGGCACCGTTGTTGCAACAACCATGAGGGCGTGGTTCAAGCACACTTGACCGCGTATTATCCTCCGATGAAGGGTTTGGGGGATTATGATAGTAGGACTTGTATAAAAAATGCTAAAAAGGATTTGATAAATGCAAGAAGTTAGCATTTTCCTACTCCAACAAAGTTGTCCTAACCACATACAAATCGGGAAGTTTCTATATAAATAGAAGCTAAAAAATTATGTTTCACCTCATCGACTCGGACATTGTAAATTTGAATTGTGGAATCTTCCATGCCAATCGCGATAATATTATTGTCTTGTGGATGAAATGCCAAGAACGTGGCTTCCGGAGGAGGGGACATAAAGGTGGTCATCACCTGTAAAGAATTAACCCGTTGTGTAAGTAATGTCAAAAACTTTAATCAACATATAACAGGAAACAAGTGAAAACTGCAATCGTAGACCTTGAATGTCATCATGTTGAACAAAGAAACCTTCCCTCCCGAGGCGGACATAACATAAGAATCATTTTTAGATAACGCAATGCACGCAGCAGATTCTTCAGCAGGTTTAGTCTCGTTTATATCATTTGTCATAGGAGTGCCACTAGGTGGCTGCCACAATTGCGGTGCAACATATGCAGTAGCCTTTAAGGTTTACAGATGAATGAAATATTAGAAAATATATGTTAATAACTAAGAAATACGGCTTTTCTCATTTTAAGACACGAGACACACCTTGCCTAAGGGACTCCTTTCACTACGCTGCCATTTCCAAAGCTTGTGAACAGCATTCGATGCGAGGGCCAAAAGAGCAAGACCGGAGTTAGTATATAACAGCCTCACAACCTGCAATCAAAGATTGGTAACCCTCGATTTCGGGAATATAGAAATCTAGAAGTTGAATAAAAATATAGAACAATTATGTTTGTGAATACACGAAGATATACATGTAAAACTTATGCCTAATGCACTAATATCCAAGAACTAATCACATTCTTCTAAGTACCTACCTTTCCTGCTGTCATGGCATCAGATAATCGTAGGACTTTCAGGTGAGAGGGATCGATAATGTCAGGAATTCTCCAGCCCTTTATCTTGTCTGCATCATCGGAAATTCGTGGCTTAACATCAACAAGCCGGCTGTTGTCCATTGTACCCTGCAAATGACACCCAAATGAAATTAGGAACCCCGGTAAGACCGAAGATAAAATGCAACTGAAACAGCAGGTTGAACTTACAAGACTGCTAATGGATACAGCAGTCGGTACTCTATCAGGGCGATCAAGGGATGGTGGAATGGCAGCACTTCCCACAGGACCAAGTGCGTTAATGATCAATGGCTGCGCAGAACAAGTGTATGAATTTACATAGCATTGCCAAACCTGAGGAATAATTAAAACCGAAGCAGAAAACTACCTTAGAATTGACAGGTACGGAAGGGCCTCGACTTTTATCAACACCCCTACTCTCCAACATTCGTATCAAGCGTGAACCATCACTGTTAGCCAAGATTTTAATAGCATTATCACTAGTTGTAACAGCCAACAACGACCCTTCCTTGTTGAACCTTAGTCGGGGACTGGACTGTGAAAGGATTAAAATGGATTATTACAACATGCAACTTAAACATACTTCTGGGGAAAAAAAACTGTAACAATACTAACAGGCAACCCGCCGTCTGCGTCAACAGCTGTCAACATGGCAGTATTATCCATGTCCCAAAACTTAATTTGGAATTCATCGCCGGCTGCTAAGAACCTGTTCCTTGTTGTGTCGAACTGGACAACACCTAATGTACGCTTCCTAAAACCAGAATATGTTCTTTTGATTGCTCCTTCACTCTCATTCCACTCGACTAAATGGGATTCCCCATCTCTACTTGTTCCACAAGAGAAAAGCCTACGGGAATAAATCCGAGTTTTTGCTCATATGTATATCAAGCTTGAACATAAATAACATCGAAATAAGCCTTAAAACAAGATCAGATACCATCTAAAATGAACTATTTTTCAGGGTCAGATGAACCAAGGGAAAATAAACTACAATCTTCTTAATAAGAAATAGTTCCGATGCATATAAAATACGGACATTATACGTGGAAACATGCCAAGACTTCCAAATAAATTTGTGTGTGTGTATATATATATATAAATAAATATATGAAAGTACCATCTCTCCAACAAATTAACATTTTTACCTAGTTCCATCAGCGCTATAAGCCATTGTCGTACACCAAAGTCCGGGAGCATCATAATCCACTCTAGACCCCAGGCAATCATATAACCAAGCTTTAATCTTCCCATCAATGGCAGTGGAGAAAATAAACTGCTCATAGAGAAACAGTTTGTAAACTATGAGGATGGAAATGAAATTTTCAGGCCAAAATTCTGCGGAACAACCATGAACAAACACCTACAAGCAGAAACAAAGAGTAGAATGGTAACAGTAATTTCTAATTGAGATTTACCTGAATATTTTCCTTATAATGAGGGCAAACAGAATATACAGGAGCTTCATGGCCTTCAAAAATATGAAGTCTACGTCCGCCTACAGTATCCCATACCTGCCAAACACGAAATAATTCAATATCAATAAACACATTTTATTCAACCTACAAATATTAAATAGGATCAAAACTTAATACCTTGATTGTCTTATCGTCACCACAAGTAATGATACAAAATTGCTTGTTGGGATAAGCAAATGCTATGTCGTTAACACCTCCAACATGAGCATCAATCTACAAGATATTATAAGCTGTTCATGACCTTCTTCGTTGTGAATTCCAATATATATTGTTACATGTGATAGGCTTACCTCCAAATGTGATCTTAATTCTCCAGTTGAATTATACTGATATATCTGGACTATATGTTTTGAAAATGCAACACCTATTAAAAAAGCAATATTTGATTCGATAACATATAAAAGCAACTTCAAGGGAAGACAGAGAGATCAAACAGTATTCAAGTTTCAAGCGAAGCTTACCAAGCATAAGTCCATCAGGCGCCCAAACACATCGGTTGACTGATATCACAGCATCGCTCAATAGAGCTGTCTGGTGTAGAACAAAGACAGAAAGATCAATGTTAGGTCAAAGGTTACTGATATCAGATCATCATTCAAGTGTATCTTTGTCCGTGTTTTATATGGTAGGAAGGTATAATTGGTAAGAATTGACAAAGAATGATGAATTGGTAAAACCAGAGGCAGTTGTAGAGTACCTGCAAAGGCATGGAAGCAGCAGAGATATCCCAAACCTTGAACAGTTTATGGGCCAATCTTTCCCGAGATCCTAATTCCCAAAGGCTGATGTCACCAACATTCGTGCCAACTAAAATAAAAACGTAAATCCATCAACAAGTGCTAAAATTTTTAGAATGTTCATAGCAAAGTGACATGAAGAAGAAAAAATATATATTTACCTAGGAGAATAGTTTGTTGATGAGGATGAAAGTCCATGCTCATGACATTAGACCCTTGATTAAGAGCACACACAACAGTTTTTGGAATGTCATCTTGTGAGTATACATTGGGAGTATGTACAATCCCGGAAAAGGATACCTGCAGAAGCCATTGTATTTAAATGAGTAAAAAGAACTGAGGAAACCCGGGAAATTGTGCAATATATCTGCACCTCGTCAGGTTGGCCAGTACGAATGCGCTTCATCAAATGATCTGAATCGGCTGACTGATAATCCATTCCTGGCATACCAGATGGAGTCCTTGGATGCTTAAGAAATGCAGCTGAACCATCAAGGCAAAAAATAGTCAAATAATGCAAGTTTGTCAAAAACATTATTATACAAAGACACCAAAAACCAATTGCATTGTACCTACCTGCATTAGAAGGCTGGACAAGACCAGCAGGACCTGCCGCCACAGCAGCTGCATGAGGTAAAGAAGGATTACCACTTGAGATCCACCCCGCAATAGCACCAGAAGATGGGGAAACGACAGGCTGAAATGGCTGCATATCGGAGTCATCCAACAAAAAAAAAATTAAGAATGATGTATATATTTTGTATGAGAAAAAATACAGCAAACTACTTACACCATGAGCACCAATGGGAGGGAATGCCCCAGCCTTGGGAATTGGTCCGACAAGAGGACTGCTAGTTGGTGGAGGAGGACGAGCACCATTAGTAGAGGGAGAACAAGAATGATCCATAAAGAGAGTTTTAATGTCGGGGTTTGGACGAGGATTCTTGCAAAGCTGATGCTGCCAATTCAGACTGAAAATTTCAACAGAGAAAAATGAGCTAATGGAGACCGTACGAATCTAGAGTCAATTGTCTCAATTGTTCCATGTACCATTTGTACAAGTATCAAGGTATTAACACAGAAACACTCAAAACGACCATAGAATAAGTAAAAAGTCACCTCTGGTTTATTAAGGTCCTTAGTCGTGAACTTTTAAAAGCTGGGAATGCAAGCTTATCACGAAATAAGGGATTTGCTTCAATCAGCTTCTTAAGCTCTACAAGCATGATATTCCGAGCAGATTTCGTGTCACCGTATTTTGAAAGCTGCTCATTTTGTCTGATAACAGAATACAAACAGAAAATTTAGCATAATTCGATCAAGTAGCAATTAAGAACAAAAGGAACGCAAGAGTGCACACCTAAAGTTATCAAGAGTAAGCAACTGCGTAATCTCTTTAAAAAGTTCCTCGTTAAAGGATGCAAAAACCTTCAGATCCTTTACAAGAATTTCAACAGCCTTTGCTCGATCCTGCCTGGTAGAAGATAATGCATAGATTAATCCAACCATAAGAAAGAAATATGACCCTTTGCATGATCTTTGACACCATTCACTTCGGAAAGTTATAAGTAAAAGAAACACATAGTTTGTTCATCCTAAACATCGACAAACAAGAGATTAGCAGCAATACATTAAGTGCTCACCTGTCAAGAGCTTCCAAATATTTCTGCTTTCTAATTTCAAAGAAAATCTTCATCGAGTAACGGTTATCTTCAACCTTAGTGAACCCACATAGATAACGCTCAACTTCATCCCATTCACCAGCCTGGACTTGATCCTCAAAATGTTTCATATTGAAGAAAAAACCAGACTCTTGTTCTAACCTATAATTCGAGCACGCAATGCAAAACAAGACATTAAACAAGGACTCGAAATCTAGTCAAAGTCAATGAACTAAAAAGCCTACCACAAAAGGGTACCAATGCTTTTTTAGCTACTAACTAAGCACATTTCTATATTGCTAATCAAAATATCCATGATTTCTCACCATTTGCAACACCAAAAAAAAAGGCATTAACTACAGGGCTTTTAACAAATCACATAACATGATCTAAAAAAACACTCTTACGGCATCATCTTCTGACCTAGCTCAAAAGGCAAAAGAAAATTAACATGAATCAACATAGAAAAATGAAATAATCAACTTACTTATGAACAGTTTCCTTGAATTTTTCCTCATCAAGGAACTGTAATATCAAAAAGACCAGCTCCCTACTTAAGGAAGACATTGTCCCGGGTACTCCTAAACGCTCCAGCTCAAAAATTAATGGTGAACCAAGAAATTATTTTTTTTAAAACTAACCCAAAAAACCCCCCACACCAAACCAAAAAAAAATAAACCTAATAATTCATACAGACCCTAAGAAAATACCCAGAAAATGGCATTCCTTTAACTGCCTTCAAAATCACTCATTAAACACTCGAATTTCACTTTTCCCAACTAACAAGCTGCAAATCAAAATACCAAAACCCTTTCTGGCCAAAACAACAAAAACCCAATTTGTTAAAAACAATAAATAAGCAAAAGAACCCTTTTTTCAACCTTTCATATAAACCCTAATTTCATTTCACCTTAAATAAAAGATCCGACAAAGTGTGAGAGAGTTAACTAAAGCTTGAACTTCGCTCACAACAACACGAGAAGTCTGAAACTTCTAATCTTTAGTAGAGAAAAATAATTTTAAAAAAGAGTAAAGTTTTGGCCTTTGCTGTAGCACCATGAAAGAGCAAGCAGAGTAAAAATAAAATAAAACTAAACACAGGGTTAGGGTTCTTTTTTCTTTGTTTTTTTTCTACAACAACCTTAACTTTTGTCTGAAAAAAATAATTAAAAAAAAAGGGGAAAACTCAAACTTTGATTCTCTTTCTCTGTCTGTATCTTTTTGTTTGTAAGATTAGGACAAAGCTCTGTTGGACTTCTTTTTTCTTTCTTTTTTTTTTTTTTTATGTCTCATACAAATACAAAATTGTCCGATTAAGTGGTATGACAGTTGGATGCTCTTTCAAATAATAGCAATGCTAGAATCTATAGAGTTTCAATGGTGAAAAAAAGTGTTAAATTTGTGGGGAAAAAAAAATAGGAAATGGTGTTGGTGTAGGCTGCTATACATAGAAATTATTATATATTATATATAAAATTATAAAAATACCTAAATAAATACTATATTTTATTAAAAATATATATTAATAATTAATTATTAATGAAAAGATAAAGATTTTTAATACGAATTTGTTGATTTTATGTTTAATTTTTATTTAAAAATTATATAAAAATGAAAATAATAATATTAATTATCCTTTAAAATAAAAATATTTTAATAATTTTATGGTTGAATTTGTGTCGAGTTGACTCATGATATTAATAGTCATGTTATATATAATATAAATTATGAAATTTAAACTTAAAACACTATAAATTTTAGTGTTTTGACTTTATTATTTCAATTAAAATTTTATTTAATTCTTATATATTTTTTATGGAATGATTTAATATGAATTATTAATTTATAAAAAATTATATTAAATATAAAATAAAATAAATATGAGAATGAACAATATATAAATAAAACAGATCTAGTGGGGTGTGGTGTAGCTGTCCCTTTATTAAAGTGTCACAATAATTGTCTCTTTCACTCCCTATGTTCTCAACCTTTAATTTTAAAGAAAATGAAGTTCAAGTGTTCAACACTTTTGAATAAAATAATAGTATGATCCATCCAAATTAATAAATTCTAAATCAAGATTTTATGATTCTTTTATCAGTTTACTTTGGTTGAAATTTATATTTTATAATTTAAAATTATTTTTATTTTATTTTAATTGTATTATTTTTTTATATATTTTGTTATTTGAATAGAAAATAAGTTTTCAAGTAAAGTTGTCCTGAGTCGAACCAAACAGTTCGTCCAAAAATAAAAAAATTTAGGCAAAAACTTGGACAAAAGCAAAGCCCATTTAAAAAATGGATTAAACCTCGAATAAAATTTTTGGCTTAAGCCTCAATAAAAAAACATTTGCTTTATTTTAATTTAATTATAATATATTTTCGAAATATTTTGTTATTTGAATAGAGAATAAATTTTCAAGTAAAGTTATTCATGGATCGGAGTTGAACAAAGATCCATTCGAAAATAAAATAAATTGAATAAAAATATAAATTCGAAAAATAAATTTAAAAAAAAAATCCGTTTTACAAAAATAACAATAATAATTATGGTTTCTACATATTTAAACTTACATTCTGAATTTATATTTTGTTTTATATTCCCTCTTTGAGATATTCAATGAACTTTTATTTACCAACTGTACAAAAACTTTCCTTTTCCTCGTAACAAAATAAATAATGGGAATGAATGATGTTACCTCCCAAAAAAATATTTTTATTAAATTTTAGTATTCGATACTTATATTGATAGTTAATTAAATCGGTATTCAATTAAATTGGACTCGTAATAATAGAGGGCATATTTTTTATCATTTCATATAATGAACGTTGGTAATAAAAAATAATCAACAATGAATGAATAAAAAGTTAAGGCGTAATATTAAATTTAGCTTTTAATATTTTTATTTTCAGTTTGATCTTTAGTCTTGTTTTTAGTTAAATTTGGTTTCGATTTTTTTAAAATAGTTAAATTTGACACTCACATTTCAAATGAGTCAGAATTGTTTTTTTAAATAAAAAATATTAACTAAAATGTTAAATTTTTAAACATGACAATTCTTGTACTTCATGTTAATTTTTTAGAATTTTTATGATTTTTTTTTTTATTACATTTTTAAAATCATTAACTGATGTGACATAAAAAATAATAATATGTCAGAATGAAATACAAGTGTACTGTCATACGAATTATCACGTCAACATTATTTAAATTTTAAAGTTTTAATCAACATTTTTATCTAAACTTTAATTCTAGTTAAAATTTCACATTTTGTGAACTCTGTTATCAATGAGACAAAAAATTTCATTATGTGTAAATTGTTTACGGAACATTTTATTAGGTTAAAAAACAAACAAATAAATTAGATTATTTCCACTTAGATAAAAAAAGATTTTGAGGGAAATGTGAAATTATTTTTTTAAGTGTGTTTATATTTTTTTAATCTATGTGGAAATATTTTTTTATTTTTCAAGGTATTTACCGGAGCGAACCCAGTAATTAATCCTTCGCTTTTTGTAGGCTCATTAAAGGAGTGGATGTTGACTAAGAGTTTTAAAGCTGCTTCACACCAAGCCGAGGATCAAACCCTCAATCACTGGCTAATGTAGAAGAGACCATTGCCGTTTCATCTAACTCCTATGGTTTATTTCTTTGTTTTTTAACCTGACAAAATGTTATGTCAACAATTTACTCATGGCTTGACGAAAAATTGTGCTACATAAATAACAGGTTAGTGAAATGTAAAAATTGAATAAGAATTAATATTTGATATACAAATACGCCAAATTAAAGTTGATGTGTAGCATTACAAATTGTATTTACCCCTATTGTTATAATAATTAAGTTGCTGAAGGTGTTGGAGTAAACTATGGTGGTGGTTCACGCTGTGTATGACGTAAAAAGTCACTACAGAGGGTTATGATGATGTTTTAACAAAGTAATAATTAATGGTCGATCTCTTGTATCGTGCATTATGTCCCATTTGATCTTAGAGAATAGGTATTTATAGGAGGAAAAGGTTTAGATTGTATATATTATAAAATGATCGCCTCCTTGGTAGATTATGATTTAGATCCAAGTTAAAGTATAGCTTGAATGCAACCTGATGTAGGATCGGTGTAAGTTTGAGAAATCGAGAGCATTAATAAAATTGAATTTGATATGACTATTATCCTTGATAATGCCGTGATGTTGCCTTTTGCGGTGTCACGGTGATGCTCTTTGTGTGACATGAGGGTTTTTTACCCAAATATTAAAAAAAAAATTATTAATGATCAAAATGGTACCTCCAAATTATTATTTACCAAAATGGTATGTTTAGTTAAGTGGAGGGATTCTAAGTGGCGGTACTAAGAAGTATTTCTGACACGTGTTTTTTTTAATTTTTTTATATATTTAAAAATAAAAAATATTATTTTATTAGTAGAGGGACTTAAAGTGGGGGCACTCAGTGTTTTTTTCAGAAAAATACGAGAAAAAAATATCTGACACCTAATGGAGGAACACGAAGTGGCAGCACCAATTGAGGGTTATTAAGTGGCGGAATTAAGGGGTGTTTTGCCACTTTGCAGCACCCCATTGTGCCGTGTGTGTGTTTGTGTGGGTTTTTTAAGAGGTAAAAATTAATTTGAGTGGTTGGGGATTTTTGGTAGGTAATAAAAATTAAATAAAATAAATTTTTTTGTTATAAAATAGGTGGGGAGGGGGAGACCAACGAAAATTGAAAGAAAAAAGAAATAAAAAAGAGAAAGAAAGAAAGAAGAAGGAAGAAGGAGAAGAAGGGGAAGAAGAAGATGGAAAAAAAAGGTAATGTGTTTATTTTTAAATTTAATTTTAAAATATTTTAATTTGTTAATTAGTAATAGTAATGTGATTAATTTGTTATTATAATTTTATTTGTTTAATAGATTTATTAAAAGAGTAAATTAAGATGAGTGAAATAAAAGTAAGTTTAATTAATATTTTAAGTATGATTAATTTTAAAATTAATTTTAAAATATTTTAATTTGTTAGTTAATTTGATTATTTTAAGTTTTTTGTTTTCTTTAATTTAATTTTTAATTGATTTGTTATTTAATATTGTTATAGTTGGTGAGTAAATTAAGAGGAGAAGAAAAAATATAAGTTTGGTTATTATATTATTATTAATTTACTTTAATTTAATTTTGCTAGTTAGTAATTTTTTTTTTGTTAGTAGTAGTAAGTAAAAAATATTGTTCATATTTATTGATTTAAAATTTAATAATGTTTAAATTTTGTTAGTTAGTAACTTTATTATACAAGTCATAATATTGTTTAAAAAAATGTGAAATAAAACTATTACAAGTGTTTAATAAAATAAACAATAATCCATTTTTAAGTTATAATTAAAATTAGTTACAAGTATGAAATTAAAAAAATTATTATTTTATAAAATAAGAGAGTTTTAATAATTCACAAAAAGTTAAACCTAGTTAATACCAAAATATAATATAAAAAATAATTAATTATCAAAATAATATCCCATCATATTATTTACCAAAATGGTACAAAATAAATATTTATTTTTTATTTTGTACCATTTTAGTAAATAATGTTGTGTGGATACTATTTTGGTTTATAAATATATATTTTGTACAATTTTAGTAAATAACATATTTTGGTATTTAATTATTATTTTTGTATTATATTGATAAACTTATGTATTGAACTAATTGATAATTTTTTTCAAGTTGCACAATGACTTCATTAATTAACTCGGAACGTCTTCACATAGCAAAATCGGTGAATGCGGATACACACCAAACCAATATGAATGTAAAAAAATTATTATTCGTTCATTATGTCATTCACGATATCATTATTTGTTTACAAAATTAATTTTGGTTATACTAACTATTTTTGTAAATTAATAGGAAGAGCTCGCGTATCGTTCATTGAGGGGTCGTGCACAGGGCCTTAAATTTCCCCCTCATGAACGTCTGCTTCCGTACTTGCGGGATGTCGGATTTGAATTAGCGGCATTGATCCAAAAAATTGAGTTAAGTTATGATTTAATCAGTGCATTAGTGAAGCGTTGGTGCCCGGAGACCCACACATTTCATCTGCCTTGTGGGGAGTGCACTGTGACATTGGAGGATGTTGCGGTCCAATTAGGGCTACCAATCAATGGTGTACCAGTCACCGGTATTAGTTCGTTTCAAGAGCCGGCAACGATGTGCATCTAGTTACTAGGTCGCTCACCTAGTAATAACAATGACTTCACGTCGTTGTTATTTACATGGTTGAAGAGCAATTTTCAGCACTTACCCGAACACGCAACTGAAATGGAGATTTCTTAGGCCGTTTGAGCCTATATTTTGCTAATGATAGAGGGCATACTCATGTCGGACGCAAATAACAATAAGATCCACTTGATGTATTTGCCCCTACTAAGAGATTTGCGAAAGATTCATGAATATAGTTAGGGATCTGCGGTGCTTGCCATGCTATATCGAGAACTTTGTCACGCCACAAACCCTTCTTCCCGAGATATAGGTGGATGCCTAGTGCTATTGCAATCTTGGGCACTATATCGGATGCCAAGGAACCAAACATATGTTTTTCCACTCGTTAACAGGTGATTACCATCTAAATTTTAATTATTTGACATATTTTATTAATTATATTATTCTAACAAGTTATTTTTTGTTTTCTTAGATGGAAAATATAACCGAAGATCGGGAAGCAGTCCACAGTTCTCATGTATCGTTTGATGCTAGAGCAATATGTCGGGGAAGGGGTATGTTATTCATTAACATGTTAAATTATATTCCTTGACTCGTGTTAATATGATTGCATGTTACTAAATTATATTACTTTACTCTTATTAATATCTTGACATGTTATTAATTGTGCAGTTCATCTGAACCCCATATATACAGCCAAAAATTACCGCTGTTATTCCCGCCTCAACATTCCTCCACTCAGACCAATAGTACATTAACGCACCGATAATCAATTTTCAAACAGTGGAGTAGTATGCCGGGGATCGAGTACTCCGGTAGTTTGGTTGTAAATAGCCTATCCCGCAGTTGTCATTCCAATTAGGGTCTATCCATGGGATGGATAAAAAGGGGAAGGTAAATTGTGATTGGGGGAGTGTGAATGGACAATATGTTTATGTGTGGAACAACCGAATGATGCGAGTACCTCCGATGGAGTACACTCCGGATTTACAGCCATCGGTGCAGTACATGCAGTGGTTCATTAAGGTTGGGAAACCAGATGTACTTGGTGCTTCATCGACGATAATTCCCCCATACATGTCTCGACAAGATCGCCTCTATCATGTAGCTCCTGCCCCAGAGCCACAGCCAGTGCCAGAGCAACAAGAAGAGGAGGATGAAAAGGCATTGGATGACGATGATTCTTATCGTCCTGATTTTGCGGGATCATCACATATGCATAGCTCATCAAGCCAAGGATATCAGCCTCAGTTTGACGACCCACCGCAATACTTAAGCCAAAGATATCAACCTCAATTTGACGAACCACCGCAATACTCAAGGGAAGGATATCAGGCTGAGTTTGACAAGCCATCGCGATACTTTATTCCTCTCGGGCAATACTCTACTCCTCTGGGGCAAATAGACCCTAATGATGACGATGAACTTGACGAGCAACCTCGACGTAAACGCCGATCACCACGAAGATATACCCCGAGAACCACACCATCTAATAATAGATACTAGGATTGTATCTAATAGTGTTTAAATTTGACTATTGATAAATTAGAATGATGAATTTTTTCTCCATAATATACATATGTTTTAACCTATTTGATCATTTATTTAAATTTCATAACATTAAACCCTAAAACCTAAATTATAAACCATAGACTTAAAACCTTAAATCGTAAAGTTAGAAGGCTTAGAGACTTAAAGCGTATTTTTACCATTTAAATATTAAAGTCAAGATTAGATTAAATAAATAATAACAATCATATGTCTCGATTTGAATGGAATAGTGGTTAAAACTTTTATCTGGTACTCATTTGATATGAGTTTAAACCGTATCACTCTCATCTCTCACCAATAATATTTTATAAAAACATAATACAATCCAAATTAAAAAAATTATGATTTTTAATATGTGATCAAAACCGAACAAACCCAAACGAAATTAAATAATTTTAAAGTGATATCCAATGATTTTAACAAAATCAATCCAAACATTACGATCTTCTAATTGGTTTTCGATTATCTTAATTTTTCTATGGTTATATCCATGCAGGATAACATTTATGATAGCAATCGGCCTATTGCTAACATTTTGAAGAAAAGTGTAGAGAATTTGAGAGATGAAAAATTGGAAGATAGATAATTTTTAGTGAAGAAAGGTCGAAACTGTTAGGTAACAGAGAAGGGGTAAATTGGAAGAATTTACTGTACAAATTGGCTAAAGTAAAAATTCTGAAATTTTTATGGTAAAAAGATATTTGAGTCTAATTTCAGATTCCTTCGTAAATCTTTGTTCGGGTTAAGCTCAAAAGTCTTCGGAGGTACCTCCCATGTGGACAAGTCAGGCAGGACGGGGAACTCATTTTCCCAAATACGTAATGTATGCTGGAGAGTGTAAACGGGGTCGATGAACTGTTCAACATTGAGCGACATTTTAGCACAAGCTGCAACGACATACGCACAGAGATAACGAAGTGTATCGAACCTCTTGCAATAGTAGTGTTTGTTTTAGATATCAACCCCGTATGACCTAGATGAGATACCAGGTCGACGCCCAATGGTCTCAGTAACTTGAAATCGTTGAAACTGTCGTGAATATATTTAAACGTTCATCGTCCTCGCACTCTGACGGTTTGCATCCATTGCATTCATGACAGCTTCGACAAACACGTGTCCGGCGTTCATCTGATCAATTTGTCGCATCCACATTACTAGCATCAAGGTAGTTAGCCTATAGAACGTAGCGGAGAACACAGATGAAATCGAAAGATGTCGTATTCTCTTGAACACGCCGTTAATAGACTCTGTCAAGTTGGTCGTCATTTGACCATTCGATACCCCTCATCAAAACTGTGAGACCATTACCACGGCTCCATGGCACCCAACCACTCGCGTAGAGGTTTGTTCGTTTAACCTTCCATGTGACGCTCAAGTCTGGTCATTCTTTGTTGGAATCGGTGTGGTTCTAGCTCGTACGCTGTAGGAATATTAAGAAAACATAAGTTACAGTCTAAAATTAAAACCTTAAAAATATAATTTGGAACTTAATTTTTTTACCCATTTTCACAAGTTGTCTCCGTCAATCTGCATTCTTATATTCTCGTTGGAAGTTAGCCGCAATGTGTCGGCTGCAGTAAACTGATTTCCATGGTACACCAATACGCCTAATGGCCGCAATAATACCCTTCCCTCTATCAGAGATGATGCAAATATTATCGTTATGAATCACATGCCTCCGTAGGTTTCTCAAGAAGAATTCTCAAGATTCCATGTCTTATTTATCCACAATAGCGAATGCTATTGGGAGCACGTTTTGATTCCCGTCTTGAGCCACCACAATTAGTAGGATCTGCGTATATTTCCCGTATAGCCACGTCCCATCTACCTGGACAAATGGCTTGCAGTGAGGAAATGCTCGAACGCAGGGATCAAACGTCCAAAATATATACTGAAAAATTATTCTTCCCGATTGTATTTTGTTATTTGAGCCATAATAAGATCATGTCACAAACTCAATCACAGTCCCCGGCACGTACTGTCGCATTGCGACTATCCATCATTACAGCTCATTGTATGATGCATCCTAATCACTGAACAATTGTTCCATTGCCATCTGTTTCGCAATCCATGCTTTTCGATATGAAACCCGATAATGGAATCGTGATTGCATGTTCACAATCAATGTAGAAACCTTGATGGTCGGGTCGTCCTTAACCATTTGCATGATATGTGTGCAGATGATTATGGAATCAAGTTTCCGGTGATCTTCTGACAAACATGTTGAACTGCATGTGTGAGGCCCATCAATTTTTCTTATCTTTCAGATCAGCGACTTCTGGATAAATGCAGCTCGCACCCGCCACTTGCAACCTTCCGTCGACTTTCAGCACTCCTCAATATACAATGTTGGTTTAGATACTGCGACTTTGTAATCTATCGACACATTCATGCTATATCGCTTAATAGCAAATATGCACTCTTCCTTGGATTCAAACTTTTGGCCTACAAACAACTCTTCACAATCTGCTGCTATGGCCAATCGGTGAGCAGGTACTATTTCAGGGTATTCCGCGAACTTGGCATGTGTCGTATCGGGGTTTATAAGCGACATGTGTGCCCCAGGAGGATTATTGTGCATCACAATATGTGTAATTGGATTTTTGACTGGATTTTCATCGTCATTCACCCCTTCATCGTCAATATCATTTAGGACCTCATCCACATCCGGATCACTATCAATATCGACTTCATTATCAGAAGGAATACTACTACCATATCCACCATCTTGATCTGCATCATTCTCGGGCGCAGCAGCATTAAGATCGATGTCTAGCCCACGTACGATTGATTGACTTTCAATGTATGATACTAGAACCACAATACACGGAGTTGAATCTTCATTTTCTAATGGAGTTGGATCTTCATTTTGTATAGGTTCCACATCAATTAACTCAGCAAACAATTGAACCGATGCATTTGGGTCACTTTGATTCGAACAATAAAGAGCGATCATTGTCTCCACGTCTTCATCGTCTACAAGTTTCATCTCGGTGAATTTGATGGGATCTATCGAAACTGGAAACTTGTAGAAAAGTTTCGAGATCCTTCTCCCACAACGTTTAAAATTTTTTGCACTAATCCTTGCTTTCATATCATCAACCGAGATATTTCGAAGAAATCCCATTCCTATTTGTTCCCGACAATCAAATATACATCCAACTGATGTTCTCAAAATTACTCCATCAAAATAAATGCATACAAAAAATTGATTATCCATCTTCAATAAATCTGTTAAAAATTAAAAAAAAAAATTAATAATTAAAATACGATTTTAAAAAGATATCATACTGAAATAAATTTAAAAATAAACACATTACATTTCTTTCTTTCCTCTCCTTCTTCTTTCTTTCTTTCTTTTCCGTTTATTTGCTCCCCCTTTCCTATTTTATAACAAAAAATTTATTTCATTTAATTTTTATTACAAACCCTAAAAATTCTCAACCACCCAACTTAATTTTCACAATTAAAATAAAATAAACACACACGGCACAATGGGGTGCTGCTAAGTGGCAAAACACCCCTTAGTGCCCCCACTTAAAAACCCTCCATTGGTGCCGCCACTTCGTGTTCCTCCACTGGATGACAGGTATTTTTTTCTCGTATTTTTCTGTAAAAAAACTCTGAATGCCGTTACTTTAAATCTCTCCACTAATAAAATAAATTTTTTTATTTTTAAATATATAAAAATAATAAAAAATTTTAAAAAAATACGTATCAAAAATATCTTTTAATACCGTCACATAAAATTTCACTACTTAACTAAACATACTATTTTGATAAATAATAATTTGGAATACCATTTTAATCATTAATAATTTTTTTTATAATATTTGAATAAAAAACCAGTTACATGAAGTGTCTAGGTGTGGGATATCAGAAATATATTCCCCCAATACAAGTAACATATTTAATGCCTGCCTGCCTGCCCTATGATGCTATCTACTATTAGGCTTTAGCCCACAAATAGGTGACGCGTCATATTATAATTGATCCTATCAAATGACCAGAATGCCCTTTATAAGATTAAGTCGACCACAGGGTATTCAAAGAAAAATCTGATGACATGATAGTCCAAACCTTAAAAGACCAGAGAGAAGCCTTCGTAGGAGACAGAGTCCTATTTAGGTGGGCAGTCAATTCGGTTTCCACTAAAATATATAAAATAAAATGAGATAATTTTCATCAATTTGCTCCTTCAATTTTTTCACTCGATATTAATTCTCAATCTTGAATTTCATTAACTTTAATTCGAGGTGCTTCTAAGGTATTTAAGTTAATTTTTTAAATTCGAGTTGGATCTATCTAAAAAGTAAGTTTATTTTTTACTCAAATATGATTTAATTTAAATAAGATAAATTTTAATTTGATTCGATTTATCTATATTTAATAAGTTTTTCTTTTAAGTTTTAGACAATGAATTTAATTGTTATTAAGTTAATGATTAAATATAAATATATATTTATTATTTAACATATATAATTAATATAATTTTTATAATATAATATATTCGGGTCAAATCGGATCGAGTTTGAGCAAAAAACTCTTGCCTAGTACCTAGCTTATATAAAAAGCGGATCTTAAATTTTACTCAAAGTTCATTTTTTGGGTCATGTATTTTTTTCAAACTCTCTCATTATTTGGGCATACCTTGGCGGGTGACCCAACCCATGAGCAAATATAATATGAATCAATTTAAAATACATGCATGAATGTATGTTTACATTTTGATCACTAAATTACAAGTAAGTTTACGTTTTGGTCACTTAATTTCAAAAAATTATAAAATGATCTCTAAATTATTCAAAACTTTTCATTTTAAGTTATTGGTTGTTAAAATCGTTGTTACTTGACTTCTTTGTTTGTGCTATCTACATCAATTGAGAACTCTCATTCCTCTTTTCTTTTACAATTAATTTTTTTTAATTAAATAACTTTGAATGTCACAAATCTAAAAACCAATACCTAAACAACTTTCTTTTTCGAACTCTAACACTAATTGTCGGATTGATTTGAATTTAATGTGTGTTCTTCTATTTATCGAAGGGTATTGATCCATTATATTGATCATTGAATCGTTACTTGGAGCTCGCTAGCTAGATTTAAAAAAACTCAACAACCCGATACTAAAATAAAAACTTTCGAAAATTCAATGAATTAAATAAAAACTTTTGAATAATTCATTGAACATTTTATAAATTTTTGAAATTAAATAACTAAAATATATACTTACTAATAATTTACTGCAATAATTTTTTGACTTAATGATAAATTTGGTCACTGATGTTTACATATTTTATCAAAATGATTCTAATTGTATTTTTGAGTCTTTGTTGACCATCAACCTTTGTTCTTTTTTTCAATGTGTTTTTTTAATAGATTTAATGAATAAATTCAATGTTCAAATTTTTATTTTTTTTCAAAATGTTTCAATATTTCATATATTTGTTTACTAAGAAGTTTTTTTACTAAGTTAATTTTTTTAGATAATTACATTTATTTTCTTTAAACTAAGAGTTATTTTTTAATTTAATGTATTATTTATTTTATTATTTTTCACATGTAATTGTTTTATTGGATAATCTTAGTAATAAATTATATCTTATTAAAAATATTTCATATATAAAATTTCACATCATCCTCGTTAACCATTTTAACGGTACTTTCAATAAAATTGTTAGAAAAAACAAATTGAAAAAAGAACAAAAGTTGATGGCAAAAAAAAAAACTAAAAAAATACAATTAAGATCATTTTGATAAAATATACAAACATTAGTGACCAAATTTAACATTAAACCTAATTATTTTTTTACACTTCTATCATGTAAAAAAGAATGTTGCTGCTAACTTTTTAAATGATATCTATAAATTTAATACAAAATCTAATATTTCCTTTATAAGATACAACATTGATATAAAAGGATACATAGTATGTGATTAATTATAATGTAATCGGACTCGAACATTTATTAAAATAAAAGCAAACCGCCCACTGTAAAGACATAACATCCATTGTTTTTAGCCAACACAGCTAGCAAAGACATAAACGCACAATTAAAAACAAAACCAATCCAAAGAAGGGCAAAAACAAAGACCCTTCAGATGAACCAAGGCCGTCATCAGAAAATCTCTTGAGCAACTGCTGAAGCAAACCTGTACAATAACCTCAACCAATCTGTAAAATCTGTACAAGAAGAAAATCAAGTCAAATTGGGGCCGAGGCTGAAGGCGCATCTGTCACCACAGCCTCTTGGATCGACTCTGGACCGTCCTCAACCCAAAAAACGTCCCGCTTCCTAAGGTAACCTTCCCGAGCAAGAAGATGAGCTACTCGATTACCACCACGCTTGATATGCTGGAACTTTATCCTTTCAAAACCTACTGACAATGCCTTAATATCAGAAAGGTTAGCACAGACCACCGAGTGTCCAACACCTAATGCATTCAACTTTAAAATTACCGACGCATAGTCTCCTTCAACTTCCACCTGACGGAATCCCATATCCTGAGCAAAACAGAGGGCATGCAGACAAGCCAGTGCCTCCGCCGCCTCAACTGACGATACATTTTCTCGCCATAGACAAGCAGACCCCATAAGCATGCCAAAACTGTTTCTAATGACCACACCAAGACTGGCAGCACTCAGATTCGAATAAAAACCAGCGTCGAAGTTGACTCGAACATATGGATCCACTGGTACATTCCACACACCCGCAGCAGGACCAGAAGCCTCCACAGACCCACCACCCAGTGTCGCCAGCGAACACAAATCCTGAAAATATCCAAGAACAAAGGAAACCAAAGATGGTAAGGACTGCCGAAATCTTTCATGGAACAATTTATTTCTCGGTGTCCATACTGCCCAAATAGCTAAAATGCAAAGTTGCATGGTTGCAGCACCTTTAGCAAAAATCGAACAGACCCAGCTCTGAAAAGTATCCCCGTCAAGAGAAGCATCCGGCCAACACACATCCAACCGCTCCCAAAAGCCCACCAACAGAGGACAGTCCCTACAAACTTGGAGGAGAGTCTCCGACCCCATACTACACCTAGGACACATCTTATCAGAGCAAAGATGACGCTGAAACAAATTTGATTTTGTAGGAACAAAATTATGTAAAAACCTCCAGCATGTAATTTTCATTTTTTCTGGCACAGAAGCAGACAAAAGCTGCTTGTAATACTTACGCATAACAGGATCAAAAGAAGCAAATATAATTTCTTACCGAGTAAAATTTGAGAAATAGTATTTTAGTTAAATTTTGTTTAATTGTATCAATTAAATTCTGTTTATTTATTTTAATTAAATTCTGTTTATTTATTTTAATTAAATTCTGTTTATAAATAGATTTTTTTACAATATTATAAAATATTCATTTAGATATACCTATTAAAATTTAGAATTCTTAACATTGGAAAATTTAGTGTTTATGTTTTAAGAGTTCTTTGTTTTCGGGTTTTCAGGATTTAGTTTTATCTCCATCTTTTGTACTCTTCATTCTTTAATCATTATAGTAAATTATCTTTGCCCGTGGTTTTCTATCCTCTTCGGAGGAGTTTTTTCACGTTAAATTTATGTGTTCAATTTTTTAATTTCTTTCTTTATTTTTACTTGTTCGTTGCTTAATCGGGTTGATACCCAATATGTCTGTCTTTGAATTAGGAAAGCCACATAACAGCAAGTGATACCCACTTCGAATATGTATTTTGGAAACAAGCTGAATTAGATTTAATTTATTTGGTAACTTCAACTAACATTTTTTTATTTTGGAAATAAATTTTATGGCATTGACTCGATAGTAAGAATGAGATTTTCTAAAATTTAAGATATTAATTTTGAGTTATATGTTATGTAAATGTGCGTGTTTTTCTCCAATTTTATTTTGATTATGGTAAGTTAATTTGAGTTTAATTACTTGTTGAGTTAGTTATTAATTCAGTGCTTGTAATAATAAATTTTGATTAAAGTCGTTGATATAATTGTAACTTAAACGAATTTTACTAACCCTTATGCTTAAGTCCCTTAATCCTAGCAAAGTCTTGGACTTTAAGGCTATTTCTTGTTGCACTACTATGAGTAAATGTATTTCGAAGATCCTCACTAATAGGATGAAGCAGTTATTGTCTCCTGCAGTGGCAGAGTTAAAAAAAAAATTTTGGGATAAAATTAAATTATATATTTTTACGATAGTATAAATGTAATTTCATCATTTTAATAGTTTATATATTTATTATTTTTAAAGGGTTAAATTAAATTCTTATCATTTTTTAGGGGGCCAAAGTGTAATTTTACAATTACTAATTTAAAATTTTATAAGTTATAAAGGGTCTAAATTAAAATGTTACCATTTTAAAGGGGATATAATATATATACAAAGGAGAAAATTGCAAAAAATCTTAAATCTTGGGAGGCCTGCTTATATTTTTAAGAGGGTCATAGTGTAAATTTACAAATGACTAAATTGAAAAAAATTAAACTTAGGAGGAGGGCATGACCCCCTTGGGCCTTAACATGGCTCCGCCATTGGCCTTTTGACCGTGCATCGGCATGTGTGCATCGGGACTATGAATCAACACGAAAACAATCATAACATGGTGGTGTATTGTAAGTGTGACATGTCGAATTGTAATATTTGTAGTGTTACAATGGAATATCTGAGTATTTCAATGATCGAATCCAATAGAGTTTGGAGATTAAGTGATTCCTAAGCAATCATCATGCGACCAATAAGTCTAGCTAACTACTTGTTAAGTCCTATATTACGACAATTCATAATTGAGGTTAATTACCTAACATTAAAAAGGATCAAATTGTAAAACAAACAAAACTAAACAAATAACATTTCAATAAACAACATTGGTTGGTTGACTTCCATGTTGTCGATTAGTCTTTGGATTAGGGTACTAAAAAGCTTAAACTTCTAATTGGCTCAATTTTATCTCTCAGTCACTATTTTATCAAATTAGACGTTTAGTTTAATTTATCTCTCGACCTCACCATACTCTCTTGGGACAACCAAATTGATACTCAGTAGGATCTGCTTTCAATCTCACCTATCTAGTTTTCCCCTCAATACGTCAATTTTAAGTTTTGAGGTTTATTTGATTTAATTTAATTTTTATAATTTAGTCTTTATACCAAAAACTAAACATGCAACATTTCCATCAACTAATCACCATAGTTCCAACTACTCATTATCATTTCAATACAAGCAACAAATCACGATACATTTAATGTATACATTAACATAAGCACAAAGATAAGATTAAAGTTAAGGTCAAAGTATCCATTGTGATTCTTTCTCGCTTCTATTCAGGAATTGTAATTGGTTATAGTAATCTTAAAGGAATTTGATGTTTTGCTTTCAGTTATTGATAGACCAAACACGTTGAAACATATTCAACAATATCCCTTTTCATTCCTTTTCCACCAATAATAAGACTTCTGATCATGATACATCTTTATTACTTTTAAGATGCATAGCAAACATGCTACAATAAGCTTCTAGAAGTATGCATTGTTTCAGCTCACCACCTTCAGTTACACATAATTTACCTAGAAATTTCATGTTCCCTTCCTTGTCAACTTCGAATCCACTTTTCTTACCTTTTTCCACTTGTTCATCTCCTTTTTGTGCGTCTTTCACAGCTTGTAACATAGTCGGTTTACTTTTAATTCAACTATCAATATCCCATTTGACTCGAATTTCAGATGAGCATTCAGTGCTTTCAAAGCTGTCAATGACTTTCTACTTAAGGCGTTAACTACCACGTTTGTCTTTCCATGATGATTTTTAAGATTAAAACGATTAAAAGATAAATCGCAATTAAAATTAAAAAAAAAAATCAAGATGATAAGAGTCTAGCCAAAGGTAAAATCCAAATTTTGATTTATAAGTATGAGTATCGACGCAAAGATAAATTTTAACATTCAATTATAAATTGATTATAGTTAACTACAATCGCCGAGTAACTAATTTATTTTTACCTTTTCGATAATCAAAATAAACACCATTAATTATTCCTCTTATCGATAAATAACCTTGTATTGAATGTTTAGGATTTTTGTTTGTTTGGACATACAAATGTTCAGGATTTGATTGATTAACCAACCAATAATGTTAATCATCATAAGTATTAAAATAAATTAAATAATTAAATTATAATTAATAAGACAAATATTTTAAATTATTAAAATTGAATTCACGATTCAACGCAGTTGAATATTTGTAATTAAAATATAAAATATGAAAATACCAAAAATAAAGAAAGAAAATAATTCAATTAGATTTCTCAAACTTAAAAAATTAAAACTTCAAAATTCCTTTGAATAGAAAAAGAAATTTAGTAAATTTATAGAGACAACACAAATGTTTATGTCTTTTTATATTTTGATAAATTAAAAAATATTATAAAATTTGAACTTAAAATATTAAAAAAATTTATTATTCAATCTTAGCATTTCAATGTCATATTTGTTTTAAATTTATTTATTTTGTAAATTTGATACATAATTATTTTCCTGTATTTAATAAAATATTTATTTTATTAAGTATTAAATTATACGGAATTTAATATAAATTTAAGGCAGCCGCGAACCAAAGGTAGGTAGATGTCTGGGACTCATTTGGTCTGGTAATTTTGAGTTTCAGTCCCTTGTTTCATCGCTAATAAATTGTAAAATTTACATTTTAACCCTTTAAAATTTTAAAATTATAATGTATTGTTTTTTTTGCAAGGGATAAAAATAGAAGATGAGATTAATATCAGCAGAAACTTATATATCAATTCTTTATCTGTCCATATGTACATTCGTCAATAAATTATTACATATTTTATGTTTATAAAAGAAAAAATCATTTTATTTGTGAATATATTTAATAATTTTATGTTTTTATACTCGGGTTTCTTTATCACGACATGAAATTATATATCTTTTCGCTTTATTAAAAAATTATTGGGTTAATATATCATTTTGTATTTAAATTTAGCTTTAATATTTAATTGATATCTAGAACAAATGATATCATGTGATCCAATGATTAATTGACGTGAATATTTTAGTAAAAAAACCAAAGGTATTTATTTATCTGGAATAAAAAAATTAAAATAAAACTCAAATACTTAATTAAAAGAAAACTCGTATTTTAAATTAAAAAATCCAAATATCAAAATAAAAGTTAAAATTAAAATTAAATATTAAATTAAGACAAAAAAAAACTTAAAATACCAAATTAAATATTAAAACTAAATCGTGGTAACAAATAGTATATTAACACTTATTTATTTTTGGACGATTAAAATAAAAACACAATAATATATAATTTCAAGTCAGAGTATTCCTGACGATAATATTCATATTATTTTACCTTATTTGACTTCAATCTCTCGAATATTTTACCTTTTTAACACTCTCTGAACACCGTCTCCTTCTCCTACGCTTCAGCGTTCAAGAAACATTGAAGTTTTTTGACAATGAGCAAAGACAAAGGGAAGCAGATAGTGGAAGAAGAAGAAGAAGAAGAAGAAGAAGAAGAAGAGGAGGAGGAGGAAGGAGAAGAAGAAGAAGCTGAAGATTGGTGCTTTGTTTGTAAAGATGGTGGGAACTTGCTTCTTTGTGATCACAAGTGAGTTTCTTTCGAACTAAAATTTTCGTTTTTTCTGGAAGTGTTTTTCTGGGTAATTTTAGGGTTTTTCTTTTGCTTTTGATCAATGGATTTTTGGGTTTGTTTTGTTTGTTCTAACTAGACATTCAGATTTGGATTATATCTTTATGTTGTATGTTGAAATAGAAGAAAAAAATAGTGAAAAAAGAAAGGGAAAAAGGTTAACAAAAGAGAAAAAAGAGAAAAAAACGAAAGAAGATTAAAGGTAAAGGAAAAAAGGAAAAGGAAAAAGAAAAATAAGTCCTTCTGTTATTATAGTGTTGTTGATAATGTACTGTTGGGAATTTATTCTTGTCATCTTTAGGGAAAAACTTAGAAGCATGTAATTTATTAACAGTGAAAAAAACTTTGTTTTAAGAGTTCTCACATTGTTGAATTCCTTGAATGTGTTTATATTTATCATTTAGTACGGTGGATTTAAATGGCTGTTGGATTTTCTTTTATTCAGCTTGAATACTTCATATAAGTACAATAAGTTTCATGCTTTTCTATTACACCAGTTTCGAATTTTGGAATTTTGGTCATAAATAATCTATACTACTCCGATTTTTTGTTTATCCATGTTTGACAAATATTCGGATAAGGGTACGGGATGTAAGTTGATCATATTTGTATGTGAAAGTCAGTCATCCTAAATCTCGGTAACGTAATATGTATTATCGTTAAGATGGCGTGTCGATAAATAGATTCTTATTTCTGATTCCTAATAATGCATGTATATGTTACTCGTTGTGTTATTTGTTTCCAGGGGCTGTATAAAAGCTTATCACCCCAACTGCGTTGGTAAGAAAAATAAAGTACTGAAGTCTGAAGGAAGCTGGATCTGCCGTAAGTCTTTTCTTCCTCTTTGCCAACAGTTGCTAGATATACCTGTGATTTGCATTGTTATAACATATCTAATTCCTTTTAGACCTGCTGTTTAATGTCGGTCTCGATTATTTGTGTTTCCAGACAGGCATTCTTGTGCTGAATGTGGTGGCCCCCCTCAGTTTTATTGCCTTGCTTGCCCCGATTCTGTCTGTAGGCTCTGTGTTGGGGCATATGAGTTTGTGCGTGTTAAGTTGAACAAAGGACTATGCAAAACATGTTTCGAGCTCGCACTGCTTGCAGAAAAGAATGCAGAAATTGACTCCGAAGGAGTATGCAACTCGATTAATAATGGCTTCATAACCTTTTTTCCCCCTTCTCTTCGGCTTTAGCATGTTTTCTTTGAATCTTGTAAATGCCATGTTATTTAATATTCGTAGGCTTTTTTATCATGAAACTCGTTTTAAGTAGATAGAATTTGATGTTCGTAGAAGATTAATGAGTAAAGAAAAGGAAACCGGGAAGCGTATAAGGTAAATGGACGCAAGGCTATGATGGGAATATCAATAAATTTGTTTTCTCTATTCTGTTAATCATGTGCTTTATCTCTCTCTCTCTCTTATTTGTTCTTGGGAGAATGGGCCTTTGAATTTTTCGGGTTTATCTGCAGGATAAGCTAGACTTTCAAGATCCAACGACGGATGAATTCTTGTTTAAAGAATATTTGTTGATAATAATGGAGCAAGAAGAGTTGACGTTTGATGATTTGCGTCATGCTTATTCTAAGAGTGAGAACTATAACAGTGGCTCGGATTATGATAAGAACAGAGATAAAGATGATGTAATCTCAATATCGGATGCTGATAACTGCTCAGATTACGCTTCAGATGATTCGTTTGACAAAATAAAGAGGTCTCGGGTAAGAGAATATGTTTGACAGGGTTCAAAGCTTCTAACTGTGATCTCATAAGGAATGCTTTCTGATGCAAAGTTGTATTCTCTTTTTTCAGAAGAAACGGGAGCCAAGGAACAAAATATGTGATCTTTTGAAAGGTCATTTTGCTAATACTTTGGAACCATCGATCTTGGATGGAAAGCTGAATGGTGGTGAAAGTCGTTCAATGAATGAAGATGAACAAATTGTCTCAGAATGCAAGAGGCCGAGAACATTTAGCCCCTATAAAGTACCTATCAAGGTGGAATATGCAGTCCGAAAGAGTTGTTATGCTTCTATAGTTGTTGAAAATATCAAACTTGTGTACTTAAGGAGGAGCTTAGTGGAGGAGCTGTCAATGCAGCCTGATACATTTGAAGAAAAGGTTGTGGGAAGTTTTGTTAGAGTGAAGAGAAAGCCTGGAAACTGTTTGGGGATGACTTCTTTTCAGCTTTTGCTAGTTACTGGTATTCTTTTATTTGAAAATAGATAATCTTTTACTCTTAATGTCATATAGTCTTTGGCTATAACCTAACCCTTATTTGCATTAAATCTAAGCTATAAATATCTTTGTTTCGTAAACGATTCAAGACTCTGTTAATTTTCGCAATTCTTGATCTTTTACTTCTCAGGCGTAAAGAAAACCTCAAATGCTGAGAGCAACAAGGGGATTCTCCTCGAGGTTTCTTGCATGCCGGTTGATATTCCTATCAACATGCTTACTGATGATGACATCTCAGAGGTAATAAATGTCAAGGAGATTTATCTTTTGTTGTTTTTCCAAAATGTCGAATATTGATGTAAAGCACACACAAATTTAACATTCAGGATTATTTTTCAAATTCATGTTCTCAAACATAGCATTAAAGTTACATGAATTATTATTTCCAGCAATATATCTCTGTATGTTTCAAGCATGTGGAGTCTCTTAAATTAACTGAGGAAATTTCCTTGGTTTTCTATAAACAGTTAGATGGTACTGGCATTGAGTGAATTTCCCATGATAACACCTCTTTTTGCTTACATTGTCATTGAGTGTGTGCGCGTTCATCTGCATTATTTTCCCACATTTGATTCACAGATTTCAGATAACTGCTTGAGCTTCCTTGGTGCATCAGTTATCCCTTGTGTTGTTGCATACTGATTATATCTGTTTCTATGCTATTTTGGAGTCGATATGTTCATCGTAAATTCATTCCACATGAGATATGATATTATTTTGATTTTTGGTTACTTCCTGCATTGTATGCTTAGTTGCACGGTGTTGTGTTAACAGGAAGAATGCATAGATCTGCAGCAGAGGATAAAAGACGGTATTATCAAAAGACCTACTGTTGTAAGTTTTGCTTCTACATGAGAAACTTCTACTTTCCTGGAAACAACTTATCTGATAACCTTTTTTTTATGAGTGATTGCTGCTTGTTTGTTTATATGACCACTCTATGTTCTCGGAAGGTTACTGTTCTTAGAACTACAAGGAAATGAATCCAATGACATAAAATGGCACTCAAGTTATTGGTGAAACTGTGGTTAACTCAAAAATTGTTTAAGAAGAATTTGTTAAAGGATAGATAATTGCTTGAAGAATGAGAAATGAAAACCTAGTAAAACATTTCACTTTGTGAGGATGCAGCTGTGAAAAGTCATTTTGATTGGGGTTATTAATGACTAGGTTTTTTACTTATATTTGATTACACTTGCTAATTTACGGTTTTAAGTTCGGTTGAAGATAACGATTAACTACTTTCCTTTTATGGATGTGGGTTTCATGTGTAAACCATTTAAGTGTAAGATATTCATCGATTTTATTACTGTCCAATTCGTCTTTTATAAATTTCACACTTTATCTTGCAGCAAAGCCATAGGTAAATGGCAAAGTTTGAGAGTTTATTTTGTAAGATGGGTTCCTATTTATTTCTCTTAATACATATGGAATTTGGATCGATTAAAAATTCATCGCAAGTGGAGAAAGGTTATTCAGAAGCTTAATCCGAACATTTTTGTTGACAGGTGGAGCTCGAACAGAAAGCCAAAAGTCTGCATGAAGATATAACAAAGCATGTAAGTATATGTAATTATTCTGATTCTCTTGATATTCTATAGAAATGCTATACATTTTTAACTTTTATTTGCATTAAGATTCCTTGTATGTTGTCTCTATATTGCTTTATTATTTTGGCGACTTGCAGTTCGTAATATGGAAACAAATGCAATGCTAATAAATGAATGTTCTAGTGTTTTCTCATGCGAATTTGGTTATTGTTTATGCGCTTGTATATGCATGCATTCACGTGCGACTATTGAGGGAGGGGGAAGTGTTGATTACGGACATCTTAGATTTTTCCGCCCTTATGTTGTTATATATTTAAAAGCATGTTCAGTTTTATGTTTGCATGATATAAACTGTTCTATTGTTACGCTACAATGATAATGCCCATGGTTAATGAAAACTCATTCATTCTATCAATTTGCTTTTGATTCAATACCGATAGTCATCTGAATAATCTTATGATGTCCGTGTTAGTCTAATATCTGTATCTATTTATGGCTCATTCCATTATAGGTTTCTCTAATTGTCTTTGCCTTGTTTGGAATTTTATTGGCAGTGGATTCAACGAGAATTAGTCCAATTGCAGGGTAAAATCGATTTCGCGCACGAGAAGGGACGGAAATACATATATCCTTTTACGGTGCTGTGTCATATCATAGCTATTGAATTGGCAATTAAAATTTTTGAACAGTCTTTCATGGAAGTCTTCTCTTCGAATTTTCTTACGGGAGGATGCAAATTGAACCTTTCCGTATTGATTTTTATGGATTGCCTCGAACTAGTATCTCCCTTTTAAGTTCCAACTTATGTTTAGGTAGTGCCAATTTCAATAAATGATTTTTCCTTAACTCTATCTGGTTTTATACGTTGGAACGATATCTGTATGAAAGGGAAATGCTGCAAAAACCATCTGAACAGCAACGACTACTTCGAAAATTGCCAAGAGTGATTGCGGAAGAAGTCGAGGTTAAAAGAACTGCTGATAGGAATTGCTTGGGAAATAATTGCTCAACCTGATTGTGAAAGCTGCAACAAAAATCGAGCTGATAATGAAGCTTAATGGCAAAAACTGGATTGTTGATTTATAACCTCGTTATATTTTATGTCTTCATCAATGGTGAGCTAGATGCTATATGAATTGCAGGGTTGATTGCAGCCACTACTGTAAATAGCATTAACTAAATATACCTGGAAAATGATGGCTGCATTATTTTGGATGAACCATTTTTCTAAAATTGATATTTTTTATGCATCAAAGCTTCTGGTAGTGTGATATGATTTAGAAGAATCTTGTAAAAATCATGGTTGTTTGAACCGGATTAGATCAACCAGTTGAATTGGTTTGATCGAGAATCAGCCAGGGTTCCAATTTGGAGGTTTCAAATTGGATGACTCACACATCTGGCTAAACACCGATTGTAATCAGCCTATTCACGTTCATGTGCACACCATCATAATGAAGATATAAGTCATCAACAACCATTGTCCTTGCTGTTGAGACAAGCTCCATTCATTTGTGATGCGTGTGGCTCTAATAGCAATCATGTTGCCTCGCATTATCAAATGCAGGTTTCATGGCCATAGTGTTTTTCACCCGTATTGCCTTCACAAAGAAGATTCTGGAAGATTGGATTGCATAATATGCCATGATGAGGTCAACATGGAATACAGTAGTTATTATTGTAGAGAGTGCAATATCATATTGCATGTGAATTGTGCACTGGGAGATTCATTTTTGTTTTATGCTATTTCACCAGAAGATGAAGATGAGAAGCCTCTTGATGTATCTTTCAACTCCATCACTGATGTGCTTAACGGGAATGATGCAGGAGAAGCCACGATGATAGAGGATTTCAAGCATAATAATGCAATGTACATCTTCTTGCACTTGCTTATCCTAAGGTAAGTGATCGTTCAAAACATCATTCTGTAACGTTTGTAAGCGAAAAGGGATCCAAAGCATTGGTTTTATCATAGCAAAACTTGCTATACCTGTGCTCATGTGAAATGTGTTCTTGGAAAATATCCATTTATCAAAAGTGGGAACATGTATAAAGAAAGGGATCATCCGCACTCTCTCACGTTTGTGAATAACATAAAGTTACTACCTTGAATGCAGTGAATGTGGTGAGGGGTGTGAAGATGTAGCTCTTGTATGTGCAGAACGTGAGTGCAACTGTCATGTCCATTTGAAATGTATCTGATAGCTGGCAGTTTCGCTTGTACAATGTCGACGGTGATACTTTATATGTATAACTTTTTTAATGGGTGTTATAAATAATGTCATTTGATTCCAGTGCTTTAATTCTGTGATTCTGATTTGAATGCGAGTGATAAATACAAGTATACGTCGTATGTTTATGTGTTTGAAGTTTTTTCATGTTTTTTGAGGATAATTAGAGGGTCTTATCCTTTGTATCTATATCTAAAAACCTTTGGAGATCAATATTTTAAGAAAAATAAAAGGAGTTGAAGATTCCCGGAGTAGACCTTGATTTATAATAATATTAAACATCTCGTAAAAACATCAGACTAGAGTATTGATAGCTCATTTACATTCAGGATCGGTTGTCTATAAAAATCAGAAGAGAATGGGTCGTAGTTATGAATTGAATTTTACATTTATTAGATGTTTATATCTTTCTTTATTGATATTTTTATTTTTAACTTAAAAATATTTGGTAAAATTAAATATGTTTCGAACAGTATTTAAAGCTCTTATCGGCACCTAAACGTAGTTTTAACTCTTTCCAACCTTCAAGATTGTATTGATAAAAAAAATAAATCCAATCTTTGAAGAGATTCATTTAAATAATTATATTAAGATAGATTTGGGGGTCTATTTTTTTTTTCTTCTAAATTTTCGGTTTACTTTGATTATTTGGGTTCCATCAAAGAATTATGAATAAAAAACCAAAATATATCGATATATATTAAAAGAAAAAACGACACATCCACGATTACGATACTGATTACCTTGATGATAAGATATGAGTTGAAGCCATGCTTAAGTAAATATTAATTTGGATCCTTTTATATGAATGTTGTACTTGTACTAAAATGAGATACTAGATTTCGTATTAAATAGTTATCATGAAATTATTGACTTGATTCAAAAAATTTGAGTTTCTAACTTGCAACTAAAACAACTTACACTCGAAATAATTTGGATTTAAAATGATTTGAATCTTAATCAATCCTAAATCTAAAATGATATAAATGGAGATCGACTTAAAATGGTCTGAATTTAAAACTGATTTAAATAGAATAAAAAATAACATAATTATTTTAAAACACAACCAAACTATTGTCATCATTTTATAAAATTGCTACATAATCCTTAAATTTATTAAATTTAAAATGGCCCTCCCCCAAAAAAACATTTAGGTCAAAAATGCCCCCACTATTTCAAAACTTTTCTTTATCACCCTTTGCTCCCATGCAAGTTGAGCATCTCGTCCACATTTTTCATGCACGGCGGTGACGTCGACCCTTTGCAGTTTCCACCCAACCTCTTCCCTCAGCCGCCGTATCTTCCCCAGCTGTGAATCTATCAACTTTAAGGTGTTCTTTTTTGTTTCTTCGATACAATTAGCTAAGATTTTTGCTTTCGTCGCTTCATCCACGTTCGGGTCGTTCTCCGCCGTGAAATAAGCTTCCAGTTCCGGTAACCCAATAGCTCGTCTTATTCCTCGACCGTAATCAGCGCCGGCGACAAACATTTCTCGTACTTCGTCGACAAGTCCAGCCGCCACCATCTGGTCGACCCGTTCCCTAGCCCGTTTGTGCAAAACGGGTAAAGAAACGTCGACCCAAATGAAACAGCATTCAAAACGTCGACGGAAGTTCGGGTCATCCACGAGGTGTTCGACGTAAGAGTTGGACCCGCCGACGACGATGGGGACTTTGCCGTTGCTTAAAGCCGATTCGATGGCTTCCGTCGCTTGACGACGGAAGTCGTCGGCGGAGAAATCTTGGTCGGGGTCGTCGATAATGCCGAGCAAGTGATGGCGGATGCCTTTGGTTTCTTCGTTTGTGACTTTGTTGGTTACGATATCGAGTCCTTTGTAAACTTGAATCTTGTCGGAATTGATGATTTCGCCGTCGAATTGAACGGCGAGGTCGACGGAGAGTTTGGATTTTCCGGTGGCCGTCGCTCCCATAACGAAAATGACTTGGCTCTTTTTGGTCTTCTGGTTTTCGGTGGAGTAGCCATTAACAGTGGTGTTGATTGTCATACTGTTTCTGCCATAAAAAACCAATAAAAATATTGTTAATTATTAAATTATTCAAAAATTAATTATTAAAATAAAAAAATTAGGAAAAAAATATTTTTCACTTGGTTTTTTTAATATTAGATAATTTAAATTCATAAAATAATTATGCATGAATGATGAAATAAATAAATTCGAGTAAATTTTAATTAAATAAATCATTAAAAATTTATAATATTTTTTTAAAAAAAAGAAAAAAATAATTCAAACATATAATTCGATTCTAAACAATTCGCTTAAAAATAAAAATAATTTTTTATTTAAATCGATATACAAATCGTTTTCGATTCAAGCAATTCGACTAATCGATCTGCTCTATATAATAAATGATGCAAAAAAACTAAAATTTAATCACATTGCCCCAACAAATTTTTGGAATATTTTAAAAGTTAAATAAAAGAAGAATATTAAAGAAAAATATTTGCATACATGTATATGAAAAAGAAAAGAAAATGAATATAATTCCCAAAATAATACAAAAAGATTATTATTATTGAAAATATCATATTTTGGTAGAATAAATGGGAAGAAATGAAGAAAAAAACATGTAGTGAAGAAAAAAGAGGGTAAGGAAGACTAACTTTGATAGATTTTATCAAAATTAATAATAAAAAGAAGAAAAGGGATAATAGATATTCACAAAATGGAAGTGCATATATAGGCCTTTGCTAAAATGTTAATTTATGGCACCTAATAATGTACCATAAAAGCACAATTTTTAAAAGGAAATATTTCTCAAGGATACATAATAATTTAGTTAAAAAAAAAATGCCAAGCAAAATTGAGGTTGTAACTACTTTTTATTATTGAAATTTACCAAAATTGGGTTATTCTAGATTTTGTTATTATTATTTATTGATTGTTGGATTTTGTTCTTGAATAATCATTAATATTTTTTTAAATGAACACTTGTTATTTTAATTTTAAATATTTTCAAATTTTATATACAAATAAATTATTTTATTAAATTTTACGATTAATTTGTCGTGTGTGTACATATAAATCATGTATATACACATTGAATATTAAGTAAATCAAAGAGAACATACTATTTATTTTACGTAAATTGTTTCCAATTGTTCTTTTATATATTAATAAAAATAATATATCGAATGATTTGATAGTGATATCAGATTGATTCAACTACATGCGTGGTTCAGTAATGTAATTGAATCTAACTATTAAAATATTAGTACTACAAAATACATATTATAAAAATGTATAGAACTAATTTAACTTTGCACTAAAACCCTCCGAAAAATAAATATACTACTAAATTTAATTTTATTGATAACATTTTAAATGATTTAATACTGGTTAATATATATTTTGCTCTTTAAAGTAATCTATTTATACTTTTGGTATTAGAATTTGTATTCCCTCGCATAATTTGATACCTTCACACTATCGTTATTTTTTAAAATACAATATCAAAAGTGAAAAGTGAAATATGAGAGTAATACAGTTCAAATCTCTCGAGTGTCTGACAAAAACTTTAATTACCACCTTATTCAAATCAAGACTCACACTAGCATTAGTTTATACAATCTCAAAGTCACACAAGAAAATCAAAAATAAATCTCTTGCTTGCACAAGTATAATTGTATCATAAAATAATTGTAAATATTCCTCCTCGTATATAGAGAGAGTAACAATTTCCATTGAACATTGTATCGTAATCAGCTTTCTTAACATACACAATGGAGGAATTCACTGTTGTCTAACTTTCATCAGCTTTACACTAACAAAACAAATCTTACAACATCTGGGTTTTAATTTCCCATTGGTAACACATGGCTTCTACAAGCTTTTTCACTGCCTCTCACGATGATGATGATGATGGAGTACCTGAAGAGATTAAATCAAGTCATTTATGGTACCTATATTAGTTTTCTCATTGACAAGCTCTGGTTTAATGCCATGCCATACATAAAAAGCAAGGGAAGGGGTTCCAAGTTCCAACCTGTGTGATAATGATTAGATCGATGATGCACCCAGAGATGAATAACCAGCAGCTCTCATCTCCTTGAGAGTTTCTGATAGCCAGTCTAATCCTTCATACAGGCCATCTCCTCGAAGCGCGCAAGTACCTTGTATGTGCCATTTCCGATTCTTTATATCGAATAGACCTAATCCCTCAGATACCTCCATTGGGGTCATGGCGCCTTTCTGGAAGGAGGAACACAAGATCAGATAAATGGAAAAGGAATACTTCATCGATAAAGCTTCGGTTTATGCACAATGAAGCTAAAAGACAGTAATAGTTTATTCATTTCAACCAGAAAGCTCAAAATATAAAAATTTTAACCAGAAAGCTTCGGTTACTGCTGTTCTTTTTCTTCTACTATATATATATATTAATTACATGAATTAGACTTATATTTGGACATAAGCATGGGGATATAGCATCTCCTAAGGACCCACCAATAAAAGGAAAAAACTTGATAATGTTTTTTGAAGATACCTGCATAGGATACCTATCCGTATTCGACACTCATACCCAAATCTGAGTAACAGCCTAACAGCAACATGCCAACATCTATGTGTTATAAATTCATCCGCCAAAAGCAACAGCCCAGGGAAGCAAAGCACCCATACTTCAACTTCATATGCTTTATCCATTATTATGCCTCGCATGGTCGATTTAAGGGAATTACAGTTTTCATACAATGATGAAAATGAGGCCTTCTTCAAGAAGCAGAACAAGCCGAAACATGTCAATCTAAGGGCCTTGGAGCTAAGGATTACATTCTATTCAGACACATTCTTAATGTTTGGCACACTGCTAACGCGGCATCGCATTATGTTACTCGGAAACCAAAAACATGAAACAAAACAATGAAATGAATGAAGTCATAAAAAAATGCAGCTATAGATGACACTTCTAACTGACCACAAGAAAATGGAGGACCTATGCAAACAACAGCAGAACCTTTTTTTCAAAACTAAAATATCCTTGACATTGGTACTTCAACAACTAATAAAATGCATGTGTTCTCAGTAGTTCAAGCAAATACTGCATGCATTTTGCTATATACAGAAAAAAGACGGGTCTAAAACAGCTAACTGAATCATACCAAGTCCTGCTTGTTGGCGAACACCAAGATGATAGCATTGCTCATAAATGGATCATTGATTATGGCCTGGAAAAAAAATTATTAAGAACTAAAAAGAGACTATGTTAAAACCTAAATGGCTAACAAGTTTGTGCTCGTTCTAAATTTACAACCTGAAATTCCTGTTTAGCTTGGTGAATCCTCTCTCGGTCCAAGGAATCAACAACGTAGATCTGCAGAGACAAATATAGTAGAGAGAGAGAGGTAATCATTACCGGTCCATCTGTGTCGTTAGAGGGAGAAAAGAGTTTTTTTTTTTTTTTCCTTCGAGAGAGTTAATTACCAGTCCGTCCGTGTTGTTGAAGTAGTGCCTCCAGAGTGGCCTTAGTTTCTCTTGTCCACCAACATCCCAAACCGTGAACATCACATTCTTATATTGAACTTTCTCGACATTGAAACCTGGACAAGACAACACACAAGAACTCAGTTGTTATATCAACTTGTCCATCCAACTCAACTGATACACACACTGAAATACATTTCACACAACCACTTTGTTTGATTAACAGCATCTCCATGGACAAGTGAAACAGAAAACCAACAAAAAATGAGTGCCTCAATCATATAAATCAACCATATCTAAAAACTAGTTGCCTACCTATAGTGGGAACAGTTGATAAAACTTCTCCAATGTGTAGTTTATATAATATAGTTGTTTTGCCAGCTGCATCGAGGCCTAGCATGACAACCTATATCAGCTCAAGAAAAAGTACATGTAAGGACGGAGAAAATAAAGCGGAATAAAAAAAAACTCATGTCTAATAAAAATAATGAGCAGATGTGATAGAAAAAGACATGAGAAATATGCTAATCCGTATGTCAGATAGGAGAAAACAATATACTAATTTAACAACAATGCACTGGTTTGCATGCTAGATTCATATGGAAAACGGACTGCTAATATAATATGTTCTGCTTATGCATTATCTATTGTACATGCTTATTAGAAACAGAACCTGTATTTGTGTACATATATTTTGAGCCTTGCCTAGGGAGAAGTAAACAATGGAGTGTTACTTTTATCCAATGTTTTCGGAACCAGACCGATGGTCGAACCGGTTAAGCCACTGGTTCCCGGTCCAACCACCAGTCCAGTTTCAGTTAAAAAAAATTTAAAAATGTCATAGGTCCCTATACTCTTCACAATTTTGAAATTTAGTCCCTCCACTTTTCAGATTTCAAAATTCAGGTACAACAGTTATATCTCTTAAATTTGTTAGGGTGACATTTTGGTCCCAGTTCAACCGCTAGCTTAACCGATATTTATCCCAGTCCAACTGGTGCTTTTGTCAACTATTAATTATGGAATCATTCAACTTAAGTTAAATTTTTTTTCCAGTTTGGGTTATTTATTCGGATCATTTTTTGTAAGATCATGTTCGGGTTTGACAATTTATGATCAAATCGAATCAGGTTTATCTGCAGGTTGATCAGGTCAGATTCTAGGGTTGGGAGTCAAAATTTCCAGGTCTATTCCAGCTAAAACAAGCTATAATAAATAGTTACAATACAATATATTCCGGATTATCTTCCTTTCTATCAACAACATTATAAATGTAAATACTTGCAGAATTCAACTAAAATTTATGATCTTCCTTTCAAACTACAATTAACAGTAACAAATTTCTTCAGTTCTACATTAACTATAAACCGGAAAATTCAGATTTTCTTTAAACGAACAATTACCAAAAAATCAGTTCAAAATAAATAATAGAAACTAAAACAAAGAAAAAAAGAAGTACCCTCATTTCTGTGTTACCGAAAAAGGTATCGAAGAGCTTGCGAAAAGCTTGACCCATGCTTCTTTTAAGTTTCTATTTTTTTTCTACCTTCAAAATAACAATTTTTTTTCTTCTTTTACTTCTATTTTTTATTTTCTTTTTACTCTTTTGCTTCTTTCTGTGATAAGAAAACTTGGAAATTTAGATTGATCAAAGAGAGAAATTTATAGAAGGAAAAACAAATTTTGGCTGCTGTTTTTTTTTTTTCGAAGACCAGATTTTTAAATACAGAAATATGAAGGAAAGGTTTTTTTTTTTTTTTTAAGAGAGAAAAGGTCGCGTTTATTTGCCGAATGGGTTCTGTCTATGGGCCCGGGGTACCCCGGAACCGTTCGGGCCACAGGATTTTGAAATCCTGGTTTTGGCAGTTGCACCACGCTAATGTTGTTAAAAATGATACATTACATACAAGATCATTAAAATATTAATAAGCTTATATTTTGATCACTTAATTTTAAAAAATTAAGTATATGATTATTAAATTATTCGAAAGTTCACATTTAAATTAAAACTTAAAATTATTGTTATATGACATTCTCTTATCACACCACTTGCACTAATCAAAAACTCTCATTCTCTTCTACAATTTAGTTTTTTCATTAAAAATGTTTCAATATCATGAATCTACAAAATAAATTTAAACTTTTTGAATTGAGTAATAGAAATATAAACTTATTAATAATTCAATAATAATAAGTGTATTTCACACTTTAAAAAAATTAAACATTATAAGTAAAAGAAAAGCTTAAATACTAAAACAAATCTAGTAAACTAATTAAAAATTAATTAAACTCTTAATTAGAAATGGTAATCAATTGAACATTCGGTAATCATTAATTGAATCAGTGAAATATAATCGGTTTAAGCCAGTTTGGATAAAAAATTTTAAAATTTTAGAAAATGTCAAAATGTTAATATTTTAGAATTCATCGATTCAAAATGCTACCATTTGTAATTATTTTGTTTGGGTAAATATTTATTTTAAGAAAAATTAAGTTATTAAAAATTTACAAATCAAAAAATAATTATAAAAGAAAATAAAGATATTAAAAATATATTATATAAAAATATTCAATATAGATATAAATATTTTTAATAAATATTTTGTTTGACTTGAAATTTCTTTAAATTTATAGACTTTTTTTGTTTTTAAATTCTGCCTTAATTTAATTAATTTTTTATTGCTTTGATGATGATTTAGTGTGATTTTTGAAGGAAAATGTCGGAATCAAGCTCATGGCTTTGGATAACTCTCCACCTAAGTAGCTTTGCTCAATTTCTTAGATTTCTAATTTTTGCATTTCTGCAAAATATGATCTATAAAATTGAAGGCTGAAATTATTTTCCTTTTTTATTACTTAAAGAATAATAGGAAGGTTAGGGTTTTTCTTCAAAAAAGTAAATTACATGAAAAATTAAAATATTATTTTCCATTGATTTATTTTCATTCAGACTACTCGATCATGAGAATTTATATAAAAAGATTAGAGACAATCACAATATTTATTTTACTTTAAAATAAAATTTTCAAGTCCGAGTCTAGTAGTTATAATAGTGTAGACAATAGAACTTGAAGAATAAAACATGTATAAGTTTTTTTTTTTTTTTTTTTTTAAATACAAAGCCTTCTGTTGACTTTAACACTGAAACCACGTAATAATGGAATCCAACTAAAAAACAGAACAACTAATATTCTGCACAACTTTCAGAGGTTAGTGTTTCCTTTTAACCTTGTATCAAACTAACATTACTTCAAAACCAGTCATCTAAACGCTACAAATATCAAGCTGTAGCTATGCAACTTTTATATTACGGATATACCTAAATATTCTACACTTTTCTAGTTGTGATACATGCAGCATGTGAGCAATGGCGACTTCGTGACTCACCATTTTTGATAAAGGAGAGATGAGTAATGATGGGCAAAAAATGGATATGGGCACAACCTTAACTCCCATGTCAAAACTTAAGAACTTGGCTAAGGCAAATTTGGGCCACGTCTATGAGTCCAACATCTCGTCTTGTATTTCGTTTGGGGCTATGAGACCTGGGATTGAAAGCATCCGTTGCCGCTCTTTTTCCCTCTGTACAGCAGCCTTTTCCGCATACAGATCTTTATTGTCCTGCGGAAAATACAGCTAAAACAATCAGCTCGTTCATTGAAGCAAACCACAGAAAACTCCAACGTGGATAGCAGAGATCCGTCTACGAGCTTGTAAGCTAAGAAGGTTGGTCTATTCTCCTCTTTCTAAGCTTTTACCTGAGCTGATAATTCTTTTGATTGCACAAGAAAGTCCCGTATGTGATTCTTAAATGTTGGCAAATCATTTCTCGACTCAAATAGTCCATTCACTAATTGAGTGACCTGAAATACACAAATCAGATTATATCAACTCGATAGATAAAAGAATAATCTGAACCAATTAATTACCTCAGTTGCAGTCATGTTGGGGAATGATGTAGTAAGAAGTTTTATCGTGTATTCACGAACAAACATTTTGTTATTTGGATACTGAAATGGAACCGTAGCAGCATCCCACAAGGGCTCAGTCAATAAACCATTCTCAACCTGAGAACAATTTGTTTAGTAAGATAAAACTGATCCAAAGTTGGAGCAATCGAGGCAAAGTAAGATACTTAACCAGGCAGAACAGCTTCTGTAAAATCAAGACATGCAACTTGAAGCCAGGTTTGTGAAATGTGTCTGTCAAGACGGCAAATATTTCTTGCTCAATTGTCAAAAAGTATGTTTGATAGAACTGGTTACAAAATTCAGAAGCCTGCCAAGTTACCAAAACCGAAAACTAAGCATCCGGTTCATAAATCAACACAGTTATCAAATACACAAAAAGTACAACATTGTCAAACCTGAAAGTTTCTCAGAATCTCCAATAGAAGATTTAAACCAGTTTCTGCAATATTCCTCTCTGTATGCCGAAATGCCCAAATGATTGAATCCATAACTAGCTTTAGTTGCTGATGCAAATGCATGAAAAACAAAAACCAGTAATTAACAATTGACACGAAACTCTTTCAAACATCCAACCAAAACCATATCGGAATTGGATAATCTATCCTCAGCTGGAAAAAATAGAAAAGCTTAGACCGAAAAAGAAATTTAAAGAATTATTTCAAGCTTTTAATTATAGGACAGCTATAATTGATCAGCAAAAAGAAGAAAACATTACTAACCTGACTTGACAACTGAATAAGTGCAGGGAAACAATGAGCAGCAATGGCACGAAGCAATGAAAAGAACTTGAGCCGATGTTCCGGGTAGTCTTCAAAATTTTTGGTTATCATCTGCAGGCCATGGCAACAATAAATAATAGGCAAAGCAGCTTAAGAAAAACCTGTGTTATTCCGATTCTTCATTTTCCCAAAAGCATCCATATCCCACACTATTCAGACATGGGAACGAGGATACAATCTTCCAACTGTAGAAGAGAACTTGAAAAGAAAATTAAGCATACCCATTTCAGACACATACGGGTATCCGACACTCACCCCGAGTCCTAATAACACATGAACAAACTATAACACTTCAGCTTTAACGGATCATCAGCATCAGATTTTCAGCAAAAATATTATCCAATAATGCCGTTATGGCATGTTAAATGTCAGCGCCTAATTCACATGGTAAGAATCCAGAATTTATCATATCTCAAGGAAATGTGAAAACAATCAAGAAAAATTCCACCATTAAGATATAACAGACCATAACTTCTGCGGGACCTTCAGTTTGCTTAGTCACATGCATGCAGCATTTCAGTACTAATTCTTGACATGCTTGCTCCAGAAATTTCTCATGACTTAATACACAGTATCAGAATTCCTTTTAAGGCGCTTTTCCATTTAATACCACAACCTAAGCTCTTCCTCCTTTCAGTAACATGCATAGAATAAATATATAAATAAAACTCACCTCCAGCGTGCACTGGAAAACAGCTTCAAATATACGGGGAACATCATCTATCATTGCAGCTTTGTACCTTCATGCATAAATAACAGGACCAAAATTACAAGAAATGCAAAGATTTGATACTAAAAATGACAACCACCAACGATGCTAACAAGAAACAGCAATACTATAGCCGGTACCAGTGTGATAAACAGAAGGTCAATGTTGCTATGTTTTGCACAGATACAATGTTGCACTTAGCCTTAAAACAATTAAATATGCAATGGCTTGAAGAGTTTTAATACACCACTGAAAAAGGTCAGAGCATATGGGAATGAAGCACCAATTTAAAATAAATAAATAAAATAAAACTATTTGGACTAACAAGGAAAAGATAGCTGTTTCAGAGGCAACAGTCTTAGCAAAATTAATGTGCAAAGACGAAAAGTGCTTCCCATACCTCTTTTCGTCTGTTATAATTAAATAAGAAAAACAGAAACAAATAAACACTAATCAACAAATACATCCTAATCTTTACATCTGAAGGATCAAGTAGTGCTCCATTTATTCAAGAAGTTGCTGATTAGTGTTAAATAACATATTATTGAAAATGGAATACTGTATTAAATGGTTATCATACTTGTTTATTATTGTAGCAAAAAGTGATAAAACTTCAGATTCTCTAGCATCTGGCAAATTCCTAGCATAGTCACCAAGAACTGGATCCATCATTGGGGGCACAAATTGTTTCCCAATTTGCGGTTGATCTTCTGCCTTGTCTAAAAACGTCTCAATGAGCTTAAGAGTCTCCCTCTTAACTGATCTGCCTCATAAAGCATAATAAATAAATGAGAGACTATTGGATGAAACAAACAAAGAAAAGGATGTCTGTAAAAATTGATCTCACCGTAGAAGTTTCACATAGGATGTTTTTGAAGCAAAGGGTCCGCCTGCTGCAATACTACTTGATATAAGCTCACTGTACATTCTGTCAAATTTATTGCAGAACCATAAATTACTCGTGTTAGCAAAAGGACAGTTTACAGAATTTCCATGCTCAATTTTGCAATTTGAAGAAATTTACCTGTACACATTGAGCATGTCCAGGAATATTAAAGAAATCTGAGATAAGAAATATGTTCCAAGAGAACTGGCCACACTAGTATTTGTCTGCAAGGTGAAGACTAATTCTAAGCCTCACAAAACCCCAATAAGCATTGAATTATAACCACAGGATGCATACATCGGAAATATCAACTCTGCAAGGAAAGAATAGCTCTAATCCACCACCTAAGATTCCATCAACAGATGCATGGGCATAAATAATTAATTTATCATAGCAATTGAGAATCCTCCCCTCCACATAAATGACAAGCTTTTGAGCCAACTACCTTTTTAATTTCTATTTTTTCAATACAATAGAACCAGATAAAAGTAAACATTCTTATTTTTCAGCATAAGGCAGATACCTGCCAACCATGTGAAAAAATGATATGTTCCATAAAAATTCGACAAAAGAAATGAAAAATAAACACTTCATATTAGAATAAAAATACCTGCAGTATGTTCAGCACGGTTCTTATCACATCCTGATCTTTAAGGAACTCAACACTTTGACATGCCTGCCCTATAATTTCACCCCATTTCTGCATAACACGCAGCATCTTCAGAATCAAACTACCAGCACAACCTCACCACATTTGCATGCAATGACAGACGCATGCACATATATGAGCAAACAAAAAAAGTTACCGTATGTCTATCAATAACAAACCTGGTTGGGAAGTGCCATCAGTCTCTGCAAGTATTCATCCCTCTTATGGGGATCAGATTCTGCTTGAATCATATGACCAACCTAAAATTTAAAATTAAGAAAAACACAAAAAGGAAAAATAAGCTCATTCAGCAACAGATTAGACATGCAAAGATCTGGACAGTAGAGGCATTGAAAAGAGACATACAGATTCATAAAAGGAATGAATCTGATGAGGCTCTAGATCAGCAACTGTTGTTGCAAGAGCAGATAGAAGTTCAGAAACAAATGGTTCATTTTCTCCAACCTGAATTAACAAGATACAGTTCATCAATATAACAGGTTCCGACATGTGTGCATGCATGTGTACACATAAAATATTATAACCATAAGAGGCAAAACGCCAAGGTAGATGATACCTGAACAATCAAAAATTTTCGCTTGCATTTCTGAACAATTTTCAAGAATGTGTAACAGGCCATATCCTGACACAGACAGCTTGCTAAATTAGGACATTATAGTATAAATAACATCCATAATATTGTCTTATCTTCATCAGAAGCAAAGTCATAACATAATGAGATGATCATTAACGAAACTAGATAAAAGGCAATTCTGAACTTGTTGGTATACTTTCAATTACACTTTGCAAAGCACCATAATCAACAAAAAAATATATACTACAATGACAAGCACATTGGTGATGTTAAGCATACAAATGTTTTCACCATAGAACTATTGGATCAAACATTTCAGAAGATAAAGTTGTTCCGTTTTACAATTAGTTTACATGTAATCCAGGATGTGTTTCATGCATGAACTCGAACAGCTTATTGACAGCAGTTTTCAGGAACTTCTTTTCGCCATAGAATTATTTGATCAAACATTTCAGAAGATAAAAATTATTTGTTTTTAGTTTACCTGAACTCCAGGATGTGTTTCATGCATGAACTCAAACAGCTTATTCACAACAGTTTTCAGGAACTTCCAGTGAGCCCTTAAAAACCTTGGATACTGTCCAACAACATACCTGGAATAAAACCAATAACAAACATTAAATTTATACAAGCAATTTTAAAATATAACAAGAAGAAAATAAGTTCCTTCAGGATCCCCAATTCACCAATAAGCACATGGCATACTAAAGATGACCAAAAATAGTCATGCCATCCATATAAAGCCAGGTTTTAAAAGAAAAGTAGATGCTTGAAAAGGTATAGATTCCAGAGAGAAATCAACAGGACTGTCTACAGATACCCTTGAAATTATATATCTTACATTATGTTACTAGCAATAACAGCTTTATTGTCTTTCCCTTCAGTGATTTCACACAAATTCAGCAAATCACGAATGACCATCACCAAAAACCTATTTTCCTGCCATGAACACCAAAAAATTTAACATATATCAGAATTATGCATACAAGGAGGGGACAGCAACTCATGCAAGTAAATTCATGCCACTAATCACATCGTGTCTAATGGTCAACATTTCTTGGTATAAAGGATACCTGCTCTTCCATCATGGAACCAGAAATAGACCCTATTGCCCAACATAATGTGTTCAAATTGTTCCAAGTCCAATCCTCACCACTCAATTGCTTGCTCAATTTCTTTAGCATCTGCATTACATAGACAACAAAACAAATCCAAATTTAATTGAATAATTTAACAATCTGCCATGAACTTCAAAAAAGAATAAATAATAGAAAATAGTTAATAAATAAGATCCCTAGAGGGTAAACTAAGCTCCAAGACTAAACTATAGTGGACTCCTTCATTCTCCCTATGTTCTCAAAATTGGAGAGATAGCTTCTATTTTTTAATCTGATGCACAAAGGGGTAGACTGCAGAGAAAAAAATTTATATTCCTTGCTCAGGCTCAAATCAAGCCAACCCATTTCACTATTTTTAGAAAGAAAATATATTGAAAGAGATTTTATATTAGTATTTATATATTTTTATAGGTATAATTAGATAAAATAATGTTTATTATTATTCACTTGAGCTGGGTCGCATGAATTCATAAATACCTTATCCAAGGCCTCACCCATATGGGTCAGGAAGGTAGCCTGGACCTTTACAGGTTTATATTGATTTTTGTTTTTGTTTTTTTTTTTTTATAGAATCCATATTGTTGTTTAGAGAAGATAAAGAGAAAAAAAAATTTCATTTTGATTCATAACCAAATACACTCCAAGCTTCAGGAGAAGTAGGTCAGAAAGCAGTACATAACATCATTAACTTTATGAAAACAGAAAATTTAAATATCTCTGTGTACTATACCTGCTTTTCGGTATCCTCGTGATCTAGGTGAGACAAATAGATCAAAGTCTCCCTCATGATCTGCAATATTTAACTTCATTAACAACAGAATACAGGAATAGAAACTAAATTTTCACATATATAAGATAATAACAAAACACAAGCTAATACTATAAAAGCTGTTGGCATAAAGCTTTGACGTGTTTGCTCCACATATCAGCTCCAACATATTGCTCTGAAGATAGAAGAGTTTCACTTACAGGCATCTTTATACAAGATAAAAGCACTTAGTAGATATCTTAACAGGTGAAGTATACAAATCATTGCAAGAAGGAAAAAAAAAAAACTTTCTTAAGAAGAAAGCCACAAACTATCATTCAATCCAGTTGGCCACAATCAGCCAGTACCATTTTAAGGGAGTAAAAGATTAAGCACTTCTAAATGGGAATTAGATGTCATGAAAGTTAGTCATCTAGATTAAGCATGACAGACTACATTTGAGACCTATCACCTTATATTGAACAAGAACATCATTATCTTTCATTGTCTCACGAACTATGTTGCCATTTTCATCTTCAACTATGAGAACCTCCTCAGGCTTAGCCATGCGACAGATCATAAGCATTCTTAACTTTGACATTGTACCAGCATAAAGCCGGCGTCGTTGCAGAAGCTGGGCACCAAGGCCATCAACCATGCCAGGAAGCAAAGGCACATGTCAGACTCGATTCATTAACAAGAAATGACTGACCCTTCTGCAGTAATCAGATACTAGCAGAGTGCTGTCTAGAATTAACAATAACAATTTCATATCAATCTCCACAGAAGATAGAAAAGATTTAGAGAGAGAGAGGTCTTATCTAACAAGTCATCCATCTAAACATGCAGAAATATATAGTCCAATATGATTTTTTTCTTTCACACTTCCTAATATATATCATTGCTGGATTTGACACCAATTATGTCTAGCTGGCATACTCTCAGACAGAAACCAGAGAAGAAAAGGAGAAAGATGCCACCAAAAAGGTGGCAAAAAGAAGAGTTACCAGGCGCGAGAAGATTTGCAGTACTTTTTCTGAATTCCCAATACTTCATAATAAATGAAAAGGTAACATAAATAATCCTGGTACCTGCAGTCCCATCATGTTTGCAGTTACAGCAGGATTGTCCATGTTATGATGTGAGTCAAATAGCTCCAAGATCAAGGAGTTCCAATAGTCCAAGCAAACCTATTTAACCAGAAGATAAGCAAAATAATACTTTAGAAACCAAGTTCCAAAAGGTTAAAAACGGAACAAGCATATACAACAAAATTTACAAAAAAAGAATATTGAATTGCCATGATACCTTAAAGACCTCTGTGTCATCCACATAAGATATGTTGATAAGATATTCCAGACCCATTAACAGCGTAGAAATATTTTCTTGTGAAGACTCTAGCACCCGAATGTGAAACTAAAAACATAGAACAATTTTAGTAACACAAATTATCAAAAAATCAACTGTAACAAGTTCAAAACATTTTAAGCTTGATCAATCCAATATTTAACATATGATTAATCCCAAAAGAAAAAAGCCAATCTTAAAAATCATACATTAGAATTACAATATTTGTAGTTTGGATCATTCTTTGCATCAAAATGCATATAGGCACCCATAAACCAACTCAGGTACAGAAATTGGTGGGTGCTAAACTATTACCACTGATCAACCATCTTTCGCCTTATGACAAAAAGGAGCCTCGTTGATTTCATAGGCAGCTTACCTTGTAGAATGAAGTGAAGAACAGTGCCAAATTCTGAATGAATGCCTGGTGGAGAAACATTAAAACAATAATTAGAGGGGAGGGGGAAGAGGAATTCATTAGACAAATTTCAGGTGTACCAATATGTATACCTGTTCCTCACTGCTTCCATGTGCATACGCCTCAGGGATGTTTGTAGTTGGTGGCAAAATAGTCTAAAAACACCCCAGAAAGTAGCCTCATATTAACCAGTGAACAAAGGGAAAAAGAAAAAAACACGATAAAGAAAGGCAACATCAAATCTATATATCAACTAAATAAAAAAATTTTAATCTGGAAATTAAGCTAAAAGTGAAAATCTCAATGAAATTATAAAGCACATGCTGACACACCTGCAGCTGGACCATGAATATATTGTACATCTTAACATACTGCACATTATAATAGTCACCAAAATTTAGGGATGCAACCTGCAATAAACCAAAATATAAATAAAGCTCCACCCTCTTAGAGTGACAACAATATAACTTTATTCATTGAAGAAAATCTTATTAAACAATACCTCTGTTAAACATTGGAGTGTGAGATTCCGAGATGATGGCACAGGGAAAAATTTTAGGAGAGTTTCCAACTGTAAGATATGTAAATACAGCATGAGAGAAGAAACAATGACAACAATAAAAAATAAGAACAACTTCATCAAAAGAGTAGTATGAGTGACATACTGACAGCTAAGTCATTTGAGAATCCAGAATTATTTACCAAAGTTGATTCAAAAATATAGACCAGAGGAATCCGTGAAAGAAACGCATGCAAGGTGGATAGTGTAGCCCGTATAAGCTCTATTCTCTGAGAAGCTGATAGCACGTATAAGCATAACTCATGAATGAGTTGAAACTCACTGTAGAAAACAAATACAACACTCAGAAAAATGGATTGCACAAAAAATAAACCATGCTTGGAAGAATAAAATTATCATCAGCGAGATCTTGCATTGCTTAATACAGAACAGCAAGGTGAATGCACTAATTAATAGTAGAATCTTAAGGAGAGACCTTCAGGCTTCAACCTACTTTTTTTTCTACCAACAATAATGACATTCATAAGAGTAGACTTCATTTAACAATTTTTTACATGTAGATTAGAAAAAATATATCAGGATATACAGCTGAGAGGGAGAAGACAAGCTTGATATTCAGAGGGCAGGGAGGTCATTTTGGCCCTGTTCATTTTCAAACCAGTTTTACAATTAAAATTGACATCCACAAAAGTAAATTCCTAATACCTCAAAAAAAAAAAAATAGTTTCACCTGTTCAGTGATTCTTTAAGCTCTTTGATTTTTTGTTGAGTCATTTCACCTCTTGAGAAATCAAAAACTTCTTCGCTTAGAAGCTAACCACAGAAAAGCTCATATTACCATCCAGATTCTGCAACCAGTTTTAGTAAGAAAGAATCCTAATACAAAACTTACTTTCAGTATTGCCATGCAATTTTCACATATTGTATCACTAGTTTTTGCAGCTGCAACAAGATCAGGAATGAAGCTTTGCCATCTAGCAGGCCAATCATGCTTTAAGATCTGTACATCCAATACACATATATTGTTTTAGACAGCATTTAGACTAAAAGGTTAATATTTGTGAAACCTTAAAATGAGAAATTCGTAGAAACACATCAGTAGGGTAACCATGAAGAATATGGAAAGAATACCTTGATGTTATAACTAGTAAACATTGTCATTGGTAAAAGAATTAAATAAAAGAATAAAAGGGCTGTCGGACAATGCCCCAACAGAGAACCTCCTAACTTGTTACAAACTCAATGAAATCTAAAACAAGCTTGTCTTCTTTTAAGAAGTATAGTTTTGTGAGGCAGATAAGTTACACCTGAACCAGTATGATATTAAGCTTGTTGACATACAGCCTTTCTGCTCGGAAGGAGGCCTCATTACTTGACAACTAGAACAGGGCATTTAAGAATGATAACACAAAGAGGAGAGAAGAATTAAAATGGGACGAAAGGTACAAAATTTTCAGATTCCTCAGTCATAAAGAGAAACAGCAATTAAGAAATATTTTACCTGGACAATGACTTCAGAAATGTAATTTTTCATTCCATCTCGCTGCTCGGCAGGCAACGCATTCCACTTATACTTGATAACACCTTCAAGAACCTGTAGGCAAAGCACAAGAAAAGCTCCCCAAAATCATCACTAATTTGCAATACTCTGGTCATTTGTTAGAAAAAGTTATTGCAAACTATCAATCAACTAGCCAACTACAAGAGCGAGAGCAAAAGCAAATTATAGGTACAAGCACCACCAGACAACATATTGATGTCAACTAGAGCTCCCTTGGGCCAGTTTGATGTACCTGTTATTATAGATCATAGAGAAAACAGTTGTTTTGACTGACCTGCAAGGCAAAGAACTTGTTATTCAGGCTCTTTGTCTGCTGCAGGATGTGCACAACTTGAAGCCACATATCTGGATTATTTTGCAGATATCGTAAGATCTGATCTGCATTTTCTCTCTGTGAAGTTATGCAGAATTAAGGGAAAAAATATCAACAAATAATGGGAAGACCAAGCCAGAACATAAATATAGGTGAATGAAGCATGTCACATATGAAAAATACAGTGAGACGTAAAATTCCGGAAATATGTTAGTAGAAACCATCTGATAAATCATTCACTTTTATCAATAGTGCAACCAAAAAGACTGATAATGCTTGAGCAACAAGGTGGAATAAGAAGTATACTGAAATGTAAATGAGATGCTAGACTTGGGACTTTTCTTTACCTCTGTTTTGAGAGGGTATAAAATAGACTTAAGGTTGTTAATTTGTTAGGAAACATTAATATTTAAAGGTCTTTTGCTCAAAAAACCAGGGTACGACATAAACAACTTTGATTGAAGAGCACATCTAACTACTAAGTTTAACTTCAAAAAGGTTGTTAGAAACATAATTAACACACAACAGAAATTTTAACTGCAGAACAAAGTTTTGATAAGTTTCTAGAAAAATGTTTATCACCGCTATGAAATCTTAAGACTTTACAGAATTTGCTTATACCTAGAATTTATCATGGTCAGCTACCAACAGAATTAAGGTCATAGCCAGTCAGCTCTTTCTACAAAGCATGAACAAGTAACAACCAAATTAAAAAATGCATCCAACTACAAAGAAACCAAAGCAGAATTTTTTTATAAAAAAAAGGAGAAAGATAAATCATATCAACTTGGCCCATTTGATATATAGCATAAAAGAGGAAAGAAAATAAATGATAAGAGAAAGTGAAATAAATTAAACGAAATTTGACTTTTCCTTTGTTGTACAGTCCTGAAAAATTAAATGAGTTATCTATAAATTTAAAGCTCCTATCCATCAATGAACTAACAATAAACAACGCAATATTTGGTTTCATTTTGCTCCAACTCTATTAATATTCAGAGATATTCAAAAGATTCGTCAAGGGGAGAGAAAAATAAGAGACAAGTCCTTTTCTTTTACTTCTTTCATAGTTATATCAAACAGAAGGACTAAAACCCAAAACAAGGCCAAAAGCTTACCATATCCTGAACTAGAAATCATATCAGCTAAAAACCTTCAGCCTTCATTCTTTCCAATAGTTGAAAAATAATTCTAACAAGTTTTATTAATTATAATTTATATGCACATATATAATTCAAAATGGCCTATTTGAATGCCAATTTTTACTTCTGCAATCATATGGCGCTTCCCAAAAGCAATGTTCCTTCACTGAAAGCTCTCCCATCCCCCACATTCTAGAGCACCACCGCATTTTCACACATAATCCGGAAATCCAGAAAGAAAATTAAAGTTCTCCCTATTAAACCCTAGAAATTCGAAAAAAAAATCCTCCACACTTCCCAGAACTTATCTCCACTTTGAAGTAAAATGCCCAGCTATATTAAACTCTAGCAACCAAAATCTTCGACACTCTTCCTTTGCTTTCTCGGAAACCAAACAGAAAACCAGTCTCAACTAAAAACGCATTCAAACACTCATTTCCAGTCAAAGAGTGAAGCAAAAAAAAACAGGAAAAAGAAGGTAAATAGACAGAAAACATCGTTTAAAAAAAACAAACCTCTTCTTTAGATCCGGTGCCATAAAAAGCTGCAACGGTAGCATCAAGTGATGGTACATCAATCGGCTGACTCAAATCCTTAAGCCTCTCAGCCGCCATATTTTAAAAAAAATAGATAAATAGACTAAATGAACTCCCCTCTCTTTCTCTCGCACTTCACTTCCCCAAAAAAATAAATAAACCCCAACAATACGATCTGTTCCACCAGAAATGCCAACAACAACGCTATAAACTGTACGTACCGAACCCTACAGAGATAAAAGTGACAAAATAAAAACGAAAAAGTAGACGAGAGAATCTTCTAGAGAAGCAAAAGGAGGGTTTTGGGTTTTGCTGAGAATGAAAGAAATAATTGAAGGAATAGTAAAAATTTATATGTGATTTTAAAGGGTGTGAATTGTTTGTTTTGTGAAAAAAAAAAAGCGGGAGGCAGCTTAAAATCGAAGCAGAAAGTACAGTGGGAGAGACCCGAGGGAGAGTTGAAGAATGTTTGGAACGTTAGTTTTTCTTTATATTTTCGCTTTTGGCTTTTTTGCAAATGGGTTATTATATCATTTAACACTTAAAATTTTACTTTAATATTCGATTTAATGTATGAGTTTGTTTGCAGTATTTTATTTGGAGCCTAGACCAGGGGAAAGTATTGTATGAAAGAAATATGTCACGTCATTTATATCCCTTTTTTTAATAGTTCACGTTAGCAGCATAAGTATCAAAGTAACAGTAAAGTTAAACTGAGTATTAATTTGAAATAAAAATAATTTAAAATACCAAACTGAATATTAAACAAAATTTAAGTGTATATTAACCCTTTTTTAAGAATATGAAGATGGAGAGTGCAATACAAATACAATGGATTGTGGTTGGGTCCAGCTGAGAGTTGAAAATATTTTCTTTATTTTAATATTTTATTTCCGTTCAAGCTGGTTCTAGCTTTTTTGAGTTAATCAATAATAGAGGTGTCCGAGTTTTATCCCGTGGCGCGGTTTCAAAAAATATTCTACACAAGTTTTTGGGTCATTTAAATATGTTCAAATTTTGTCGAATAATTTTTAACTAGATTAATATCAATATTATCATTAAAACAAAAAAATATGAACTCAAATGCATTAAAATATATTATATTTCGAGACTATAGATGATTGTTTTGAGTAGATATGATTAAAATTTATAATGAAATTATAAAAAAATTTGTTAAAATAAACTTTTACAATTTAAAATTAAAAACAATAAAAGTATTATTTTATTTATATTTTATAATTATTTTTTAATTTTTAAAATGGTTTTTTTTTCATTTAGATTGAATTCAGATTCGTGAAAATCTACAAAGGTAATTAAATTCAAACTATATTAAGTTGTATCTCGCATGATCTTTCACATGTTATTCATATAATTGAGTAACAACGTATAATTTCATAAATTGGTAAGAAATTCACCTTTTACGCTGAATTTTTCGACGTTGATGAAGATCGGGTTGTTACATACTTATAAGATAAAGATTACCTGTATCGATGCACTAATTAAAAATGCCGATGTTATGGTTCGTTGTTTGAAGATTTTAAACGTGATGTAATTAAATGGTGTGTTTGGTTCATGTTATGTAACATTTCACATTATAATCTCGCATTATGGATTTAAATTACCTTTTTTGGATCCAAAACGTTCCCACCTTCCCGTGAGATTGTATTCTCAAATAGTGTTAAGTTGATGGAATATAGGGCAATCGATGTATCACCCATCCTCTTATATTATTCTTATATTAGAAACGAAATCTAAAATCTTTAATCAATTTACCCTTTGTTTTTATTATTTTAATCGATGAATGAGTTTGAGTTTAAAATATCAACCTCCGAATGAATTTTATAAGATAGCACGTTTATTTGGTATGCAAGTATGGAGTGGGGTAAAGTTGACGTAGGCACGCACTTATCAATGTACCCATCAATGACTCGTTAGTGTATATCATTCCCTGATCCGAAGAAGTTATCCTTCCTCGTATAGACATGATCGATCGTTCATCCTATACTAATTGTAGTATGTTGCCAATGTCGGTTTATATACCCCTAGCAACATGAGTTGCTAAACACTAACGGTTACTCAACTATTTTGGAAAACCTTGAACCAACTTGAGCTATTGTACAATCCGATTAGTTTGATGCCACTTAACGATAGGAAAACAGAGAAGTGCAGTGAACACTTTCCATAGACAATTGTGCTCGTATCATTCTAACAATACTATGACATTAATCTCTTTATTTCGGCACAATACCCACACAAATTATGAGCAATTATATTAAATAAAATTATATTTATTTTATAAAAAAAAGAGAGTGTACCAATAACTCATCGATTCAAAAGCATATCGATCGATTTGCGATTGAAGTATACTTATATACATGTAATTGAGATATATTTGAATATACATAATAATTTAAGAAAATATTCAAAAAGTATCAATAAACTTGAAACAATATATTAAAATACACAAATTCTGATAGACATCAATATAGAAAAAAACCCAACATATCTATTTGCATGGTATTTAAAATTTAAAAATTTTAGACTTTTCCTAAATATGATAGACTTCTGTTTTATCTTTAAAATTGAATTAGTAATGTATTTTATACAAGAAAATGTAATTTAAATTAGTTAATTTTAAATAATTTGTATAACATATAATTAAAATTATCTAAATATTTAATCGTTGTCGAAATTAAATCGATGACATGAATTAATTGCACACTAATTCAATTAAAAAATTATTAAAATATCATTTTATACACAAAGCAAGTTAATATTATTATAATCATGTTTTTTTATTATATTTTAATATAAAATTAATAAAAACTTAATTATGTTGAGATTTAAATATCACACAAATTTTTTTAAATATTTTTAAAATAATAAATTTTAATTATACCATTTAAAAAACAATTTAATTTTGAATAAACATTTAATTCTATCATTTTAATAAAAAGATTCATTTAATTTTTTTATAAAAATTTAATATGAAAAAGTTTAAATATGTCACAAGTCCTTGTGCTATTCACAATTTTGAAAATTGATTTCTATACTTTTATTTTTAAAAATTCGGTTATTTTATTTTTTCAAATTTTAATATTAAATTATTATTATTATTATTAATATTATTACTTTTTTGTTAAATTTATTAGTGTTTTGAAAGAGTAAAAATATTAAAAAAATAATATTGTAATATATTTAAATTTAATAAAATAATTTCAATAGTGAAAAAATCGTGATAATAACAGTTGAAGTTGAATGTTAAGATACGAAAAATAGAAAGATTAAATTTTTAGAAATAAAAGTGTAAGGACTAAATTCTATACGTACAAAGACTACAGAGACTTACCACATATTTTACCCTGAAAAAAAACCCTTCAAAAACGTTTTCGAACTCTCTTCAACGCTCTTCGCTCTTCATTTTCGCTCCTTTCTGCTTCAACTTTAAGCCGTCTCTTTAAAAATAAAAATAAAAATCACTCTCTAAAATTATATATAAATTAATTTGATTTCTGAAAATAAAAATTTCAATTTTCATTCTTCGAAAGCCAAAATCCCTCCATTCCCCTTATCTTTTTATAGAAGGAAATCCATTTTTTTTTCGTTTTCAGTTCCTTCTTCTTTATTATCTCTTAGGGTTTGGTCCGTACAGCCTCTAGGGTTTTTGTGGAGTAACATTTATAGTGGAAGAGATTTTAGTGTTGGGGGTTATTTACTTATTGTTTGAGCGAAGTGAGATAGGAGTTATTTAAAAAAAAAAAAAAAAACTATGGCGGCTGAGAAGCTTAAGGATTTGAGCCAGCCGATTGATGTTCCCTTACTGGACGCCACCGTCGCGGCCTTTTATGGCACCGGATCTAAAGAAGAGGTTGGGTCTTTTCTTTTTTAAAAGTTCTCTCTCTATTTAGTTTTTCTGTTGTCATTACTTCACTCTTTTGAGTGGGAATGAGCGGGGAAACCTGTTTTAGTTGAAAGTTGTTTTCTGTTTGGTTCCCGAGAAAGTTAGTAAGAATGTGGGAGATTTTGGGTTTATAAGGTTTAATTTAACTTGACATGTACTAAAAAGTGGAGAACTGGGGGGACATGGGATTTTTTTTTGTTTGAATTTCTAGGATTTAACGGGGAGTAATGCTGTTTTTTTTTTCCTTTTACATTATGGCTTTAAATTTCTTTCTGGTCTGCCGGATAATGTGGGCTAAATGCAGTGGTGCCGTATGATTACAGGAGTAAAAATTGACATTCAATTATTTCATTGATGAATTTGCACTTTAAATTCATAGACAACTTATATAATTTTATCAGGATTAAGCAACAAGAGAAAGTTTGGCCAAAAAAGAAGAGAAAGTTGAATTTCATTTAGTTCATTTTATTCTCTCGTACTATAATTTTTATTCTTGTTTATTCTGTTATCTAATAAGCTGAGTTGATAAGGTGTATGCAATTTTTTTTTCTCAATTCTTAGAGTTCTGCTTTGGTTTCTCTTCAGTTAAACATGTTGTTCTATTTGGTTGTTCATGCTCGAGAATTGCAGAAAGAGCTAACTGTCGATGACCTTAGTACTGTAGATTGCTGCCCCTGATAAATTCTAGGAATAATCAAGTTCTGTAAAGTATCAATTTTATAGTTTTGATAAACATTCTTCTAAAAACTGGCAAGTCCTTAATTAAAATTTTGTTGTGGAGTTAAATTTTCTGTTGTGTGTTTATCATGTTTTTGACAACCTTTTTGAAGTTAAATTCAGTAGTTAAATGCACTTTTCGGTTAAAGTTGTTAACGTGGTACCCTTGTTTGTAGGAGCAAAAGACCTTTAAATATTAATGTTTCCTTACAGATTAACAATCTGAAGTCTATTCTCTACCCTCTTTTAAAAAAAAAAAAAATCCTGAGCTAGCCTAAAAGAAAAACCAGAAGTCTAAAATCTCATTTACATAGTAATACTTCTGACTCCACCTTGTTTTGGTCAAGCATTATCATATCCTTTTGTTGCAATATTGTTAAAAAAGTGCTTGAATGATCAGAGAGTTGCTACAGCTAGCATATTTCCGGAATTTAATGAGTCTCCTTTCTATTTTTCATATATGACATGCTTCATTGGCCTATAGTTATGTTTTGGCTTGGTCTTATCATTATTTCTTTTTGACAAATTTTCCTTGTGCATAACATCACAGAGAGCACAAGCAGATCAGATCTTACGACATCTGCAAAACAATCCAGATATGTGGCTTCAAGTTGTGCACATTTTGCAGCAGACAAAGAGCCTGAATACCAAGTTCTTTGCCTTGCAGGTCAGTCAAAACGATTGTTCTCTCTTTGATCTATAATAACAAGTACATTAAACTGGCCCAAGGGAGCTCTAGTTGACATTTGTATGTTGTCTGGTGGTGCTTGTACCTATAGTTTGCTCTTGCTCTTGTAGTTGGCTAGTTGATTGATAGTTTGCAAGAACTTTCTCTAACAGATGACTAGAGTATTGCAAATTAGTGATTATTTTGGGGACCTTTTCTTGTGCTTTGCCTACAGGTTCTTGAAGGTGTTATCAAGTATAGGTGGAATGCGTTGCCTGCTGAGCAGCGAGATGGAATGAAAAATTACATTTCTGAAGTCATTGTCCAGGTGAAATATATCTTAATTGCTGTTTTCTCTTTAGGACTGAGGAATCTGAAAAAGTTGTACCTTTCATCCTCTTTGCATTTAATTCTTACATGTCCTTTTTCCTGTGCTAGTTGTCAAGCAATGAGGCCTCCTTTCGAGCAGAAAGGCTGTATGTCAACAAGCTTAATATCATATTGGTCCAGGTATAACTTCCTGCCTTGTTAAAAATGTATTTCTTAAAAGTTTGCAGGATTGCTTGGAGTTCATTGAGTTTGAAACAACTTAGGAGGCTGCAATTGGGGCTTAATCTGTCTGCCCTTTTTCTTTTTTATTGTTATTATTTATCAATGACAGGGTGTAAATGAACCGGGCTCAAACAAACAAAGATTTGTTTGTGTATATTTATTTTTGAAGTTGTTCATGTTCGGTTGAACTTGATTCATTTATTATATGGTATGTTCAGGCTTAGTTCATTTAATGTTTGTGAACATGTTCATTGATATGTTTGCGAACATTAAACGAACATGTTCACAGACAGTAAACCGAACAAACAAACAAAAAATAAAAAATAAACCAACTAAATTTAAATATAAAAATAGTTAAAATATTATTTAAGTATTTTTCATAGGAAAATATCATCTTTAAGTAAACGAGCTTGTTCGTGAACATAAATGAACCGAACACACCTCTGTTCAAATTGGTACGTTTAATAAATGAGCAATTATTTGTTTATGCTTGTTTATTTAGTTTAATTTAGTTTAATAAATAAACATAAACAACCATTATATGAATGGTTCACGATCGAACACTCTGTTCATTTACAGCCCTAATCAATGATGATGTTTACTAGTTATAAAAAGTATTATTTCGATATTTTTCATGGTTACCCAACTGGTGAGTTTCTGTGAACTTCATGTTTGAAGGTGTCACACATATTACTTTCATGGTCTAAGATGAGAGGGTATTAAAAATTACAATGATTTCATTTATTTGGTCATTATTGTCTAAAACATTATATGCTTATTGGATATACAGATCTTAAAGCATGATTGGCCCGCTAGATGGCAAAGCTTCATTCCTGATCTTGTTGCAGCTGCAAAAACTAGTGAAACAATATGCGAAAATTGCATGGCAATACTGAAAGTAAGTTTTGTATTTGAATTCTTTCTTAGTAAAACTAGTTGCAGAATCTGATGATAACATGAGCTTTTCTGTGGTTAGCTTCTTAGTGAAGAAGTTTTTGATTTCTCAAGAGGTGAAATGACTCAACAAAAAATCAAAGAGCTTAAACAATCGCTGAACAGGTGAAACTATTTTTCCTATTTTGAGGTATTAGGGTTATTTTTGTGGATGTCAATTTTGAGATTTCCTTTATGTTTTAGTTTCTGTTTAGTAAATGTTTTCATGCTGCACTATTCTTGGATCTTCATTGGTAAGTTCTCTGTTTGTATTTTGTTCCTGTTGTGTAAAATTTTATATTCTGGTTGAATAATGTCATATGTAAAATCAATATTTTCTGAAAGAGAATTCTGATTAATTTTCAATCACATCTTTCTTCCCTTGGATATGTGCCACTTAAATATCATATTAACAACTATGATTTGTTGACATAGCATGTTTGGGCATATGAGCTCATGGTTTGGTCCGTAAAAATTGGCAACATAATCTGAAATTAGTTCAAACTTTAAGTGAAAAACTGGTCTGAAAGGAACAGTGCCAAAATGATCCCCTGCCCCCTAATTCCTAAATTGCAAGTTTGTCCTCTAATGTCCAGATTTTTTTAATCTACATGGAAAAAACTATTAAATGAACTGTAATCTGATGAATGTAATTTTTGCTAGTATTAAAAAGAAAAAAAGGAAGTGGGTTGAATGTCTCTCCTTTACATTCTATTATTAATTTGCATATTCATCTTGCTGCTCTGCATTAAGCAATGTTTATTCTTCCAAGCATGGTTTATGTTTTTGTGCAATCCATCTCGCTAAATATTGTATTGGTTTTCTGCAGTGAGTTTCAACTCATTCATGAGCTATGCTTATATGTACTATCAGCTTCTCAGAGAACAGAGCTTATACGGGCTACGCTATCCATGTTGCATGCATTTCTTTCATGGATTCCTCTGGGCTATATTTTTGAATCAACATTGGTAAATAATTCGTGGTCTTTCAAATGGATTAGCTTTCAAATATGTCATGCTTGAAGCTTTTTTGGTGAAGTTGTTCTTGTATATCGTTGTTATCATTTGTTTCACCTCTCATGCTGTATTTACATGTCTTACAGCTGGAAACGCTCCTAAATTTATTCCCTGTGCCATCAAATCGGAATCTCACCCTCCAATGTCTAACAGAGGTATTATTAAATTTTTATAATAAGATATTATTAAATGAGTAAAGTTATATTGTTGTCACTCTAAGATAGAGCTTTATTTTATATTTGTGGTTGATTGCAGGTTGCGGCCTTAAAATTTGGGGACTATTATAATGTGCAGTATGTTAAGATGTACAACATATTCATGGTCCAGCTACAGGTGTGTTGTCATGTGCTTTATAAGTTCAATTGAGATTTGCACTTTGAGCTTAGTTTTCCAGATTTTGTACATTTTTCTTTTTGGCTTACCATTTTTTTATTCTATTGGGTTGATATATAGGTTTGATGTTGCTTTTCTTCATTGTGTTCTTTTTTCCTTTTGTTTCCATTTGTTCTCTAGTTAATGTGTGGTTATGTTTTTGATCTGTTTTAGAGTATTCTCCCACCAACCACAAACATCCTTGAGGCTTATGCACAGGGAAGCAGTGAAGAACAGGTATAGTTTCTGTCAGACAGTTCTTGTCTGTTGTACATTTTAATATACTTCAAATTTGTCTAGTAAACTCATTTATTTATGTTACCTCTCCAGGCATTCATTCAGAACTTGGCACTGTTCTTCACTTCATTCTACAAGGTAAGCTGCCTATGAAATCAATGAACCTCCTCTTTTTCACAAGGTGAAAGATGATTGATGAGAGATATTAGTTTAGCACCCACCAAGTCCCAAGTTTAAGTTGGTTGATGGTCTCTTATATGCATTTTTATGCAGAGAATGATCCAAATTCAAATATATGATCTTTGTGATCTTCTTTTCTTCTTTTGGTTTTGTTGATATGAGTCATTAAAATTGTTTTTTGTTTTTAGTGTCACATTCGGGTGCTAGAGACTGCACAAGACAATATTTCTATGCTGTTAATGGGTCTGGAGTACCTTATCAACATATCTTATGTGGATGATACAGAGGTCTTTAAGGTATCATGGCAGTTCAACACCATTTTTTGTCAATTATTTGTCATATCTGCTCGTTCCCCTTTTAACCTTTTTGAACTTGGTTTCTAAAGTATTATGTTGCTTGTCCTCTGGTCAAATAGGTTTGCCTGGACTATTGGAACTCCTTGGTCTTGGAGCTATTTGATGCCAATCATCACATGGATAATCCTGCAGTAACTGCAAACATAATGGGACTGCAGGTATTGAGATTATTTATGATACTCTTAAGCATTTATTATGAAGTGTATGGAATGCAGAAAAACTGCTTTGAATCTCCATTATAGCTCAAGTGTTATCGAGAACATCGTATAGCTTTTCTCTTTGCCATTTTTTTTATCAATATCTTCATTCTTCTCTGGGTTTAAAGAGGTATGCCTACTGGATACAAATGGCACAGGGGCACACCTTTTATGCCCTGAAATCCAACTATTGATATATATTAGGAAGTTTGAAAAAATAATCATATTGAACTGCATATTTTTGCATGTTTAGATGGATCACTTGTTAGATAAGATCCCTCTCTCTCTCTCTCTCCCCCTTCCCCCCTCTAAAGTACTCTACTTCCTATGTTGATCAATATGGAAATTGGTATTAATTCTGGATAGCACACAGGTAGTTTTTGATTATTGTTGTAAATAGATTCAGCTGTATTTTCTGTGAATATTGAACTACTACAATATTGACAGTTCTAGATTACTGTGGAAGGGTCACTCATTTCTTGTTAATGGTTGAGTTGGACAGGTGCCATTGCTTCCTGGTATGCTTGATGGCCCTGGTGCCCATGTTCTGCAACGACGCCAACTTTATGCTGGTACGATGTCGAAGTTGAGAATGCTCATGATCTGTCGTATGGCTAAGCCCGAGGAGGTTCTGATTGTCGAAGATGAAAATGGAAATATTGTTCGAGAGACAATGAAAGATAATGATGTTCTTGTTCAGTATAAGGTAATAAATATAGATGAATAACTTCCAAAAAAATTAATTCCTGTTTTCAAAGACCTAATCATTTACTCCCCTAAAAATATATTGACTAATTGTGGCCAATTGGATTAAAAGATGGGTTTTGGTTTCTTCTTAAGAAAGTTCTGTTAGTTTTCTTCTTGATATTATTTGTATGCGTCACTGAGTAAGATATCTACTAGATGTGTTTAGCTTGTCTAAGGATGCTGTAAATAAAAATTTCTTTTATTTTCAAAACATCACACAGCATTATGCAGTGCAAACACTTCAAAGCTTTATTGTACCAACAGCGGATGTTTTAGAAGTTTTTTGTTTTGTTATTACCATATATATACACATATTAAGAATCAGTTGTTTTCTCCTGGTTTCCATTGTTCATGAAGTTTTATGTTGCAGATTATGAGGGAGACTTTGATCTATTTGTCACACCTAGATCATGAGGATACTGAAAAGCAGGTATAGTACTAAGAGACATTTATATTTTTCTGTTCTGTTAAAGTTCATTAATGTCATGTACTGCTTTCTGATCTAATTTTCCTGAGTCTGGGAGTGTATTGTGTTTGCTGATGAAAATGAAAAAGTTCTCTTTCCTTTATCATTTGTAAACAACATAGACCTGTAAAGAGCTAGGCAGCGGGCCAAGCCTTTGATATGGTATTCATGTGGGCCCTGCCCGAGTTGATAATTAATAATTAACTAATATTTTGTTTAAGTTTAATTATAGAAGCATATAAAAAATTGATATATATACATATTATTTTTAAAATGGTGAAATGGGTTAGTGGATCAGTTTGGTTAAGTCTTGGACAGGGAAGTTTAAATTTTTTCGGGCTGCAGCCCATCCATCCAGGCCCCATGGGTGCATCAGAGGAAAAAAAGATCTCTCTAATTCTGAGAACCTAGGGAGAATGAAGGTGTCCACTATAGTTCAGTCTTGGATCTTTTTTTTTGTTTTTTTCTTCTCTCCCCCCGTTTCCCTTCTGGGGTCTTATGTATTAACTATTTTCTATTCATTTTTTTCTAAACTTTGTTGCAGTTTTTTAAATTATATGATTAAATTTGGATTTGTTTCATTATCTATGTGATCCAGATGCTAAAGAAATTGAGCAAGCAATTGAGTGGTGAGGATTGGACTTGGAACAATTTGAACACATTATGCTGGGCAATAGGATCTATTTCGGGTTCCATGATGGAAGATCAGGTATCATTTAGACTAAGAAATGTTGACCGCTATACATGATATGATTAGTCACTTATGCTTCTACTGCATGAGTTGCTTGCCCCACTAACTTGTATGCATTATGCTGATATATGTTAAAATGTTTGGTGCTCTTGGCAGGAAAACAGGTTTTTGGTAATGGTCATTCGTGATTTGCTGAATTTGTGTGAAATCACTAAAGGGAAAGACAATAAAGCTGTTATTGCTAGTAACATTATGTAAGATATATAATTTCAAGCATATATGTAGGCTGTTATGTTGATTTTCATGACTACAATTTCCATTTTAAGCATGCTACATTTCTTTAAAATCTGTGCTTTTATTTGGATGGCATGACTATTTTTGGTCACCTTTGTTGTGTCATGGGCTTATTGGTGACTCTGGGATCCCAAATGATCTTATTTACCAAGTTGCTTATATTAATTTAATGTTTGTCTTGGTTTTATTGCAGGTATGTCGTTGGACAATATCCAAGGTTTTTAAGGGCTCACTGGAAATTTCTGAAAACTGTTGTAAATAAGCTGTTTGAGTTCATGCATGAAACACATCCAGGAGTTCAGGTAAACTAACTGTAACAACAGGAAATAAATCCTATCTTCTGAAATGTTTGAGTTGATGGTGAAACATTTGTATGGTTAACATTGATGATGTGCTCGTCATTGTAGTATATATTTGTTATTGGGTATGACTAGCAAAGTATAATTGAAAGTATTCCAATAAGTACAAATTTGCCTTTTATATAATTGTGTTAACAATCATATAATTATGTTATGATTTTGCTACTGTTGATGATAATACGAGATTGTAGCTATTATTTTGTACTATAATGTCCTAATATAACATGCCGTGCTCTTTAGGATATGGCCTGTGACACATTCTTGAAAATTGTTCAGAAATGCAAGCGAAAATTTGTGATTGTTCAGGTATCAACTACTTTGGCATTTAAACTCTACGGTTATAACTTCTTACATATTGCATGTTTGTTTCTGCACATCTTTGTCGAAGCCTGTTATATTGATGGACTCTATCTTGTTAATTTCAGGTTGGAGAAAATGAACCATTTGTTTCTGAACTTCTATCCACTCTTGCAGCAACAGTTGCTGATCTAGAGCCTCATCAGATCCATACCTTTTATGAATCTGTATGCCTCTTTTGAATGCCACTACTGTTCAGATCCTTGCATGTCCATTCTGTCGCTGGATGAGCTAATTTTCCTTTTTTATTTTAATTTAAATTTCAGGTTGGGCATATGATTCAAGCTGAATCTGATCCCCATAAGAGAGATGAATATTTGCAGAGACTGATGGCACTCCCCAACCAGGTTTGTCATCGATAGAGGAACAGTTACTTTTCTTTATTTGCTCGTATATGTCCATTTGCCTGTGTCATTGCATGCAAATGTGCTGAGGTTGTGCTGGTAGTCTGTTTCTTAAGGTATTGCTTGTTATGCAGAAATGGGGTGAAATTATTGGGCAGGCACGTCAAAGTGTTGATGTCCTTAAAGATCAGGATGTGATAAGAACTGTGCTAAACATACTGCAGGTATTCATATTTTCATATGAAGTGTTCATTTCTGCTGATTTTCTTATGGAGCATAATTTGCCTTGTTAATTGTTCATATTATTGGTAGGAATCTGCCTTTTTCTGAATACCTATGTTTTTTAGTCTGGTTCTATTGCATTGTACAAACTAAAAAATAGAAATCTATAAGGTAGTTCATTGTTGAAAGTTTTTCATTTATGTGGATGGAGGGGAGGCTTGTTAATTGCTATGATAAGTTAATGGTTTATTTCCATGTATCTGTTGACTGAAGTCTTTGTTGGAGGATTTGGGACTTGTTATTTCTGATGTATACATGCTGTGGTTATAATTCAGTGCTTATTGGGATTTAGTGAGACTTACACTGAGTCTTCACCTTGCAGACAAATACTAGTGTGGCCAGTTCTCTTGGAACATATTTCTTATCCCAGATTTCTTTAATATTCCTGGACATGCTCAATGTATATAGGTAAATCTGATTTAATTGTTCAAAATGCAAGTTTGAGTGTGGAAATGCACTATTTCTCTTTTCTTGCTAATATGGGTAATTTCTGGTGCTGTAATGAATTGGACAGAATGTACAGTGAGCTTATATCAAGTAGTATTGCAGAAGGTGGACCCTTTGCTTCAAAAACATCCTATGTGAAACTTCTACGGTGAGACCAAATTTTACAGGCATGCTTTTCTTGTTTGTTTTGTCCAAAAATTTCCCTTTTATTTATTGTGCTTTATGAGGCAGATCTGTTAAGAGGGAGACTCTTAAGCTCATAGAGACATTTTTGGACAAGGCAGAAGATCAACCACAAATTGGGAAACAATTTGTGCCCCCAATGATGTATCCAGTTCTTGGTGACTATGCTAGGAATTTGCCCGATGCTAGGGAATCTGAAGTTTTGTCACTTTTTGCTACAATAATCAACAAGTATGGTAGCCGTTTTATACAATCTTCCATTTTTAATAATTTAGTATTTAACATTAATCAACAACTTGTCAAGTACATGAAGCATTTCGTGGTCCTTCAAATAAGTTCTTATTATGGAATCACGTAGGCTTGATTTTCATATTTCTTCTAAGGCTGGTGCCGCTGAAAGAACTATCCTTTTCTTATTCCCTTGTTAGTGAAAATAGTTTTATTTTCTTCTGTTGGTAGTTTATTCCCGTGGACTCTGATATTTTTCAATTGTGTATTGAAACTTTTCTAAGTTTGATTGGATTTAAATTGTTTAAGGCTAAGTAAAACATTCTGTTTGAGCCCAAAACATAGCAATGTTTACGTTCTGTATATCATACTGGTTCTTGCTGAAGTAATGCCATTTCTCTTTAGTATTGTTTATTTTTGTTGTCAGTTTTATCTTGCATTTCTTATCTTTTTGGTCCTGTTGCTTATGCATGAAGGTACAAAGCTGCAATGATAGATGATGTTCCCCGTATATTTGAAGCTGTTTTCCAGTGCACGCTGGAGGTTTGTCTTTTATTTATATATTTATTCCATGCATGAGGAGGATGAGCTTAGGGTGTTGTACTGAAGGAAAAATTTCTTGAATAGGAATTATAATATTATTTATTAAGTTGTGCGATTATCAGAACAAGCATGTCAAGATTGAGTATGAATTCCTGTAGACACGTCTTTAAATAAAATGCAGGTTCCTCAAAAGTTATATTCTGTTATTTTATTTTTAATGGTATAATTTTTCTAGATTGTTTTCTCATTTCCTTGAGATTTGATAAAATCTGGAATCTTACTATGTGAAATAGAGGATGTTTAACTTGTCATAAATGCGTTATTTGATAATATCCTTGCTGAAAGTCTGATGCTGCTGTCAGTTAAAGCTGAAATGTTATAGTTTGTTGCTATATTACTAGGACTCGGGGTGAATTTCGGATACCTGTTTGTTTGTGAAATGGGTATTGTTAATTTTTTCTATAATTTCTTCATATATGAGGACTCTACTCCCATATCTGTCTGAATAGTGTGGGGCGCAACCATTTCGGGACAATGAAGAGTTGTACTGAGCTAGGTTTATTCTTATGTTGCTTTGCTTATAATTTCTTTTGTTGCCATGTCCTGCAGATGATAACCAAAAATTTCGAAGATTACCCGGAGCATCGCCTAAAATTTTTTTCATTGCTTCGTGCCATTGCTACTCATTGTTTCCGTGCTCTTATTCAGTTGTCAAGTCAGGTTGTTGATAAGAGTTTTTTTACTGATCTATTATAGCTGGCCTGTAATTGAAAATGATATGTTGCTTTAAATTTCTTTTTCACTCTAAGCATTTTTTTTTCCTTTTTTCCCCCAGCTATTAATGGATTATCTAATTCCGATATGGTTTTGTTGTTGGGTGTTTGAAAGAGTTTTATGGCGATTGTTGTTTATTATTAATTCTTTTTTTCATGCATCTTCATCAGCAACTAAAGCTTGTTATGGATTCAATCGTTTGGGCATTCCGACATACGGAGAGAAATATTGCCGAAACAGGTTTAAATCTTCTACTGGAGATGCTGAAAAATTTTCAGGTCTGACAGTGTTATGGTTTTGCATGTTTGATATCTGTGTTGATTTATGAACCGGATGCTGAGTTCTCGGTTTTGGTAACTTGGCAGGCTTCTGAATTTTGCAACCAGTTCTATCGAACCTACTTTCTGACTATCGAGCAAGAAATTTTTGCCGTCTTGACAGACACATTTCACAAACCTGGCTTCAAGTTGCATGTCTTGATTTTACAGCAGCTGTTCTGCCTGGTAAAGTACTTTGTCTTGATTGCTCTGATTTTGGATCTGTTTAATCTTAATTAATGAATTATATTTGCAGGTTGAGAGCGGTTTATTGACTGAGCCCTTGTGGGATGCTGCTACAGTTCCATATCAGTATCCAAATAATGGAATGTTTGTTCGTGAATACAAGATAAAACTTCTTAGTACATCGTTTCCCAACATGACAGCAACTGAGGTATAATAAAAGGTTCACATCCAATCAATTTATTCTGTTATCTACAGTGTGATATAATCTGATCTATTCGGATTTCAGGTCACTCAATTAGTGAATGGACTATTTGAGTCGAGAAATGATTTATCAACATTTAAGAATCACATACGGGACTTTCTTGTGCAATCAAAAGAATTTTCAGCTCAGGTAAAAACTAAATGCTCCATAAGGGGGAAAAACAAACCTTCTTAGCTTACGAGTTTGTAGAGAGATTGATGATATCCAAGGTGGAGTTTTATGTGGTTTGCTTCCATGAAAGATCTTATCTTTTAGCTGTATTTTCTGCAGGACAATAAAGATCTCTATGCTGAAGAAGCTGCTTTACAGAGGGAAAGAGAACGACAACGGATGCTCTCAATCCCAGGGCTCATTGCCCCGAATGAAATACAAGATGAGATGTTGGACTCGTAGATGTGGCCAATTTTTGCCTTGGAAACCAATTTCTTGAATTCTGACATGGGAGTTAAGGTTGTGTTTTTGTTTAACACCCATATCCATGAAAGTAAACGGAAGCACCATTCTTTGCCCATTGTTACTCAGCTGCAGTTGCCATTGCTTCACAAGTCCGGCTGCTGGAGATGCTCCCTTTATGTCAACCAGAAATGTGTAGAATATATTTAGGTAGGGATATATATTTCTAAATCCGATCCGAGTCATAGTATAAAGTCTCATCACACAGCTTGATATTTGTACCATTTAGATGACTCATTTCGAGGTATTCTTAGATTCATACCTAGGTTAAAAGGGCAAAACTAACCTTGGAAAGTTGTGCGGACCTTTTTGTTTGATTTGAGTTAAAGCAGAAAGCCATTGTTATGTGGTTTCAGTTTCAGAGTTTGGCATACAGGGCTGTCTTTTTTTTCTTATCAACTTCATAGTTTCCGAAGTGAAGAAAATGTACTTTTTAACTTATATAGTGCCCTTTATTTATCTTTTACTTGGTTCCAGTTATTCCTCATATGAGCTTTTTGTATAAAGATTCATAGGGTCTTCGGTTGTGACCTGAATGGCAAATTCCACGGTTTGGTTTGGCTGAGTGGAGTACGAGTTGGGATAGCTGTTCCGGCTATATTCCTCAAGAGGCCGGAATTGCCGACTGTTCCGGCTATATTCCTCAAGATGATTATCTTGGCTATTTTAACCTTTTTCTGAGTAGCCATATTTTTCTTTTTCTTGAAAATGCGCAGATAATAAAAATGAGACGGTGGCCAATGTATATTAATAATTTAATATATTGATATTTGAGTAGTTTTAAAGGTATAATGTTTTTTATTGAATATTATTAGTTTATTAAGGATAAAATAATAAATATTAAAAAAATTACTCAAGCTTATGTTGGTCGAATTTTAATTTAACTTGTATCTATATATATTGTTTATGATAATTAAACATGTCATACTTTTAGTAAATATAATATAATATATTCTTGATTTTTTGGATGTGATTACATGTGTTTTCATTTGTTTTATTTTGAAAATAATTTTATTTGGGTTGGGATGATATTCAGGTGAAACCTTTTTAATAATATAGACTTTAAATTGTGTAAATAATTAATCAAGTTAATAGGAATTAAATTTGGGTTAAATAGGTCATATATGTCAAAAAAAAGTTAATTGGTCAAATAAATCGATTTTTTTTTGAAAATTTTGTGAAATATATCGTTTGTGGAGAGAGCGTGTGAAAGCTTGTCTAGTTGAAGAAGTTTTCTGCTGATATGTCAGGAAAACGTGTCTAATTAAAAGCGTTTTCTGAAAATTTCATAAAAAATGCATTCATTTGAACATGCTTTCCCTAACATATTAACAACAAAACACATTATTAATTAATCAGTTTATAATTATAATTATAATGACTAAAATAAAAATTATTATTTTTGAATAAAATATTTAATTAAAAATATGTATGTAAAAATAACTAAAATCTGTGATTTAATTAAAAATAAATAATAAATATTTAATTATTGTAGTGCTAGATGACAAAAAGAATATGTATAAAAAAATAATTAAATAATTTAAATAAAAATAAAATAGAAACAAATAATTTTTTTATTTAAATTTAATTATTTTAATTTGTTATGGTTTTTTTACCAAAAATATATTAAATAAATACTAAAACCTTAATTTTAAAAACCTAAACTCTAATTTAAAAATCCTAAACCTAATTAAAATGAAAATACCCTAAACCCTAAGTCCCAAAATAACAAATTTCCCACCCAAAACACATTGAAAACTCATTAAAATATGAGGATCAAAATGACAAAAATCTCCCTTTGAAAAAACGATGAAAAGCGCATCCACGTGAGCTTTTTCTTTTTTGAAAAAGTGCCTCCACATAGACGCGTTTTTGCTGCACACAAGAAAAAACGCTTTTCTTGAAAAACCCCTGACGCGTTTTTGCAAAATTAACCCATTTCAATTAATAAATTACAATATAATCTATTTCCGTAAATAAAATTAAAAAAAGTTTTTTCAAGTAAATAACCAAAAAGTTGGAAATATTGTTAAATTGGAGAGGTCATTAACTAAATTATATTTTAATTTAATTTAAAACTGTGGTGCATTGAACTCATTATTTGACCATTGAGGTTTGAGTTGTAGGAAATGTTGTGTGAATACCTTGTCATAATTTTCTCTCCAAGGTTGATTTTTTTGAGAATTTAGTGAAATATGGGGTTTTTGGAAGTTAAAAAAAGTAGTGGAATTCAATATGTAATGGAAGTTGTGGGTAATCATAATATTCCTTCTCCATTCTCCTTTTTCTTTTGAGTAATGCAATAGGAAAACGGGTTTTCCACATTTTTTTCACCTACCAATCCCATCATCACTGCAACACCTTTTTTGAATGTAACCGAAACACAAAATCTCACCACTGCTGACTCTGAATTTCTTTTAGGACTCAAAATTAAATCTTAATATTTACTGTAATAAAAATATAATTTTTAAAAGTTAACATTTAAAAAATCTAAATAAAAAACTTTTATTTTAAGGTGCCCCTGGTTACGCCCCTCTTCCATCGTTTCCTTTCATTAATTTCTCCATATTGTTTGATCAAGACACAAAGTTTTAGCCAACTCCAAGTGGTGTTTCTCGGGTTCCCAGGTGGATCCGGGCGATGACGAGCTACAATTATTTTTCAATACAAAAGTAAATTATATGTGTATTTTTTTTTTGTTGGATTTTCTTTTAAAAGTGATGGTTCAGTCAAGGATCAGCTCACTGAGTTATAATGGATTTTAGTGGAACCGGCATGTTATCCTTCCACTGCTGAGAACGGGAGACGATCGCTGTTTTGTGAAACCAATCTCACGCAGTACTCTCCGCTCTAAAAACCGCGAGAACCAGAGCTTTCGCTCAATCTCTTGGCTCAACTCTCTGTTTGGAATGAACAAGCCAAATATAGACCACGATGGATCCAATTCGATGAAACGAACCCGTGTTCCATCATCTTAATGTTCCCACTTGAGTTACAAACTTGTTTTATCAAACTCAACAAATTATATATTTTTAAGATAGTAAAAATATAATTTTATTATTTTTAAAAATAAAATAAAATACTATTATTTTTTAAATATAAATTTATCATTTATTAATTTAAAATTTTGATAAAGGTACCTATTGCCCTGCATAATATGCTTCCACCTACTTAATTCTGTTCCCTTTTGGTCCTAACTTTTGCAGCAATGATGTCATCTCACTTCTTTTAATAAAAAATTAATTTATCTTTTATTGAAGTATTAATTAATTTCCGTTTTAATCATTTAATTTTAAAAATTTTAAAATAATTATTGAATTATATAATTTTTTTTCATTTAAATAATTGGTTGTTAATTTTTTTTTTTTTAAGTTTGATTAGATAGTTTCAAATGACAATTTAACGATCAACATGATGAATCAATATTTATTGACGAGTACAAAAATATAATTTAAATCTAAATTGATCTGACGTTTATTATCGGAGATAAAAAAATTTGTTCATATATACATAAAATTTAAAGTTGTTTCATGAAAAAATTAAATTATAAAAGAGAAAGAGAAAAAAGAAGTTTGAATTAGTGCAAATCATGCAAAAAAAAAAAAATTCTATACAACACTTATTTTAAATAGGATAGTTTATTTTTTTATTTTATTTCTTTTACATATATAATATGAATGATAATATTTTAAAATAATTTTTTATTTTATTATAAAAATTCATAATCATAGTGTTATATACAATATTTAAAACAAAAAATCTGAGAAATCTTGTCAAAGAAATCCAAAATCTCTCATCCTTGGCTTGTAGTGGATCGGATAATGTACTTTCAAGTCGTGCATCAATTTAGTTGTTAAATATTTTGTTAAAGAATTTTAGATAATGCGAGTGGGAGTGAATTTAGATATTTAATATATTTTTTAAATTAATATTATTAGTGACGATTGAGTGATTGACATGAATATTGTTATCAATATAGGAAGACATGAGTTCGAGTGCGTTGAAATGCATTATCTTTCAGATTGGACTATGAATAATTCTAAACATTATCTAAAAAAAAAAATTAAAAGCTATAATAAAAATATTCATAAGAAATATTTAAATAAAGGTAAGAGAAGTTATAGAAGAAAAGGACTATTTGATGTCCCAATAATTGAAAGTACTATCCTCCCATACTCTACCGAAAACTAGCAGATTATGAACGATTGCACGGTAAACTAATTCAAGCGTCTAAATTCGTTTTAAAGTAAAACATTTGTTAATAATAAAGAGATTTCGTGACCCACATTTTTGTTTTGTAGAAAATCCATAACTATTAAAAAAGTTGGGTGGTTAAATTTTACAATCACTTTCTTACTTATTTACTCAAGATCTCTTTCTTTAAATTCAAAGTCCTTTTCTTTTTTTAATTGGATTAATATGTAGTTTAGTACCTGAATTATACATCATTTTTCAATGTTGTACTTATAATTTTTCTCTCTCAATTTGGTACTAGAGAAATCACGTGGATTTTTTTTATTTTAAAAATTAGTCAACAAGTGGAAGCATCGTATTGGTCCATACCGCCATGTTAGATTTTTGAGTGATTTCTTAGGTGCCAAATCGAGAGGAAAAAAATTACGAATACCACATTAATAAATGATGTATAGTTTAGGTACCAAATTGTATATTTATCCTTTTTAGTTTAAAGTTAAAAAGAGTAAATTAAGTTTATGTTTAAAGTAAAAGTCTATTAACTATTGAAAAGCTAATGTTAAAATTTCCATATTTTGACGTTTGACTAGTCATTAAATAAATGTTAATTTTTGCATAATTGACGCTTGACCGGTCATTAAATAAATATGTAAAGACATAATAAGTTAAATGGAAGGACTTTTTTATTTCTTAAAATGCTTCAAAAGTTATTTTTCATCTAGGTCCGAAGATTAGTCTGAAAAGTGAGAGGATTTGAGTAAAAATATAGGTCTTAAAATGAGTTTAGAAAAAAATAAGGCCTGTTTTCTAAATAAGCCGAGTCTCGATAATTTTTTCGCTTGGGTTCGACCCAACTTGATTTGCTTACTTTTTTTTTTCATTGTTGTTTATTGCCAATTTGATTTTTTTTTTGTTGGCATTTTGCCATTATATTGCTGGTATCGTATAATTCTTTTTTTATTATTAATTTTACTACTATTTTAGAGGTATTTGTTTGCAAAGTTACAATTATCTTTGTGTTATTTAAGTATAAAAACTTTTTTAATGTATTTTCATTTTGTTGGAAACATTTATATTAATGTTTTTAATGTTTTTAATGTATTTGATGTATTATATTTTTTGAATTTATTTTTATATAAAAATAATATAATTTTAAGTAAAAATATTATAATTTTTTTAATACGTGCGGATCAAGCTTGAGTTTAACGTATTTTATCTGAGCCGAACTTGAAAAAAAATTAAACCTATTTTTCGAGTCAGGCTAAAGCAAAACTTAAAAAACGAACTTAAAATTATGCATTAATCTAATCCGAACCTGACCCGACCTATAATTATATCTAATTGATACACATCTTGAGTTCTACATAAGACTTAGAATTCATATCTAAACAACTCAGAGTTTTTCACCTTTTTTATAGAAAATATTTCATCAACTGATTCTTATTTTGAATTATCAAACATGTGTTTCACTTAATTTAATTTTTCTGCATCAATTTACTGAAGTAAATTATTTAAAAAATGAAAAGACAGATTTTTTTAAATACTTTTATTATTTTATAAAAAAAATTATATTTATTATAAAATAAAAAATAAGATTCTTTATTTCTTTGTAGAATTTACTGTTCCCAACTCTAATTTGTAATAGAAAATATTGTACATTTAACTTTGATCATAATGAAGATCGCAAATAAATTAATTGTAATGTTTTAATCATTTTTTTCCTTTTTACATGAGAAAATCATGTAAAATTAAATATCATTAAATTGGAAAAAAGTCATTAACTAAATTATATTTTAATTTAAAACTTAAAAGATAAATGAATTTTTAAATTTTTATCGAGAATTTTCATTTCATTTAATTTTTAACGACCAAAAATAATAATTAATTAATTATTAACATAAAATGATAATACATGTCAGTTACTTTTTGCAAATGTGGCAAGTAGTGATACAAAATGGTCGTCAGCATCACCGTTAACTATGTCAACAAAAATGTAACATCAACTTTAATGAAATGACTTAATTAAATTTTTTTTTTTGACAAAGACTCAATTGAAAGAAAATTTTTAATAAAGGCTTACTTGAACTTTTTTTAAATTTTCTAAAGAGAGCATTTTCATATTATAACAATTTGATCATCGTTTTTTCTTTATTCACAGAGATAATTGTTGGAGTTTAATTTTGATCGGACCCAATATTCAAATCCATTTTTAAGATTTATTTTAAGATTAAATTTATTTTGAATTTAAATTTGTTTTAAAATTTTAAATTTAATTTAAATTTAGATTTAGATTTAAATTTAAAACTTATTATAAATATTAAATGTTCAATTAAAAGTCCAAATTACAATATTGAACCCAATTTAGCCCAAGTTCAAACAAGCCCAAACCCTTGACCCATTATATTCAAACCCAATTCCACTACACACCATTGACCCAGACGATTAGCCACTTGCACCAGCCACCTCAACCCTAACCAACCGGAGAGTGCCACGTCAGCGTTGCCACCTCTAGCTCCAACTTGCTTCTGCCACTACCATCGTAGCTGCACCTGCAAAAGGAAGGATATGACAAGCATTAAATAAGAAAACAATTTGTAATCATGGTAGAAAAGGCTATAAAAGCCGAATTGAAACTTTGTAATGAGGGGCTTTTTTTTCTTTTTTGATCCAAAATCAATTACAAGGCAATATACTTTCAAAGCATCTGTAAATCGAGAAGCATTTAATAGCCAATCACAAATAGATTACTAGACATCCCAAGCAATAGAAGCAGGTTCGGGCTAAATTCGCAGGCAGTGAAGTATTCAAGTACAATATACATGCATTTTATTTATTATTAATGGTGGAAGTCAGTTAAACTCTTCATATCTTTAACATATATTTATGCATATATTAAATACACTGTTTATCATCACCCACCATGTAACATCCGCGTTATTGAACCGGATTTGGAATAGTAATAGAGTAGAATTGAGAATTAGATTATATAGCTAAAATAAGAAAAAAGTTAGAAAATTAAGGATTAATTAGTAATTGTGAGAAAGGAGGAAGGACTAAATAGTAATTTATCCAAATTGAATTATGAGTCATCATGAGAATTAGATTGATTAAGGAGGGGCAAAAGAGTAATTTGGTGGAAGATTTTTTTGGAGGCAATGATTTGGGCCAAAGTGTAAAGTTGGAAGGTCCAAGGACTAAAAGTGCAATTTTACCATTTTATTAAAGAGAGATATTTTTAGTGGAGAAATCTAGAGAATTAGAGAAAGGAAAAAGAATTAAAAGATGAAAATATCATCTTTTCTTCTCATTTCACAACCGTCACATGCATGTCTCCTTCCACCCAACTTTTCATTTATTGCAATTAAGTCCTTCCACCATTGTTAAACCTTCCAAGCTTCAAAAACCTTCATTTTCTTTGAAATTTCTGAAAGAAAGGAATAGAAGAGAGTTAGTAGACACCTTGATTCTCATATAGAGTCTCTTTTGAGGTGTTAAAGAGTTAAGAGATTGAATTAGAATTTTGGGTTTTCATGAAATAAGGTAAGAGATGGTTCAATTTTCATGATATACATGTATTTTTCTGTAATTTAGTATGGAAATCATTGAATTATAACATTTAGCTTACATGTGTTTATGTGAAATTGAAGAGAAAGGAAAGAAAGAAAGGGACCAAATTGAAGACAAAGGAAAAGAGAAGAGCAATGAGTAAAAAGAGGAGAAAACCAGTCTTTTTGTTGTAAGTACTACAAGATTTTAAATTGAAAATTTATTCTCTTTAAAGTATATGATTAATTGTGATAAAAATGAGTAAAATGATATGTTTAGTTATAAATATGGTGATTAGGTGTGATTAAATGAAATTTAGTGCAAAGGAAATATGTGAAGGGAAAAATTCACTTCAAAACAGTTTGGACAGTAACAGGGGACTAACTTCGAAAATTCACCAAAAATTGTATATAATGAGTTAAGGGTCGAATTATATATTTAATTAAAGCTTATTGAGTTTAGTTTCATATGGAAGAAACAGTGAAAGAAAAAGAACTGTATATTTCGAGATATACTAGTTTTAGTGTAATAAGGTCAGTGTAAATTCGAGTTCCCCTATTCTGATTTTGAACAATTATAGAAAAATGTAGAAAAATTATTAGAGACTGAAATTTATATGTCTTAATCCTTAATGAGTCTATTTTCAAAGGAAATTGACAGGGACATCATTTTATCTCTGTAAAAAAAAGATAAATAATTTTTAGTGAAGAAATGTCGAAACTGTCAAGCTGCAGAGAAGGGGTAAATTGAAAGAATTTACCGTACAAATTGGCTAAAGTAAAAATTATGAAAATTTTATGGTAAAAATATATTTGAGTCTAATTTCAGAAAAATCAAGAGGTTTTTAATTTCGAATTCTGGAGCTCAGGATATAAATAATTTAGTGACTGTGACGCAAGTGAACAGCTTTGAAAATTAATGTGAAAATAAGAGTAAAGAGGTATATGATGATATATATGTGATGAACAATGTATATGTGAAATATTATGTGTTTAATTATGAATATTGATTATATGATAAAATGATGATATTGTGTAAGCCTTTGAGTAAATAAAGGTGAAAAATACATGATTATGTATATGTGAAGAGAAACGTAAATGTGATATATGAAATTATGAGAAATGATAAATATGAGAGATTATGCCCATGTAGACAAGTTAGACCATTGTGATAATAATGACATGCTATTAAGGAACGCTAGCGCGCTTACTGTTCAGCACTTTATGTGCCTACTGATTTGCGCTATGTGCGCCTACTTATTGCACTGTGTGTGCCTACTGGATTGCACTGTGTGTGCTTACTGTTTCTCAGCACTTGTGTGCTTATTGTTAAGTACTTCGGTACTTTCTGTTCCGTTTATCTGATGGGTTCTATAGAAGTCTACTATGGGCTAAGTGGATAAATAAGCCAAGTGAGCTATGGTTAAGAAAGCTATGATGGCTAAATTGTGAAAAGTGAAAGAATGTGCAAATTATGACATTGAGGTAAGTGAAATGATGAATACATGAAAGATAAATACTATATGTGTATGTGTAATTAAATGTTAATAATTAAGTGAATTAATGTTATTGAAATGACTAAGTTGTGAAAAAGGGATGGAAATGTAAAATCTACCATTGAGGTAAGTTGGAATATGAGGATGAATGTGTGTTATGGTGACATTATGGTAAGTTAAATATTACATGCAAGAAAGGTTAGAAATTTTATACCCATGAGTAATTAAATGTTTGATAAAATTAAGCAATAAATAAATAATTATCTATTATGCTTATAGTGCTTACTAAGCCTTCCCCGGCTTAACGCGTAGGTAAAAAAGCTACGGAAAGCTAGAGTCGAGCAAGGGACCTCTCATCACATCACATCACTTTTGAAGTTCAAGTTTAGGTAATTTACTTTGAAGAAAAATGACATGTACAAATGGTACTTACATGTGACCCTAATGGAAGGAAGAATGTTGATTTGGGATGCTTTGAGTTGATGAAATGAAATGATGAATTTTGGTTGAAATTGTGTTTTCTACTAAAAATCATATTTTATTATTATTATTTTAAATCGGGTTTAAGTCTCAATTTTAATTATACATTATTAATTTAAGATATTTTGAATCAAAAAGCCTAAAAATGTGTCGTTTGATGAAATTTTTTTTTCTTACATGACTCGGTTTTTTTTTTCTTACATATAAATCGGATATAGAGGTGTTACACACCATCCTCATTTTAATGAATTAAAAGATCATTAATGACATTTTTATTAATAATAGCAATAATCAATAATAATAATAATAATAATAATAATAATAATAATAAATGTAGCTTTAATAATATTAATAATTGTAATAATAATAATTATTAGCAATTAATAATTAAAAAAGAAGAAATTGAAAGGACAGAAAAAAGAAACTCCCTTGTTATGCTGTCGCCGGAGTCACGCCGAAGTCCTCCTCGAACGTCGCCTATGCTATGCCATCCCCGGATCTGTAATGGAAACACGAAAGGAGAGTAAAAGAAAAAACACAAACAGAAAACAAAAGGAAAAAGGATAAGAACCGATTTCAATTTAAAACCAACACCAAATTACAAAGAACTTTCGAAATACGTCTCAGATCTAAAAATCTTCATGTTTTAAACACAAGTTTTTCTAAAAATTAAAAGAGGAAACGAGTTTAAAAAAAAACAAAAGGAAAGAAAAGAGAAGGCTAGAGTTTTACCTTCGAACCCCGCTGGCGCGTGGGTATGGAAGCAGCGACGCGTGCACGTGAAAATCGACGCACGGTGGACGGCGAGGACGTGGGGCGGCAACACGTGACGCGCGTGGCAACCAACTGCTGATGGCGTACTGGTCGAAGCCATGGCTGGCCCTTGAGCTTTTGAGAGAAATGAGGTTTTTTTTTTGGGTTTTTGAAAGAAAGAAAGAAGAAAATGAAAAAAAAAGGGTTGTTTGGGAGTTTATAAAGAGGTCCAAAAACGATGTCGTTTTGGTTTGAGCCTTTAAACACCAAAACGACTCAAACCAAAACGACGTCGTTTTGATTTTAAAACTATGGCCGACCCAAAATCCGACCCGACCCACTAAGGATCCGCATGTTTTTCGAAAAAGGGATATTTGTGCATTTGGTCCTTTCGTATTTTTGATTATTTCAATTAGGTCCTTTCTGCACTTTTAATTAATTTTAAATTGGCCCAATAATTTTCAATACTTTTCAATTTAATCCTTTAACCTTTTTAAAGCACTAGGAGCTACCACGTGTCACATTTTGGTTTGTTTTGCAAGTAGTCCCTTTTATTTTTAATTTGTTTTAATTTAATCCTTAAATCAAGTTCTGTTTAATTACAAAATTGGCCCAAAAATTTTTCATGATTTTCAAATTAGTCCCTTGACTTCTGAACACCTGAAAGGCTGCCACGTGTCACTTGTTTTTGGTTTTATTACCCTAGAGGTCCTTAAATTGTCAAGAAATTATATTTTAACCCCCGAACTTCTCCAAAATTATATTTTTGACCTTGAACTTCCAAAAATTTCATTTTAACCCTTGAACTTCTCCAAAATTATATTTTGACCCTAAACTTTTCAAAAATTACATTTTGACCCTCAAACTTTCCAAAATTCCTTTTTTGACCTCGAATTTTCAAAAAATTATATTTTTACCCTCGAACATTCTAAAACTCCATTTTTGACCTAAAATTTTCAAAAAATTATATTTTTAGCCCCCAAACTTCCAAAAATTACATTTTTACCCCCGAACTTCCTAAAATTCCATTTTTTACCTTGATTTTTCCAAAAATTACTATTTTACCCTCGAACTTCCAAATGTTACGTTTTTCCCCAAACTTCCTAAAATTCATTTTTTGACCCCGATTTTTCCTAAAATTACCATTTACCCCCAAACTTCCAAAAGTTTCATTTTTGATCCCAATTTTTTTCAAAATTATCATTTTACCCTCGAATGTCTAAAGTTTCATTTTTAACCCCGAACTTTCCCAAGATTACCATTTTGCCCCAAGTGTCCAAAATTACCATTTTGCCCCCCGGGTATTCAAAATCACATTTTCAAACCCCGATTCTTTTATTTTTCTTCTCTTCAATATTTGTATTTAATTTTTAATTATTATGCATTCTTACTTCGTATTTTTTTTAATATAATTTATCTGCTTAATTATTTTGGTTCGTGTTATCTAAATATCCAATATTAACTGCTCATTCGTATCAAACTCACATATTTGTTTTCATAAAAACTTTAAAATCGAGGCAATATTCTTTTATTTCGAATTTGGAAAATTTGTACCTTAACTTACTAGGCACAATTTTTCTTCACATCGGAGTAATCGAATATCCTTAAAACGAGGCAATGTTTCTTATCTCTGATTTTGAAAATTTGTACCTAAACTTACTAGGTGCGACTTTTTCTTTAAATCGAGATAATCGAACATCCTTTTCAAAAGTGTTAAATTTTTTTACAAAGGAAAGCTCGTTATTTCTGGATCTCGAAATGTTGTGTCCTAACTCACTGGACGTGACTTTCTTCCTCGATCACTTTGAAATAGCGGTACTTCCAAACAAAATCGATTTCTTTTAAACGTAACTCATGCATTCAAGGATCGTATTTTAAATTTTATTCGAGCTTTCAAAATTTTACAAACAAGACCCTAACATAATCAATGTGGTACCAATTTTGGGCGTATGAGGGTGCTAACCCTTCCTCATGCGTAACCGACTCTCGAACTTGTTTTCTAGATTGCGAAGACCAAAATATTTTTCAAAATGAATTTTAAATGTTTTGAGGTGATCCAATCACACCATACAAAAGGATTGGTGGTGACTCCCATTTTTCAATTTTAAAATAATTTTCGAAACTCGTTATTTTCAAAAAAGATGGTTTCGACAATAATCATGTTAAGTTTTTTAATCGATTTAAAATATTTAACAATTTTTAATGTAAAAATTTAATCATTAAATATATATCTATAATCATAATATTCTCGATCAATATGATATAAATATAAAATCGATTCAATAATACATGATATTGTTTATTAAACGATTTTGTGCTGTTGAAAATTTTGTTTATTAAAAAGATAAATATTAAAATATTGATTATTCTTTTGATTTTATCAGTTTGGTTTGAATTAAAATATTAGTTGAGATTTGAGATAAGGTCAAATGTTTCATTTTTAAATAGGTTTAGATCCACTAAAATTATTAATTAATTAATTTTTTTATTTGAAGTATGATACATACATACATTGAGAGGCAGGCAGCCCATCAGCTTTCTTAAAATAGAATTTTTTTTATTTCAGTATTTTAAAATTTTTAAAATTTTAAATTATTAAAAGTAAAATTATGTTTTACTCCCTTAAAAATAAAAAAATTAATTTAATCTTTTAAAAATTATAAAATATACTATTAAAATGGTAAAATTTTATTTTTATTATCGTAAAAATTGTAATTTAATTTCGCTCTCTAAATTTTTTTTTTTGACTTCGCCCTTGCATATAGTATTAATATATGTTGTTGAAATTTTAATGTATGTTAATGAAAAATTAATTTTTCGAGTTTACCTCATTTATTTATTTATTTTATAAAAATGTTAGCGTAATTATGAGAGTAATAGAAAGAACGGTGCCTATTGGTCTTTAGTGGAGTTGACCAATTTTTGTAAACAAATTATTTGAATGTAATTTATGCTTATATATATATATATATATTTGGTGAATTACAATAATAAGATAAAACTCGAATAAAAAATACAACTAACATAACTCGAGTCATACTTAGAGCGGTGAATACCTTTGATCATCGAATCATCACATAGAATTCATTTATGTTTATATTTTAAGCATGTGTAAATTCTTTTGAAGATTTTTATTATGATTTGATAGGATAATTATATAAAATTTAGACAAATATAAACTCAATTCCATTATATATTCTAACATAAAAAATATTTTTTTATCATTTTTTATTAGTAATTGATGAAGAAAACAATTAAGAATGTGAAGGGGAAAAATAATTTGAAAAATAATATTTAGGTTAAAATACTTTAAAAATTTAATCATGATAAATTAGATTTGAAAAGAGTAATTTTAGGTCAAGATGTCTTCATGTGGTGTTGGCATGCAGGGCACTTGTTTTAGTTGTACGTTTAGATTTACTTTTTGTTTATCAGAGATGTTATCTTGATTATCGGAGTGAATGACTCCTAAAAAATAGAAACATAAATATGATTTTTTGGATTGATAATACATCAGACATGACTCAAGTAGAATAAGCCTTAGTTCCATTTATGGATTTGTTCATTTGTGAGATTTATAGTGTGACTTACCTTATTATTGAGTAAGTGATGACCTATGTGTGCGTGAGCAAGGGCAAATCCATGAATCTTTTCTAGGAGGTTGAAATTAAATTGTAATTTTTACGATTTTAAAAATGTAATTTTTAAAGGATTATGTAACACCCCTACACCCGGTTCACACGTATAAACCCGGTATAAGAGTATTACATACAGTGTTAGAGAATTAAAAACGAGTATAATAAAAAAAATTTCTTTCAATTCATGTAAATTTTTAAAACAATATTAGTAACCCATTCATTAGAGACACACAGGTATATCATTTGTACATGCCATTTCACACAAAATAAATATACCTTATCTTGCAATCTTCCGATGTTGATGTGATTTGATGAGAGGCATTTAATCCAACCTTAGCTTCTCAGAGGTCATATACCTACGCGTTGAAATAAACGCGTTAAGCCAGTGAAGGCTTAGTAAGTATTACAAGAGTCATTAATCATTCATCTTTTAATCACACATTTCAAACTCATTCATATATTTATTTATTCATGTAAAATACATACCTTTTATGTGTATAACATTTAACTTACAGTAGTGTTATGAATTCGCATATTCTTCCTCATTTCACATTTTAGCCATTCCAATCTCTTAGCTTACTTAGTTTTATCATTCTTTGATTTCTTATACATATATTGTACTTTCCTTTCATGTGATTATCATTTCACTTACTTCAATGTCACAATTTGCACATTCTTTCTTTTTCACATTATTTACCCTATTAACAAGACTCGGACATTGGAGGATAAATGGATCCAACCAAACACACCAGAATGGCACCCAGTGCCTCATCGGATAGTTCGAAGCAATAAAGTGACACCCAGTGTTTCATCGGCCTAGCCGAAGGAAAGTGGTACCCAATACCTCATTGAATCTATCCGAAGTAAAATAATGACACCCAGTGTCTCATCGACTCAAGGTCGAAGTATCCCTAAACTCTTCCAATCGTATGGCATGCCAACTATATCCGACTCAGCTCGACTAGTTAATAGGGATTTTCAATTTACAATTCATATCACTTTCAATTTCAATTTCACTTTCACTTTCAATTTTGATCACAAATCATTCAAATTCAATTCAAATATACTATTAATTCAATATAAATTTTCATTCATCATATACCTCTTACTTTTATTTTCACATTAATTTTCAAAGCTGTTCTCTTGTGTCATAGTCACTAAATTATTTAAATCTTGAGCTACAGAATTCAAAATTATAATCTGCTTGATGATTCTGAAATTAGACTCAAATATATTTTTACCATAAAAATTTCAAAATTTTTACTTTAGCCAATTTATACAGTAAATTCTTTCAATTTACCCCTTCTCTGCTGCTTGACAGTTTTGACTTTTCTTCACTAAAAATTATCTATCTTTTAGTACAGTAATTGAATAATGTTTTTGTCTGTTTATTTTGAAAATAGACTAATTAAGGATTCAACCATATAAATTTCAGCCTCTAATAATTTTTCTACATTTTTCAAAATCAGAACAGGGGAACCCGAATCTGACCTTGTTACACTAAAACTAGTATATCTCAGAATGTACAATTTATTTTCTTTCACTGTTTCTTCCATATGAAACTACATTCAATAAGTTTTAATTAGATATTTAATTAAACTCTTAACTCTTTTTATAAATTTTTTGGTGAATTTTCGAAATTAGTCTTCTGTTCTGTCCAAACTATTTTAATGGACATGCTTCCTTTTTCATGTCTCTTTACACTAAATTTCATTCAATCGCACATAATTATCATACTTATAATTAAACATCTCATTTTCATCATGATTAATCATATATATTAAAATTATAAACACTTTAACTTAATTAATTCTAAACCTTTTAATACTTGTAGTACTTACAACTCTTATAGAAAGCTTCCTTTCCCTCTTTGATCTTCTCCTTTCCTTTCTCTTCAATTGAGTCATTCTCCTTCTTTTCTTTCTCTTCAATTCCATACAAAACACATATATTCACATTAAAATCATTCTAACATATCATAATCTATGGTTCTAAACCAAAACTAACATGTATTTAAAGAGGAGTTTAGCTTTCTTACCTTAATCACTTGTATTCAACACTAATTCCCTTTTCTTTCTCCTCCAAGACAAGTATGGATGCATTTCTTTTAACAATTGGATAGCTACTACACTTCTCTATTAATTTTATTCACTAATCTTGAAGAAAATTGGAAGAAACTATCTTAATTGGTTTGTATATGGCGAAAAAGGACTAATTTGTAAGAAAAGCAAAAGTTGAAATGGTGGAAAAATGGTGGCAAAAGTAAAGCACCATGGCTGATGGCTTTTATAGCCTTTTCATCATTTCTTTTCTTCATTTCTCTAGATTTTTCTATAAATTTCTCTTTATAAAAATATCTTTCTTTAATAATGGTAAAATTGCACTTTCAGTCCTTAGGCCTTCCAACTTTACACTTTGGCCGAAAACATTGTCTCCAAAAATATCTTCCACCAAATTACTCTTTTTCCCCTCAATCACTATAATTCCCATAATGACTTATATTTCATTTTGGCTAAATTGCTATTTAGTCCCTCATGCTTTCTCACAATTTCTAATTAATCCTTAATTTTTCCTAATCTTCTTATTTTAATCACATATTCTAACTCTTAACTCGACACTATTACTATTCCAACTCCGGTTCAAAAATGTGGATGTTACAGATTAAGTTAAAATTTTATCATTTTTAGGGGGTCAAAGTGCATTTTACCTTTACTAATTTAAAAATTTTTAAAAATTTTAAAGGGCTTAAAAGTAAAATTTTCCATTTTAAGAGGGCTAGGACCCCTGCCAACCCCATGTGCGTGACTCATATATTTTGATGTATTGAAAGTCTAAGTTCGATTGATAATAAAGCTGAAATGTTAGGTATACGACTTCTGCATGACATAACTTCATTTACAATAATAAAATTCATAGCTCGATAAAAGGATAAATGATATCATCTCATTAACATTATATGATAGATAAAAAAGTAATGTGACCACAAGTCATTAATCTAGGACAAATTATTTAAATTTAGCCACAAATCAACCAAAATATTCCTCATTCACAGGGTTGTGAACCACATTGTCGGTTAGAACACACCCTACCAAGCATAAACTATAATCTTCCTCCACCAGTTCTGCGTTCCCTTGAATTTACAGAGGTTCCTCTTCTTCATCGAAGATGTTAAGATTTACCAACTCATCCTCTATTGTCACAAAACTTTCAAAAAAAAAAAAAAAACCCTAACAAAGAAAAAGAAAGAAAATGCTATAAAAGTAGACAGAAAAAAATTAGGTGCTAGCTACAAAAGCAGATGGAATAAGAATAATTATATTAAACAATTAACAAATTATACAATACTTTTAAAACTCCTGAAATTAATACCAACATAACACTAATGCATACTATAATGTAACCGTAGGAATAATGTCATGTTCTAATCATAAATTCATTAATAATAAATAATACATTCATTAATTGGTCTGGTACATGGACTTTGTTTTAATCATAAATAATAAAATATCATAATATTTTAGGGTTTGCTCAAAGCATGGTTGAAGAATCCTTTTTGTATATATGTTAGGAATCAATCTGATTAAGCAACAAACAAGTTAAAAATAACAGAAAAAATTGAGAATTTGAACAAACAAATTTAACGTGGAAAAACTTCTCCGAAGAGGATAAAAAACTACAGGCAAAAATAATTTTACTATAATGGCAAAAGAATGAAGAGTATAAAAGATGGAGATAAAAACTAAACCTCAAAAACCCGAAAACAAAGAACCCTCAAAACATAAACACTAAATTCTCCAAAAATGTTAGGAGCTCTAAACTTTAATGGGTGTATCTAATGAGTGTTCTTTCTAAGGTTGTAAAAGAGCCTATTTATAGGCTAAATTTCTAAGTCAAATAATAATAAAATAATCTAGACTAATAAGAGTTTAATTGAAACAAATAAACAGAGTTTAATTGAAACAAATAAACAGAGTTTAACTGAAAGATTATTTCTCAAATTTGACTTGAAATAGGAGTCATAATTCAACAAATCTCCACCTTGACTCGTATTTCCACAATGCCATCTTTGCCAAAGCCCGTCACGGGCCTATCTTGAACTATGCAGGGAATTAACTAAGTCGAATCTGTGCTTAGAAGTTAGATGTCTTCTAGCCTTCGACTTGTGCACTGCCAAATCAAAATTAACCCGAGTTTGATTTTCACGAACATAGTGCCCTAACTTTTCAAAACCTGCATCAAAAGAGAACCTTTCTTCAACGAAACAGTCATACATTTTTCCAGAATGAGTTGACTTCAACTTCGTAACGAATGAGGGACGTCCGATTTCACCGATTACTATAAAACCTTCCAGAATATAAAGACTGGCGGTCTTTTTACCTTTTAACAAAATAAGAGCCCTACGAGACACCTTAATGCCGCTCGACTCGATGTTGATTCTGTAATCTTTTGAGTCTAAAATACTTAAGGAGATGAGATGATTCTTTCGTAAATCAGGTACATACCTGACATCTTATAGTGTCGTAATTATACCATCATGCGTCCTAATTTTAACAGTACCAATACCGATTATCTTACTGGATGAATCGTTTCCCATGTGCACAACTCCACCTTCAACTGAACTGTATGTAGAGAACCATTCTCTGTTAGGACACATGTGGAAAGAACATCCTGAATCTAGGATCCACTCAGACGGAAGCTCGGAGCTTTCGCTTGTTGACACTAACAAGAAATCATCACCACTTTCATCGGCCAAATTAGCACCAGCTAAATCTTCCTCGTTACTCTGAGTAGCCTTTTTATTTCGCAGTTTGTAACAACTTACTTTGACGTGACCTAATTTCTTACAATAGCGACACCTTTTGTCTCGCTTCTTTGATGCTACCAAAACAAAAGCTTACTTATCTGCCTTGCTATCTGAACCAAACTCATTGTTAAGTTTATCTTTGTTCAACAAATGACCCTTCACATCCTCGAATGAGAGTTTGTCTCTACCATAAATCAAGTTCTCCCTAAAAGACTTGTATGAAGGGGGTAAAGAGCACAACAATAGCATAGCTTGATCCTCATCGTCAATCCGAACCTCAACATTATTTAAATCATTCAAAAGAGTAATGAATTTGCTGATGTGATCTCTAAGAAGCTCACCTTCGTTCATGCAAAACGTAAATAGACGTTGTTTCAGCACTAAACGGTTAGCCAGAGACTTAGTCGCATAAAGAGTTTCTAGCCTTTTTCACAAGGCGGATGAGGTCTTCTCAATCAATATATCTTGTAATACCCTATTTGTGAGACACAATTGGATTATAGACAAGGTTTTTTCATCAAGCTTTTCCCATTCTGATTGATCTAAAATATCGGGCTTTTTCCTAGTAACGACGTTTTTGCAAATCGGTCTGAACAAGAATTGCCATTATCCGAACTTGCCACAGATTGAAATTTGTGGCACCATCGAACTTCTCAATGTCGAACCTTGTTGTTGCCATCTCTGAACGGGTTGATCTGCGAAAATCAAACTAGCTCTGATACCACTTGTTGGGGATCAATCCGACTAAGCAACAAACAAGTTAAAAATACTTACACTTTTGCAACAAGTCTTGCTTTATATCTGGGTTCTTCAATTCCTGGAATCCTTTCTTTCCTCTTGAATACCCATTTATAACGAACAACCTTTTTACCCTTTGGAAGCTTCACTAAGTCCCACGTTTTATTCTTATGGAGTGATTCCATCTCTTCTTGCATGGCAATCATCCACTTTTCTGAGTCTTCACAGCTTATTGTCTCGGAAAAAGTAGATGGCTCTTGATTTGCATCAATATCTTCAGCGACGTTTAAAGTATAAGCTACTAGATCAGCCTCGGGGTACCTCTTCGGAGGTTTAATTTCTCTTCTAGGTCTATTTTTGACAATAGAATATTGTGGTGATGAAGGGACTCTATTCTGAACTTCTGTACTAACTTTATAAGTTGACTCTGTTGTAGATATTGGATCAATCTGAAACTCCACCTACTTTTGTTATTCTTTACTGGAACAGTCTTTCAGAGATAAGTTAGGTAACATAGTAGTTTCATCAAAAATAACATCTCTGCTAATCACAACTTTTCTATTTTCAAGACACCATAACTTATACCCTTTTACATTAGCTTTAAAACCAAGAAAAACACATTTAATGGATCTTGGTTCTAATTTTCCATTATCAACATGAGCATAAGCAGGACACCCAAAAATATTTATATCAGAATAATCAGCTGGCTTACCAGACCATATCTCTTATGGAGTCTGTAACATCCGTGTGTTTGAACCGGATTTGGAATAGTGATAAATTAGAATAGAGAATTATAAATGTTTAGTGAAGCAAGGAAGGTTAGAAAATTTTTTTTAAGGATTAAATAGTAAAGGAGAGAAAATATGGGGGATTAAATAGCGAATTATCTGAAATGAATTTTGAGTCATCATGGGAATTAGATTGATTGAGGAGGGGCAAAAGAGTAATTTGGTGGAAGATATTTTTTTTAGAGGCAAAGTTTTGGGCCAAAGTGTAAAGTTGAAAGGCTCAAGGACTAAGAGTGTAATTTTACCATTTTTCTTAAGTGAGATATTTTAAGTGAAAATTCTAGAGAATTTGAGAGAAGAAAAAGCTGGTTAAAAAGATGAAAATATCATCTTTTTCATTAAGTTAGCCGTCCATGGCCTTTTCTTCCATTTCCAACTTTTGCTTTTATTCCAAATAGGTCCTTCCATCATTTTTAAGCTTTCCAAACTCCAAAACCTTCCATTTTCTTTGGAACTTCTGAAAGAAAGTCATAAAAGAGAGTTAGTAGACACCTTAAACTTCTTATAGAATTAATTTTGAGGTGTGAGAGAGATAAAGGACTAAATCGAGAAAATTTGAATTCAAGGGTTAAGGTAAGAAATGGTTAAATCCTCAAGATATACATGTATTTTACTGTTATTTAGCATGGAAATCATTGAATTATAGCATTTAGCTTACATGTGTTTGTGTGAAATTGAAGAGAAAGAGAAGAGAGGCAAGGATCAAATTGAAGACAAAGAAAAAGAATAGAACAATGGGTAAAAGAGAAGGAAATCAGCCTTTTTGTTGTAAGTACTACAAGAGTTTTGAACTAAAGTTTAATTTCTCTAATGGTATATGAATTATTAGCATAAAAATTGTTAGATAGATACATGATTTGAATGTTTATAATGATTAAATGAAGGGATTAATGTGTGACTTAGTAAAATAGTCTGGACAGAACAGAGGATTAACTTCGAAAATTCACTAAAAATTGTATATAAAGATTTAAGGGTCCTATTATGTATTAAATTAAGTCTTATTGAGTGTAGTTTCATATGGAAGAAACAATGATAAAAATGGATCTGTATATTCTGAGATACAACTGATTTTGTGTAACAAGGTCAGAGTAGGTACGAGTTCCCCTGTTCTGACTTTGAAAAATCATATAAAAATGTAGGAAAATAATTATAGACTGAAATTTATATGTCTGAATCCTTAATGAGTCTATTTTCAATATAAACAAACGGAAACATCATTTGATCTTTTTACTTAAAGATAGATAATTTTTAGTGAAGAAAGGTCGAAACTGTCAGGCAGCAGCGAAGGGGTAAATTGAAAGAATTTACTGTACAAATTGGCTGAAGTAAAAATTCTGGAAATTTTATGGTAAAAACATGATTGAGTCTAGTTTCAGAAAAATCAAGCAGATTATGATTTCGAATTCTGTAGCTCAAGATATAGATAATTTAGTGACTGTGACGCAAGTGTTCAGCTTTGAAATTATAAATGTGAAGTATTTGATGATGTATTTATGTGAGATATATCATTTATGAGAAATGATGCTAATTGAGATTGTGCCAAAGTAGACAAATTAGAACCATTGTGATATTAGTGGCATGCCATTAAGGAACACTAGCGCGCTCTCTGATTAGCACTGTGTGTGCTCTCTGTTTAGCACGTCTTGTGCTCTCTGTTATTAGCACTGTGTGTGCTCCCTGACTAGTACTTTGTGTACTCTCTGTTTAGCACTCTGTGTGCTCTCTGTTGCCCAGCACTTATGTGCTCTCTGTTTGTTCCGTATATCCTAACGGTTCTATGAAAGTCTACTAAGGGCTAAACTACAGAAAGTGGATAAAAGTGTAAGTTGTACCATTGTGGTAAGTTACAGGTTACATGTAAGAAAAGCAAGAAGTTTATATGCATGAGTACTTAAATGATCATTCATTACTTTTGTAGTGCTTACTAAGCCTTCACCGGCTTAACGCGTTTATTTTAACGCGTAGGTACAAGGAATACAAGAAGGTAGATTGGGACCTCTCATTACATCACATCACTTGGAGCTCAAATTTTGGTATATTACTTTTGATGTAAAATGACATGTACTATGGAACTTATATGTGTACTTATTAGATAAACAAAAATGTTGTTTTGTGTGACGAAATGAAATGAGGTATTTTGGATAATAAAAAAAAAAGTTGCATGACTCGGTTTATTTTAATGTAATACTTTTATATCGGGTTTATGCATATGAACCGGATATAAGGGTGTTACAGAGTCTTTTTCTCAATGGCAACGGATGGAGATCAGTTGATCAAAAAACATGCAGTAGAGGTTGCTTCAGCCTAAAACGACTTCGGTAAATTAGCATTCGATAACATAAATCAAACCTTCTCCATGATCGTTCTGTTCATTCGTTCTGCAACGTCGTTTTGCTGGGGAGTATGACGAACTGTCAAATGTCTCATGATCCCTTTTGATTTACACAATTCATTAAACTCTTTAGAACAGAACTCTAAGCCATTATCTGTGCGAAGGTGTTTAATCTGTTTTCTTATCTGCTTTTCAACCATAGTTTTCCAAGACTTGAATGCGGAAAACACATAGCTTTTCTGCTTTAGAAAGAATGCCTAAACTTTTCTGGAAAAATCATCAATAAGAGTTAGCATATAATTAGCTCCACCTCTCGAAGGTACTCTAGATGGTCCCAAAAGATCAGAATGAATATAATCCAATGTTCCCTTCGTGTTATGGATTCCTCTGGTGTATCGAACTCTCTTTTGCTTCCAAAAAACGCAATAGTCACAGAATTTCAGTTTGCTAATGCCTTGCCCATCAAGAAGTCCTCTTTTACTCAATTCTGCCATGTCGTTTTCACTCATATGCCCTAGACGCATATGCCAAAGTCTAGTAATATCATTATCTGACAAGGAAGAGGAAGCGACTGCAGCAACACCAGTAATAATTGAACCTTGCAAAACATATAATTTGGAAGTCTTTGTCTGACCTTTCATCACAACGAGGGAACCCTTACTAATCTTTAGAACCTCACTTTCAGTTGTGTACCTGTGTCCTTTTGAATCAAGAGTACTCAACGAAATCAAATTCCTTTTCAATTCTGGTACATGTCGCACTCCACTAAGAGTTCTAATGACCCCATCAAACATCTTTATTTTGATTGTGCCAACACTTGCGATTTTACATGAAGCATTATTTCCCATCAAAACAACACCTTCAGACACAACTTCATATGTTGTAAACCAATCCCGATTGGGACTCATATGGAAGGTGCAACCAGAATCGAGGATCCACTCCTCGCTCACTTTAGAATTGTCGACAAAAGCAACTAGGAGTTCACCATCAATGTAGTCTTCTACTACATCAGCTTCACCGGATTGTTCTGGTTGTTTTCCCTTTTGATTCTCCAAATCCATCTGCGTAAGAACTGCTTGCATCTTTACCTGCCACAACGCGAATCTGGTGTTGCGATCCAACAACGAAATATCATACTTCAATGTTGCTATTATTGTAATCGAGACTAGTAAACTGAAAAACTTTGATACCAATTTGATAAAATTAAATGTCGACAATGAATCGATCCCCATTATCGATATGTAAAATCCGAACGACCCCGAAGTGACGAAATCGATCTGTGAAGCGGCTTCAAAATGGGGGTTCTTTCAGATTGTTAATCATGATGTACCGATTGAAGTTTTGGAGAATGTTAAAGATGCTACTTATAGATTCTTTGGGTTACTGGCTGAGGTTAAGAACAAATATTCGAAATAACATTCGTCATCAAACAATGTAAGGTTCGGCACGAGTTTTACCCCTCAAGTTGAGAAGGCACTTGAATGGAAAGGTTACCTTAGCTTGTTTTATGTCTCCGAAGAAGAAGCTTTTGCACTATGGCCTCTCGCTTGCAGGTAGACTATGTAAGTTAATAGTGCACGACATGCAGACAATTTGCTAACATGTATATTAATGAGCTGCTTCTTCATTTTTACTTTCAGGGAACAAGTGCTAGAATATATGAGGAAGTCCAAAGTTGTAATTAAACAACTATTAAAAATGCTAATGAAGGGTTTAAATCTGAACGAGATTGACAAAACAAGAAACCACTATTGATGGGCTTGATGAGGACTAACGTTAACTATTATCCTAAATATTCTAACCCCGGACTCACTGTCGGAGTTGGTCGACACTCCGACGTCTCAACCCTCACAATTCTCCTTCAAGATGAAATCGGAGGGCTTTTCATAAGAGAAAACGATGGTGATAATTGGATTCATGTTCCTCCTATCAAGGGTTTCCTTGTGATCAACATAGGGGATGCATTGCAAATAATGAGCAACGGCAAGTACAAGAGTGTGGAACATCGCGTGGTTGCCAATAGATGCAATAACAGAATCTCCATCCCCATTTTCGTGAACCCGAGACCTAACGATATGATCGGACCACTTCCTGAACTGCTCAAAGATGACAAGAAACCAATTTATAAACAAATTCTTTAAGCATATTACGCCGAACATTTTTTCCGTAAAGGACATGACGGGAAGAAAACAATTGAATTTATTGAATTGTGAACTATAAACATAAAACGTGATCATGTGTTACGTGAGTTGTCTTGTTGTTCTTTTCTTTTTTAATTAATTTCTCCTTCCCAGTATTTTTCAAACTTATAACTTTGTTCCTAATTTTTTTTATTCAGATCAGAACCTAATATTTTCAGCCGTTCATGATTCAGTCCTTTGATCGTGAATAAATTTTATAAATGAAATATTGGGTATTTACCAAATTCAATGAACAAAGAATGGAATCCCAGAAACGTTGAATAAATTCGATGAATTTTCTTAGCTAATTTTCCAGCATAATTTATTATTATGATGATAATCATAATTCACATTTTTCCAGACGAGATCTGGAACATTAAACAAATATAAATGATAAAAGTGTATAATAATATTAGCATTGATATTTGTTTAATCAAACCCAATTTATCATGTAATAATAATATTTATAAAAATTAATATAATAATAATTTTTCACATTTTATAAATTCATTAAAAAATAAATGCTGATTACGAATTTTAAAATTAATGCTCTATACTCAAAGCGAAGATCAAACCCTCAATCATTAGGGGTGAACAAAACAACCCAATCAAATAACTAATAACCCATCAACAATAGAGTATTAAAGGATCTAAATGATGTTAAAAATTTAGAACCAACCAACGAAGAAATAAAAATATCAAATCACCAATCATTTCGCAGCACTCAAATTTAATGGCACGGTTGCATTTGACATAGCCACGCTCCTTTAGGATGCGGTGACTACATTTAAGGTTGTTGCTAATATTTTAACGAAAAAAAAAATTATTTTGCTGGTACAAATTTTACTAATAATTTACATCGACAAATCGTGTCATTGCTGTTAATAAGCAGAAAATAAAATTCTGTAGCGACATTTTAAGATTGTTGATAATATTTTAATGTTCAACAATTTGTTTGGTTGTTACTAATATTTTAACGTTTAATAACTTGTTTGATTGTGGCGCATTTTATTAAGAATTTGCAATGACAAATCGTGTCTTTGCAATGAATAAACATGAAATTAAATTACATAATGACATTGTACGATTGTTATTGATATTTTAAAGTTTAATAATTTGTTTGGTTGTCGCGCATTTTATTAAGAATACACAACAATAAATTGTGTTGCTAAGACTCTGATCGACACAAAAAAACATACATTGGTTATTATTTCAAATTTAGACTTCTATAGATATGAGTAAAAATATTAAATTAAAAAAATAGGTTCTGTCAAAATATAGATTAGCTTGACTTTTAATATTCTAAGCATGAGCTCAATTCAATTTCACCCGTTTTTAATTTTATAATATTATAATAATTTTTTTTATTATATATTTATGTAATTAATAACATATTAAATTCAATGTATGTAAATATTAAAAAATTCAAAAGAGAAAAATGTATAATAGTATGAAAAGAATATAAATAAAATAATATGAGTGAGGCGTGGATGGATTTGGAAAACTTTGAAACTCATATTTTTCTATTGCTTCGAGTTTGGGCAACTAAGCATGTACGAATAAAGTCGTGTTTTAAGATTTAAAAGGAAGTTGGGTAAAGCTGAAATAATGTCGTGTTTTAAGATTTAAAAGAAAGTCGTAGGAAAGTTACAATAAGTGGAAAATAAATTAAAAAATTTATCTCTTACATTGTGCTCACCAATTTTGACCATTTTTTTTCCTTTAAAATTTCAAATATTTGAATATTATAAAGTTATTAGGGTTGGTGAGGCTTTCTTACAGGAAAATTTATGTATAAATAGCTGTGGATTGAAACCAAGCTTTCATCATACCTTTCTCTTGCAAACACTATCCAAATCTCTTCACCAAAAACAATGTCTCCATTTCTTTCCGAAACATTCAGCGATTCCTCGGTTCTCATTGATTTCGTTATTAATCAAGGGAATGGAGTGAAGGGTTTATCCGAATTGGGTCTCAAAGATCTTCCCAAACAATATATCCAGCCTTTGGAAGAAAGGATGTGCATGACCAACGCTCAAGCTCAAGAATCAATCCCCATCATCGACATGTCAAACCCGAATGACCCCGAAGTGGCGAAGTCAATCTGCGAAGCGGCTTCGAAATTGGGGTTCTTTCAGATTGTTAATCACGGCGTACCGACTCAAGTTCTGGAGAATGTTAAAAATGCCACTTACAAGTTCTTTGGGTTATCGGCCGAGGTTAAGAATAAGTACTCCAAGGAACATTCATCGTCAAACAATGTTAGGTTCGGCACGAGTTTTACACCTCAAGCTGAGAAGGCACTTGAATGGAAAGATTACCTTAGCTTGTTTTATGTCTCTGAAGAGGAAGCTTTTGCTTTGTGGCCTCCCGTTTGCAGGTGAATATATATTTTCATCATAAAAGTAACCTCATGATATTTTCTTAAAAAATATTTTATATATTTTTATTTTATTATTTTTCGAGTTATATATATATATATATATTCTATATAATCATATTAGATATCTCATTTAATTCGATTTTCTCAATCGTGCTTGACATGCACATAATTAGCTAACAAGCATATTAATCGATTTTTTTTTTGGCTACAGGGAGCAAGTACTGGATTATATGAGGAAGTCCGAAGTTGTAATTAAACAATTATTAAAAGTGCTAATGAAGGGTTTAAATGTGAATGAGATTGATGAAACAAAAGAATCCTTGTTGATGGGTTCGATGAGGACTAACCTTAACTATTATCCCAAATGTCCTAACCCCGAACTCACCGTTGGAGTTGGTCGACACTCTGATGTTTCGACCCTTACAATTCTCCTTCAAGATGAAATTGGTGGCCTTTTTTTTAGAGAAAACGACGGAGATAATTGGATCCATATTCCCCCGATCAAGGGTTCTCTCGTGATCAACGTCGGAGATGCATTGCAAATAATGAGCAATGGAAAGTACAAGAGTGTGGAACATCGTGTGGTTGCCAATGGAAGCAATAACAGAATTTCTGTCCCTATTTTCGTGAACCCAAGACCTAATGATATGATTGGACCATTACCTGAATTAATCGAAAATGGTGAAAAACCGATTTATAAACAAGTTCTTTATTCAGATTACGTCAAACATTTTTTCCGTAAAGCACATGATGGGAAGAAAACAGTTGCCTTTGCTGAATTATAAACATTTTTAATCCCATATTTGTAAACTTTCGTAGATTTAATAAACTGTAAGCATAAAAGCTGATAAATTCATACTGTAAAACGCCACAATGAGATATTTTAATTTAATGTTCTTTTCTTCTTCTTTTTATTTATTTTTAATTAATTTCTCCACGCGAGTATTTTTTTAAAAATTTATTACCAATATTCTGCTTGAAAACAACTGTTTTATTTTTTATTTTTACGATGAAACAAAATAAACATGACGTGTATTTTACTATATTATATATTCATGATTAAAGGACTTAATAAATTTAATTTTTTTTGAAAATTCATAGTTTTTATCATATGTACTCTTTTTTATATAATTTTTAGAACTACCATTAACCACTCTTCAACCTTTAAATAGGAGAATAATACGTTTCAACACATTCGAACTCATGTAGACTCTGGTAACAATATCAATGTCAATCGAATTAAAACTCAACCGACATAAACTTATGAATTTTGAAAAAATTATAAGACCAACATAATACAAACACGAACATGCAAATAAAAGAAGACCTTCATAACTCAAAGGATAATCGGTCAAATTATACAATCCCTTTATAAAAAACAAGGTACAAAAACACGTTTTTAGTTCCTCTCAATTTTGATATTGAGCAAATAAGTCCCTTTTAATAAAATCATAACAATTTTTTTTGGTGAATTAAATAGGAAGGCAAAACCTTAATAACAGCGCGATTCAAGTGCAGACCACACCTGTGGCGGTGAACACATTGATCTTCAGACCAACATACAGGGTTCAAATCATAACAACTTAATTCCAATCAATTTCGAAAGTGAGGAACTAAGGTTAATTAATCACATCAATTATTATTATTTTTGTCAATTGTATATAAGCCTTCAATGTCTATATATTCACTCAATTTGGTGCTAAAAATAAAAGAAATTTTAAAAAAATATAAAAATTCAAACAAATTAATATAAAAACATTAGGTTCAAAAAATACTTAAAATAGACAAAAAAAAACTTAGAAAGCTTAAATTAATTATTATACTAATCAAAATCATGTAAAATAAATAAAAATTGACATAAATTAAATTATTTTGATTTTTTTTAAAGTTGATTTGGTCAATATTAAAATTGAGACGTCCATGGGAGAATTTTTACCAAAAAAAAAAACACAATTATAAGTGTCATGTTCTTCTTTTGACAAACATGAACAGTGTCATGGTGTTATCACATTTAAAGGCAAGTTGTAGGAAATTTGCTTAGGCCTAAAAGTGCTAAACGTGTGCCATTTACTTCAAAATTGTACAGCCATACCATTTTTTACTCACTTTTTCTTTCAAAAAATTGAATATAATACTATAAGGGTTGGCGTAAAACAAGGTTGGTGTAACAGTTAATATTAGTTAGTCAGTTGTTAGTTACTAACTGATTTAGTTAAGGTAGTTGATGTTTAAAGACTTCTATAAATAACTATGTAGTCTATGCAAATATATGTGTGAATATAATCAAGATTACTTTGTTTCTATAGTACTTTTTGATATGGTATCAGAGTGAGTTGAATGTGGTGTTTTATGACGTCAGAAGCTGCTGAAAGAGGGTTTAATCCTCTTGCACTTACCTCCCAAAAGGTTGTTGTGCTTGTTGATGAACGTAATCTTCTTGCTTGGAAGCAACATGTCTTGCTGGTCATGAAAACTCAAAGGCTGCAGTCATATATTGATGGTACAACGTCGATTCCTACTTGGGTTCTTACTGGAGAAGATGGTACATTTGTTGAAAATCCAACGTATGTGTTGTATGAGCAACAAGATTCAGCTTTGGCTGCTTGGTTTCTTTCTATTGTTAGTCCAGGGTTGCATAATCAACTGATTGGTTTTTTGTCTTCTGCTTTTACTTTGTGAGAGGCTTTGACAAGAATTCTTGGTGCACAATCTACAACGAAGGCGATGAGGTACAAATCTCTTCTTCATAACTTCAAGAAGAATGATCTTTCTATGACAGATTACTTGGCAAGTATCAAGCATCTTTGTGATTCTTTGTCTGGTTGTGCGCAAGTTGTTTCTGCAGAAGAGCATAAGTCTGCTATTATTAATGGTTTACCCTTTGAGTTTGATAATGTGGTTTATTATAACTACGAGTAGAGTACCCTTTGATCTGCAGGGAATAACCACAGCCTTGTTAGCTACTGAGGCTGGGCAACAATAGCACGGGGTGACAGTTTCTGTGAATCTTGCAGAAAAGATTATGGTAAATGAGAATGTTGCTTTTTATACGGGTCAACAACTTCCTCAAATGTTTTACACAGGAAGAATGGGGAGCTTTAATCGTGATCGAGGTAGAGGAAGGTTTTCTAGCAATTCTAGACTGTAATGTCAGAATTGTGGCAAGATAGGACATTTGGCGAAAAGATGCTACTATAGATATGAAGGTGATGATAATGGTACTGATAGTAGTAATTTCAAGCATCCAATGGTTAATGCATCAGGACAGCATTCACATACTGCATATATGTGTTGTAATCAAGAGGTTGCTGGTTGTTTGAGACACAAGTCATAGTTCTTGGAAGCGTGCTGTCGTTCAGGTCCTTATGGACAGACAATTCCTCAAGCTAATTTAGCTTTTGGCTCAACATCTTCACAAGTGGTTGATTCTGCTTGGTATCCTGATAATGGGGCAATAGCGCACATAACAAATGATTTAGCAAAGATGGTTGAATGCAACACCTATGCTGGTTTAAGTAAAGTGACAGTGGGTAATGGTAATCTTATGGATATTTCTCGTACATGTTCAGCTTCTTTATCTACTTGTTCTGGTGATTTATTGCTAAATGATCTTTTGTTTGTACCTGGCATACATAAGAACTTGTTATCTGTTTCCAAGTTTGCTCAAGATAACAAAGTTTATTTTGAATTTTATCCACATTGTTGTTATGTCAAGGATCTAGTCACACACAAGGTCCTCCTTCGAGGAACTGAATCTGGTGGTTTGTATAAGTTTCTTCAAGCAACAAATGTTCAGGCTTATAATACTGCACATGGAGATGATGATGTTGCTGAATCTGTGACACATGATGATTTTCAACTTTGGCATCAGCAGCTGGGACATCCTGCAGTTAGTATAGTTGATCAAGTTTTGAAATAATGTAATCTTAGGATTTCTAAATCAAAAAGTTCATTTTTGTGTCATGCTTGTCAAATGGGAAAGAGCCATAAATTGCCATTTGTACCTTTTGCGACAGTGTATTCTGCTCCTTTGGAGCTTGTGTTTGCCGATTTATGGGGTCCTGCTTCTTGTTTTTCATCAGGGTGTCAATATTATTTGTAATTTGTTGATGCTTATACACGCTATACATGGGTTTATTTTCTCAAGAATAAATTAGATGCTTTTCGAATATTTTTATCCTTTAAAAGTCAGGTTGAATTATAGTTGAACATTAAGCTCAAGCAGCTTCAAACTGATAATGGGGGTGAGTTTAGATGTTTTGAATCTTATCTCAAGCAAAATTGGATAGTTCATAGGTTCTCCTGCCCTCACACTTCAGAACAAAATGGTTTGGTGGAGAGGAGACATAGGCAGATTGTTGAAACAGGGTGACTTTGCTTGCTCATTCATCTTTGCCATTATTTTATTGGACTGATGTTTTTCAACTTGCTGTACATTTAATGAATTTGCTGCCAACAAAGGTTCTGGAGGGAATGTCACCAGCTGAGAAACTTCTTGGTACTATACCAGATTACAAGTTTTTGAAGGTATTTGGGTGTTTATGTTATCCTTTGTTGAGACCATATAACAGACACAAGTTGCAATATAGGTCTTCTCCATGTGTTTCTCTTGGATATACTGTAAACCACAAAGGGTATAAATGTGTTGATAGCATAGGTAGAATTTATGTCTCAAGACATGTTAAATTTGATGAAGGACAGTTTCCTTTTGCCACTAGAAAATTTTTCAAAAATCTTACCTTTATTTCTTCTACTTCAACTCAATTAGTGACAAAGTTACCTGTACTTCAGTCATTTTCTTTTGCTGTTCCTGCTGTGAGTCTGCAAGATCAACATGTAGTGTCACCAACTGCTGCTCCTTCTGATTCTGGTTCACATGATTCACCTGCAGTGTCTGTTGCTGTTAATTCTAATATTTCTGGTGCAGCTGATGTTCAGGTTTTTGTTGAGTCAGACTATGTGTCTGTTGAAGATAGATCTATAGAAATCCAATCTTCAGCTGCTGTTGGTGTAACTAATACGTATCCCATGATAACCAGGAGTAAAGTTGGCATTTTTAAGCCAAAACTGTTTAGTGTTGCTATTTCTAAAGTTGAGCCATCTAACATACATCAAGCTATGAGTAAGTCAGCTTGGGAAGTTGCAGTGCATGATGAGCTTAGAGCTTTGTACAAGAATAACACCTGGACACTTGTGGTTCCACCTGTTGATAGGATTCTTATTTGTTGCAAGTGGATTTTTAAGTTGAAGAGGAATTTTGATGGAACTATAGCCAGACACAAGGCTAGGCTTGTAGCTCAGTGATACTCTTAAGCTACTGGGGTAGATTATCATGAGACTTTTAGCTTGGTGGTTAAGGCTAATACAGTTAGAACTATGATAGGGTTGGCAGTGTCTCAACGATGAAAGCTTAGGCAAGTTGATGTCAATAATGCCTTTTTGAATGGGGACTTGGTTGAGGAGGTGTACATGAGGCAACCTCTTGGTTTTGAGGTTTGCAACAAGGATGGGGTTGTCTTAGCATGCAAGTTGAACAAGGCTTTATATGATCTTAAGCAAGCTTCAAGGGCTTGGTTTACCAAGCTGAAGAAATTTCTGGTGCAAGATCAATTGTTTCGAGCTTCACAAGCTGATCATTCGTTATTTTTTAAATCAACTCCTAATGTGTGTGTATTTATTCTGGTATATGTTGATGACATAATAGTTACTGGTAGTTCAGATGTGGCTATTGATCGGCTGATTAAATGTTTACATAATCAGTTTTCATTTAAGGGTTTAGGTGAGCTTAATTTCTTCCTAGGACTGGAGGTTACTCAAAAGGGGGATTGTGTGGATATGTCACAGACCAAGTATGCTAGAGAATTATTGGAGAAGGTAAAAATGACAGATGCTAATTTTATTCCAACACCCATGGTGAGCTCACCCACATTGACTTCTTTAGTTGGCACTATACTTGATGATGTTAAGTTGTATAGATAGGTGGTTGGAAGTCTGCAATATTTGTGTCCAACCGACCGGGTATTACCTTTGCTGTAAACAAGGTAAGTCAGTACATGTATCAACCACATGACTTCCATTGGAGTGCAATTAAGCGTATTCTTCAATATGTTAAAGGGACCTTGGATTATGGAGTGGCATTTCAGCCTTCTAAAGTCACATTAACTGGTTTTTCTGATGCTGATTGGGCTAGTTGCCTTGAAGATCGCAAGTCCACTTTTGGATTTTGTGTTTATCTTGGGGACAATTTGGTCAGTTGAACGTCCAAGAAGCAGGGTGTTGTTTCTCGTTCTACCATAAAAACTGAGTATCGAAGCCTTGCTAATGTGGTGTCTGAGGTAACTTGGTTCAAATCTTTGTTGAGTGAAGTTGGAAATCTTCAGAGGTACCTATTATCAAATGTGACAACTTGAGTACTGTCTCCTTGGTTGCAAATCCGGTGTTACATGGTCGTGTAAAACATGTGGAGTTGGATTTACATTTTGTTCGTGATAAGGTGTTAAGTGGTCTTCTACAGGTTAATCATGTTCCTGGACGAGATCAAGTTGCTGACATCTTTACCAAGACATTGACTGTTGGTAGTTTTACTCATTGTCGTGAAAAGCTTAATGTAGTATCTTTAGCTTAGTTTTTGGGATAAGTAGGAGGAATATCAATTAATATTAGTTAGTCAGTTGTTAATTACTAACTGATGTTAGTTAAGGTAGTTTTTAGCTGCTAAAGACTTCTATAAATGGCTATGTAGTCTGTGCAAATATATGTGTGAATATAACCAAGATTACTTTGTTTCTATAGTACTATCTGATATGGTGAGCCTTTCTTTCTGTGTATAATAGATGTGGATTGTGAAACCTAGTTCTCACCATAGCTTTCTCTTCTAACCTCTATCAATCTCTTCATCCACTACACCTTTGTTCTTTTTAAGTTAGAATCAATAGGAAAACAATGGCTCCATCACTTGCTAACCATTTAGCGATTCCTCGGCTCTCATCGATTTCGTTATTAACCAAGGGAATGGAGTGTAGGGTTTGTCCAAAATAGGTCTCAAAGCTCTTCCTAAACAACATATTCAGCCTTTGGAAGAAAGGATGTGTATGACCAATGTCCAAGCTCACGATTCGATCCCCATAATAGATATGTCGAATCCGAACAATTTCGAAGTGGCAAAATCGATCTGCGAAGCAGCGTCAAAATGGGGTTTCTTTCAGATTGTTAACCATGACGTGTCTATTGAAGTTTTGGAGAATGTTAAAGATGCTACTTACAAGTTGTTTGGGTTACGGGTTGAGGTCAAGAATAAGCACTCCAAGGAACATTCGTCGTCGAACAACGTAAGGTTTGGCATGAGTTTTACCCCTCAAGCCGAGAAGGCTCTTGAATGGAAAGATTACCTTAGCTTGTTTTATGTCTCTGAAGAGGAAGCTTTTGCACTATGGCCTTCCGTTTGCAGGTAAGTAATTTCTTTTTTTCATCACAATAGATTCTAACGTCAGGATTTGAATATGTGTTAAATGAGTGTCTAACAAATAAATTATACAATATTAGATTAAACAACTTTTAGGGCACGTTTTTTTGTACAATATTAAGATGGGATCACATGGTTTAAACCTGTATCAAACGAATAAATTTGCTAACAAGTTTATTAACTATTTCTTTTTCAAGGAACAAGTGCTAGATTATGTGAAGAAATCTGAAGTTGTTATTAATAGTTACTAAACGTGCTGATGAATGGTCTAAACGTGCATGATATTGACGAACAAAAGAATTATTGTTGATGGGCTCGATGAGGACTAACCTTAATTATTATCCCAAAAATTATCTTAACCCTAAACTCACTGTTGGAGTTGGTCGACACTTTGATGTCTCGACTCTCACGATTCTCCTTCAAGACGAAATTGGAGGGCTTTTCGTTAGAGGAAATGATGGCGATAATTGGATCCATGTTCCTCCAATCAAAGGTTCCCTTGTAATCAATGTTGGAGATGCATTGCAAATAATTAGCAACGGCAAGTATAGAAGTGTCGAACATCGCATGGTGGCCAATGGAAGCAAGAATAGAATCTTCGTCCCGATTTTTGTGAATCCAAGACCTAGTGATATGATCGAACCATTACCTGAACTAATCGAAAATGGTGAAAAATCGATTTATAAACAAGTTCTTTATTCAGATTACGTCAATCATTTCTTCCGTAAAGCACATGACGGGAAGAAAACAGTTGTGTTTGCTGAATTATAAACATTGTCATCAATATTTGTGAACTTTCGTAGATTTACCTTTCGAGAGGAAGGGTGATAATTGAAAAATAAATAAATTGTAAGCATAAATGCTGATAATATGTGTCATGTAAAATGCGAAAATGAGTTCTTTTAATTTAGAGTAAACTTTATCCATAGTCACTTTAAAATAATTTTTTTTTATTTTGGTTTTTTTAATTTTTTTAATTTAACCACTCTAATTAATATATTTTTTGGAATTAGTCACTGTCGTTAAAAATTCCATTAATCTACTAACAGATTTCTGATGTGGCATATGAACCCATTGAGTGATTGACACATTTTTTTTTAACTTTTGACTAAAACTAAGGACCTCTTTATAATTAACCCAAAATCCCATGTGTCACGTTAGCAATCCATTAGTGGATTAACTAAATTTTTAACGACAATGATTAATTCAAACAATTATCTTAATTAGAGTGATTAAATTGAAAAAAAATAATTAAAGTGATTAGAATAGGATAAACTCTATTTTAAAGTGACCTTGAGTATAGCTTACCCTTTAATTTACTATTCTTTTAACTTAAGACAACTATTTAAAAAAAGGATGAAAATAAACATAAAGAAATACAATAATTTATATATTTTATTGTGTTATAATAATGGTTAAGGGATTTTATAAATATAATATTTAAATTATCAATTGAATATTAGCTCGATTGACATGAGTATTGTTATCAATTCAGGAAGATGTGGATTTGAATGTACTGAAGTACATCATCTTTCTATTTATGGGTTGGGGAGGGATTATAGATAATTCTAAGCATTGTATCAAAAAGATTAGTTATGATCAGAATATATAATGAGATTATTCAAAATATATATAATATTTAAATTTTAAAATATTTCATATATTCATATTTTATTTTTATTTTTCTTTATTGTTAGTAAGAGTGATCCACACACGATTAGTTTTTGAAGTAAATTGGAACAAGTAATTTGTTAAAAATTCTATGGAAATTGCAATACAGAGTCAAAAGCTATGACATATATAAATTAGAGAAAAAATAAAAAAAAACACACAAAATTTTCATTCAACCATTTGATTCAATAATATATACATTTTGTTGAAAAATCACACAATATCTTTTTTATTTAACAATAAAGCTCTTTTATAGTTTTTTTATAGTATACATCATGCTATTTATGGATAATAATATATAGTTAAGGTAGTCAATATTTTCTTAATGATACTTCAGCAATTTTTTATATATCATTATCACATAATTTTAGTAATTTTTTTTATTTTGAATTTCAAACCTCAAATCTTGAATTTTGAATCTTAAATCTTGAATTTAGGGTTCGAGGTTTGAATTTAAAATTTAGGATTTGAGATTCGATGTTCGAATTCAGAGTTTAAGATTTAAGTTATAAGTTCTGAAGTTAGAGTTCAAAATTTAAATTAAAAAACATTTTATAGAAACAAACCAAATTAAGTATATAGCAAGCTGTGATTGGTGAAATTTTTTAACAAATATTAATTTTTATAATATTTTAAAAAATTATTTTACGTAACTTTCTTATTACATCATCCATTATTCATAACCAGTCAAACAAATAAATGTTATTTTTTTCAATGTCACATGGAATATAAAAATCCGAACCACTATTTTCCTATTCTTCTCTATCAAAATTCCCAAAATAAAATTAGGATTTGATTTTTACGGGATTGTTAGTCCAATAGCTTTTATGACCTGCCCTACCATCCACATGGTAACAATTATAACATGTTAAAACAAAGACCAACATGTATGTACGAACAATGTGTGTGATGTTTTAACATTTAGGAAAGTTGTAGGAAAGTTGCCAACCATGCCTACCATCTTGAGCGAAACAATCAAAAGCTATGACATATATAAATTAGAGAAAAATAAATAAATAAAACCAACAAAATTTTCATTCAATCTTTTGAGTTCTTCAAAACATTACATAATGTTGAGTGTGCTTCATATTTTCGATTGAACAGACGACAATATTATAATAAAAAAAATTTTGACGAACTACATCATTATGATGTAAATGAAAACGTTGTAACGTGATGACATGTTCCTCACATAAATCGAATCTTTAATCAATTATATAAATACATGTTATTTTTCTGAATGTCACATGAAATATAAAAATCCGAACCACTATTTTCCTATTTTTCTCTATCAAAATTCTCAAAATAAAATTACGGTTTGATTTTTACCCGTTGTTATTCCAATTATTTTTATCACCCATGTTAAGACAAAGACCAATATGTACGAACAATGTGTTTCATGTTTTAACATTTAGGAAAGTTGCCAACCATTTTTGAGGAAACTCCAACACGTGTAGAATAATAATTTCATAAAAAATATAGATATTTTTGCATTAAATACATTTGCCAATTAAATTAATTTAAAATTAAAAAATATAAAACTTATATCATCAATGGGATAAGTTTTAAGAAAAATTGAAATTTCAATAGAGGAGGTCTTTTTATAATATTAATTTAAATTCCAATAGAATTTTTAAGTAAACGTGACAATTAAAGTTTTACTTTTAGATATTATTTGATTACATGTTGGTCATTTTTTATTATTTTTTAATTTATTTTTAAAGGTAGGTATTATTAAAATTGATAAAATAAAACACAATTAATTTTTGAAATAAAATAAAGTAAGTATTTTTTAATATTATTTATGTCCATTTTATTGTTTATGTTTCGTATTCATGACTATTCCTCTTGATAATATCATTTTCAACATTCAAATATTCGTCTCCTTTAATATGCAATATGTGTTACTACATCCAATACTTGTTAGTATCTTTTTAATTATTATTTATAATATCTAATTCAGTGGCGAAGTCAGGGTGGCCGAAAGGGGCCCGATCCCCCTTAAAATAGAAAAATTTTCATTTAGACTTTTTTTTAATTTATAAAATTTTAAATTAGTAATGATAAAATTACTCTTTAAACCCTCAAAAATGATAAAAATTTGATTTATTATAACGATAAAATTATATTTTTACTATCTAAAAATATACAATTGAATTCCGACCTCTAAATTTTTTTTTTTTAACTTCAAGTTGAAAGTTAATAATTTTTTTTTAAAAAAAAAGAAAAGTCTAAGTTGTGACAATTTTTTAATTCAATGGAATTTTGATTCAACCATTTGATTTCGTTTCTTTCTTTGAGTTCTTCAAACAAACAAAAATTATTTTTTAAAGAAAAAATATATATTTTATTTATTGATATATTATTAATGAAGTAGATAATATAATTTTATTTAAATTTATTAATTATATATATATCACATAAACTCGTGTGTTTGACTTGTATCATAGAATTATTTTATATGTTATATAATTGTGATAGCGCTACGATTTTATATTATAAAAGAATGGATGAAAAATCAAATTCATTGTTAAAATTTGAATGATGTGTCTAAATGATTCATATATTTTTATATTTTATATTTTAATTTTTAGCATAAATGATTCATATATTTTTATAATGTTATTAATTAGTTTAAATAATTAATATCGTTAACTTTTTTGTTAAAACATTATGTAAGTATATATAAACTGAATACTCTATATGATTTTCTATTTCTTTTAAATTTATGTCATTCTTATCCCTCTCTTTTTTTTTTTTGTAGTTATAGAAAAATGATTAAATTTCAATCTTGATCCCTCTATTATACCTAAATTTGATATTTGATTACTATACTTTAATTTTTAATGTAATTTGGTCTCTGTATTTTTATAATGTTATTAACTAGTCCAAATAATTAATATCATTAAATTTTCGATTAAGTTATTATATGCTTATAAATAATTTAAATGTCCTAAGGGTCATATAGACACATACATAGCTTTCTATTTCTTCTAGGTTTATCTTTTTGCTTTTTCTTTTTTGACATTATAAGAGAATGATTAAATTTCAATTTTAGTCTTACACTATGTTGAAACTTGAGATTTAATCTATATGTTTTATTTTTTATATATAATTTTATCTTTCTACTTTGGTAATGTCATTGTTAGTCTAAATATTTAATATTATTAACTATTTCAATCAAAATATTTACGTCAATTTTTCTTAGGAACAATATTCGAACGAAAAAACTATTTTATTATGACAATTTGGAAGGAATGTTTTCCATATAAACATTTTCAATTTTTTTTTTTTTTTTACTTGATTATCAAGTGACTTTTTAAAATTCTAAAATATCACGTCAATGAATTTAATAGAATTGTGATAACAATTGGATCTTAATTTTTAAATTAAAAAACTAAAAATTTAAATTTCTAAAACTAAAACTAAGATTAGAGTATATTTTAATCTTCAAATTTGTACTCCGTAATTTGACATAAACAAATAATAAACTTAACGCGAAGTGAGAAAACCATACTAATAATTAATTAATTGGAAGATATTATTTTTACTCATTACTTCTTTTTCATAGGAATTGAATTGAAGTCTAAATTGAATCGTTGAAATTTTAAGAATTTTGAGATCTAATTATTTGTTCTCTTTCGGGTTTATTTAGGTAACTTATCAAAACAAAATAAATTTGTATTTATTATCTTTTTAAAAAAATTATGCTTTAGATATTTTTGTGCTTTCATCCATCAAGCCCAATAGTTTGGGCCTTTCTGAGTTGGACTTTAGATAAAGCATTTTTTAATTTGGGCCAGCATGACTTTGTCTCAATTATTTTTGTTAATTTAATTATAAAAATACATAAATATTAATATAAACATTTTTTAACACTTTGAAAATGTAATTATTATAAGAAAAATCATAAATATAAGTATATTATAAATTATAAATAATACATGTCCAATAAATTAAAATTAAAATAAATTTAGTATGAAATATAATAAAATGAATATCAAAATATATCCATAATTAAATCAAAATAAATCTAAACATGGTGTGAGTTAAAACGAGGGTTGGCATTAAGGGAGGCAAAGCCCCTCCCCAAATGGTAAATTTCTTTTAGTCTCTTTAATTTTTTTTTTGAATTTTTAAGTTAATATAATGGTTAAATTGCACTCCCAACTCCCTAAGATGGTAAATTTTCTTTATAATCCCTTTAAAAATTATGAAATAATATGTTAATACAGTGATAAAATTATACTTTAATCTCCGTTAAAAAATATAAATTAATTTTGACCCTCTTAAAATAATTTTTTGACTTCGTTCCTACTTAGATTTAAAACAATATGAGAAATAACTCACTTAACATTTGGGCATAGTGGAACTCAAATCTAGACGTTCAAGAACTCAAGACTTTCGCTTTTGCCAACATTGGTAAAGCTTAATTTATGCAATTTTTAAATATTACATGAGTAATAAATTAGCTTTGAAAACAAAAAGTGTGAATGAGAAATTGGTGCGCACAATATACTTGATTTCAACTTAAAAAAAATTGAAATCGATTAAATAATAATTAAATTGAACTCAAACTCAAATAATTTAAGCTTAAAAATAAATATTTGATCGAGTTTAAATCGAGTATTAAACTCCAAATTTCAAATTTGACCATTAAATTTGGGGCCAACTTAGCCCGTGAACAAATGAAACTTGGACTAACGATAGCCGTTAACGGATTCAAGTTGTTGGTTTAATTCATGAGCTATAAAGGACAAAATTGGTTGGTTTTCCTACCTTTCTAAGCCAATAAATACCAAAACTCGTGTTTTTTTTTATATTTATATAATTTTCAATATTTTATATATTTCCAAACCAAAATTGGTTTCAACAGGAGCCAAGGCAAAATTTATCATTCTTTAAAAAATTTTAAGAGGATTGAAATTAAATTTTAATTTTTATGATAGTAAAAATGTAATTTTATCATTCGAATAGTTTATGTCTTTATAATTTTTTAAAGAATAAATTAAATTTTTATCACTTTTAGGAAATCAAAGTGCAATTTTACCTTTATTAATTTAAATTTTTAAATAACTTAAATAAAAAAAATTTAATTTTAGAGATGTCAGAGCCCCTGCCAGCTCTCTGACTACGCCTCTGGGTTTCAACGAGAGCTTGACGTGTTGTTATGGTCAAGGTTGAGGTTTTGAGATTTTTAGTGCTATGTATTGTTTAGATTTATTTTGTTTTAAATCTCTCAACATGTGGATTCTTTCCAAAGTTATATCATATTTATGTTTTAAGGTAAGTTTGAATGGACGATGAGTTTACCTGCGATTAGTATAAAAAAAAAATGGTGGCGGTGAGATTAGATATGGTAATAATATTGTAACATAATATAAAAAGTAAGCTAAACGCATCATATTATATCCCACAATCCATCTAAACCTACCCTTATAATGATTTGCTTTTATAGTTATTCGGATGTATTTTTGTAATTTTGTATGATTGTACTTATACTCCTTTTTCAAAATATGTATTACAAGGGATTGCCAAATTGTTAACTCGTAAAATTTCGGGTAAACTACAAGTTTAATCACTTATATAGTTTAAATTACAGCTTGATCATCAAACTTTTAAAAACCTACAATATGATCATTAACTTTGTTGATTTATGTTTTTTTTATCACTAAATTGGTATCTATCTGTTAATGTTGTGACGAAAATATCACGTGACAATAAAATTGTCGTTTAAAAAATACGTGGAATCCATGTAGTTCCGGTTATATTATTTGACTACTTGAATAATTGATTTCTTTTAACCACTAATCCTCTTCCTCGTGAGTTTAAAGAGAGTAAGGAATGAATGTCGTTACAAATTGAGAGTTTAAAGAGAGTGTGTCAAGAGAGAGAGGTGGTGGTCTAAAGACTAAAACATAACAAATCGATTATGTTAGTGACTGCATTCATATACTTTTTATAATTCGATGATCAAAATATAAGTGATTAAAATTTTAATTTATCTTAAAGTTATTTATGATTTTAATTCAATAATCAAAATATATAAATACATCTGTTGGATTATGAATGTAGTGATAAACCATAATGCACTTTCAAAAAAAAATTAAATTCAAACATCAAAAATGATATTATTGCTCTAAAAGTAATCACAAACCCTAAAAAAATTAACATTCATAATCAGAAAAGTAATTAATTTTAAGATATTAATGATTGTATTACATAATATTTAAAATATTTATTTTTAATATCAAAATATCTAGACAGATCCAATTTGTATAGGATAAATTATGTAAATATGGGTCCCGCTTGATCAAACAAGTCAGAAATTCATGCCATGAACGTTTCCTTACTTTCCACCGCATTCTTTCATTAATGATTTATTCTTGTTTATTTAATTTATAAATATCACACCATGATTTTAGATCTATTTTGATATAATACTAAGGATAGTAATAGGAGAAATACAATTCGAATTCATTTTAAACGAGTATTTGATAAGAATTTTAATCACTACTTCATTCAAATTAAAATCGTTTTAATTTAAATTTTATTATATATAGATCTTGTTCATATTATTCTAATTTAAATTACGTTTGATTTATATTTTATTATGATTAATTTTATTTTTAATGATTCGCATGTATTATTTTTATGATTTTCAATCAATATTTATAAACAACACGAAATTTGTTATGAGTTCTATGATGAGAATGTCTTATCACATAAACTCATGAGTAAAATAATAGATGGTCAAACTTAAACTCGATTAATTTAATGCGATGCTGAGAGATGATAAGGTGACAAGTGTTGTACTTGAAGAGGATTTTATCAAGATTTGAGCTTGCCTCTAACAATTCATATTCATATTTTAAGTAATTTGTTGTTTAAGCAAAACTCAAATTATTATCAGCGATATGATCTTTCGCGAAAGGTTGAATTTGTTTTTAGTTATTTATTTATACTTGTAATTTTAATGAACATATGCTTATATTAAAAAATTTGAATTTTGAATTATTCGAGTTAATCAAATTAATTTAATTTTTTTTCGAATTTCGAATTTCGAAGAATCGGGTTGAATTTTCAAATTTGAATAAACCAAATACCAAATCTTTTTACTTTCCAACCCCCCAAACCTTTTTATTTTCCCTCAAAAACGTTTTTTTCGAAATTTGTCTATCGATTATATTATTGAATTAAATTTAGCATTTTGTATTATTTGTATTATTGAATTGTTTAATCATGTTGAATCTTCATCAATTTTTGTCAAAATTGAATTATTGATAATGCCATAAAATTTTCGTGTTAAAGTGTTTTGTTAATATCGATTTTATATTTTATATTTAAAAATAATATTTGTTATATTTAATATATTTTTAAATTTCAAAATACATGATAATAAGAATCAAAAGATAATTAAATCAATTAGAAAGTAAAAAAGTTAATCCGTATACAAAATATTAATAAATAAATTAGGAGGGATGAAAGTTAATAATAAATTTGAATACTAGCAATGACTACAAAAATTCAAAGTCATTTTTTTTAATTTAACTCAAACAAATATATTTGATTCGAACTCTATTTCACTCAATTCGATTTAAAATTTTTATTTAAATCAAATTAAAATAATAAAATAAAATTTTCAAACTCAATTATCTCAAAATTTTTTATTTTATTCAATTCGAAGCTAGTGGATCGAATCTCACCCGTAGTTCCCATAGTAAAAAGAAATCCAAAAAATAACAAAATTTAACATTTCAAAAATCTCGACTCAACAACTACCGCCTGACACCCACCATTCAAGTTTCAATATTTTTATTTTTAATGGTAATTTCTAGTTTTCTACCATAAAAATTATTCCAACAAATTGTCAAACGAGCTTTATCTGCTTTTTTGTTGTTTGTTTCCCCAGCAAGTGAAGTGCTCAAAATCTTACTCATTAGTCGCTCTTATAAGGTGAACTCTGTTGTAGTTTCAGATTCTTTTCCAAAAGAAGCATGGCATCAGATCATGAGCAACCTGAGCTTTCCTCTCTTGGAAAGGTTTTATTTTCTCTCTTCATTACTCAATCTGGGTTTTTCTTTTCTTACCTGTTTGGTTGCTAAGAAAATGCATGAACGTTTAAGAAAATGAAGGACCAGTATTGGGTGTTAGTTGGTAACTTGGTATCGTTTTTTAAGAATTGGGTATCTTGGTGTTTGCTTATCAAACAAAGTTAGGATTTTCTTTCTTCTTTGAAAGAGCTGGAGAATAAATTAAAGAACCCCATATTAATGCATAAGATTGATTGAATTCTACAAGTTTATTTATTATTTGGATTCAAAGTAATACAAGACATTATGGTATCTTTAATTTGTGAATATATATCCTTTAAGAGTACCCTGATTTCTCTGTAATTAACCAAAAGACTAACCTTTTAGCTGCATGAGTTAATTTTAGAGTTGTTGGATGAATTGTTGATTTTATTAGGTGGGAAGGCCTTCCGGTGAGATTGGTCCAGAACATGAACCTCTTATTAATGGGATTCACACTTCTGAAAGCTATTCCGCTTCCGCGGCTATCCTTCCGTGAGTTTCTCTTTGAGATTTTTGTTTACCATTCGGTTTTTGTATTGATTGTATTGATATATGCAATGAAAAACAATGAAACATTGACGCATTTGTTAAAATATTGGCAACCATTTTACCAAGAAAAAAAAAAATATTGGCAACCATATATTTCTTACCATGATTCTAACATATAGTAACTACTTGGCAAATCTATGCTATGGCAAATGTTCAGTTGGATGCTGGTTAAAGATTTTGCCCTTTGGCCTAGTATGAAAGAAGTTCATGTATGGGAATGAGGGGGAAATGGTTATTATTGTTCTATTAAATGCTTCATTTCCGTTAGCTAAACTAATGAAAAGATATGTTGACTTATGTATTACTATGAACATGGCTGTTATTTAATCTACTTGAAATAGCTTGGATTTGATTAAGAATTGAGTTGCAATCCAAGGTTTTCTGATGGGATTTCTAGCTTTTTCCCTCTTCTTTTTTTCACATGAAATTATTTCATCATATCTGGAGATACCTCATGACTTAAAGAAGTGATTCAATGGTGAAACAATGTAAATGCTGCTTAAACAAAAACGGAAGAAGCTTCTAGTAAAATGTTAGCTCTAACAGATACTCTTGAGTCTTGATCCTTCATCAATAACCTCTTTAAAACAAACAACTTAGGGTACAATCCATGGAATTTTCAAAGCCAGCAGTCGAACTGGAGCTAAAGCAAGGCCTAAACTGTGATTAGCTGATCATTTATTGTAACTTCAAGGAGCCTAAACGTTTGTGTGATTATTTTTTTCTTACCGAAGGAATGTCTTTCTGATTTCAGATTTCTCTTCCCAGCTCTTGGAGGACTCCTATATGGCTATGATATTGGTGCTACATCCTGTGCCACAATTTCAATTGAGGTATACTTTTTATGTAGTAGTGAGCTGCAGTAAATATTGTTAATTATCATGCTTTTATTTTTGTTCTATTTGGGTCTGTGGCAATTAATTCTGCGAACTTGCTATTATACCATGTTTCTGGTATCTAATCCTCATATTTTCTTGCAGTCAGCTACCCTAAGTGGAATTTCATGGTATGACTTATCTTCGGTTGAAGTTGGTCTCATTGTGAGTGCCTAATTGTCTCTCATTATTTCTTGACATAACCAATCAATAGTGCAAACTTTCTGTTTCTTGTTGAAGCACATGTTTGTAAGTTGCAATGCAAAGAACTTACCATGCAAATTATTATTTTTGTTGCTTTCTGCAGACTAGTGGCTCATTATATGGGGCCTTAATTGGCTCAGTCTTGGCTTTTAATATTGCCGACTTTCTTGGTCAGTTTCTTTTTTTCATAATTTGTGATGGGAACCGTATCTTTGAATTCAATTATAAGGCTTTTTCTGATGAAATTGCAATGACTTATCTGAATTTTAGGACGACGAAGGGAGTTAACTACGGCTTCCATCATGTACCTTGTTGGAGCACTTGTAACAGCATTTGCACCTAACTTAGTAGTTATGGTGATTGGACGTTTTGTGTATGGCATAGGGATTGGACTGGTAATATACTAAATACTCAGGCATTAGCTTATGAATATTCTGGATGACCATGTTGTAGCATACACTTCTATTGGGTTTATATTTTGTTTACAACCATGTACATGTATATCCTCAATGCACAACAAGTCATTGTTGTATTCTTATATTCAGGGAAACTGCAAAATTTCAACAATTAGCTAGCAGACAAAGTCATTGAAAAAGAATCATCTATAACTATAAAGAAGAATTTACTTTTTGTTTTGTTTTCTTTTGTTTTTAAAATAATCTAGCTGTTCTTGTGTGAATGAGTGAACGAATTTTAAGTTTATTCACTTCTAGGCAATGCATGCTGCCCCAATGTACATTGCTGAGACAGCTCCAAGTCAGATTCGTGGCATACTAATTTCTCTCAAAGAGTTTTTTATAGTTCTTGGGATGGTTGTAAGTGCTTTAACTCATCTCTCAGGGTTTTTCTTTTTGTTTTAAGTCATTATAGCATGAAGTCTAATCCACCAATATCTGCTTTGAATTTCCCTTTTAATTTAACATGCAAACAGTAAGCTACTGGATATTTTGCAGGCTGGTTATGGAATCGGCAGCCTCTTAGTTGAAACAGTTTCTGGCTGGCGCTATATGTACGGAGCTAGTACCCCTTTGGCAGTGATCATGGGAATTGGAATGTGCTGGCTTCCAGCATCACCCAGATGGCTGCTATTACGTGCCATTCAGGGAAAAGGCAATATGCAGGAGTTAAGAGAAACTGCAGTATGTTGTTTATGCCGACTCAGGGGTCAATCTGTTGGTGACTCAGCTTCTCAGCAGGTAGATGAGATTTTGACTGAGCTTTCTTATGTTGGTGAAGAAAAAGAGGTCACACTAGGGGAAATATTCCAAGGAAAATGCTTGAAAGCAATGATTATAGGTGCAGGTTTAGTTTTGTTTCAACAGGTATTCATCATTAACTAAGGAGCTACCATATGTAGATATTTTGTACCTACAGTTTGACTGACTTTGTATCCTCAATTTCATGATAGATCACTGGTCAACCAAGTGTGCTCTATTATGCTGCATCAATCTTTCAGGTATGAGTACTCATTGCCAAATTTAAAGCGAGTTTTTGATGGATTTAGAAGAAGACATGTACTTCATCCTAACCGAGAGAAATCTAATAGAGTGCAGGATTTTCTGCAGCATCTGATGCTACCAGAGTCTCAATTTTACTTGGTTTACTTAAGGTAGATTCTTTTCCTTGATAGATAAACTTGTTCAAAGTTTTGTAAATGCTATCTTAACATATGAACTTTCCATATGTTTATATATCTATGTTCTATTGCTTCATGCCTTTGAGAGTCTACTGCAAAGTTTCATTTTACTTAGCTGACACAATATGCTTGACTTTGCTAGTCAACAATATGAAAGATATTCCACCAAATGTATGGTGGAGTCCTCTGAGAAACTACAGGTCTTTAGTGCTTTGGAAGATTTTTGATTGATTCTTTCTTTCATGATTTGTTATCTCCATTTCTCCAATTGTTCAAGCATCCATGTAAAGAAACACATGTAACCTGCTATCAAGATGCCGACAACCGTCATGAACAAAAAAGTTCTTTTGTTTTTTAAGTAAATTTTGTGCCTATAAGATGGTTTCCATTGCTACCTTCTGCATGATTGGCAAATCTTTTCCCTAATTGGTACTTGGTAGCTGTTTCAACCAGAATGTCTTGACATGTTTTTTTGTTGTTATAGTTGATTATGACAGGAGTAGCCGTTGTAGTTGTTGATAGGCTCGGGAGGAGACCTCTTTTATTGGGTGGTGTTTCCGGGATGGTAAGTCCTTTTACCTCTTTGTTTCTTGAACTGTTAGAGGAAAAAGTTTACATGTTCTTTAATCAAGTTTGTGAGGTCATTGCATTCGATTCATGTTTCTGTTTACTTGAGTCTAATGCTTGCTTATTGCAAATAAATAATTCAAATCTGGGTTCAATTATTTGACTTGAAATGCTAGCAAGAAATTAGAAAGAATTTCCTATTATGAAATATGTTACTTGTCTGTGCGACAGGTTATTTCTTTGTTCCTTCTTGGATCATATTACCTTTTCCTGGATGATTTGGCGGCTATTGCTGTTGTTGCACTGCTGTTGTATGTCGGGTGTTATCAGGTTATTAATATTACCTTTCCTTTCTTCATTTTAATAATCTTTTCCACCATATGTACTTCTAATGTTAAAGTGCTCATTTGTAGTATATCTCATTAATGCCTTCATTATCTTATTGGTTTCTGTAGATATTGGTTAGACTGAAACTTTATTGCATCCAGGCTATACTTCTGTGTTATTATTGTTGTTTGGTTTCCATTATAGGAATTAAAATGGTAGTAGAAAATATGCATCATTAAAGTTCTTGCCTTGCTATTTTATGGCACTCTGTTTATAAGACATATTGCATGCGGATGCAGTACATATGTGACCATTCTTTCAGTAGCTTTTGTTGTTACTTTGCTTATAATACAAGAATGCGTAGCTCTATATGATTAACTCTATTAAGTATGATTTGTGTCAAATAAATTTTGGATTCAAATCTATTTAGTTTTGGCTTCCGTGTTTCCTAAATTTGTGATGCAGCTATCGTTTGGTCCTATTGGTTGGCTGATGATCTCGGAGGTTTTTCCCCTACGCCTCAGAGGGCGAGGACTTAGTGTTGCTGTACTTGTGAACTTCGGAGCAAATGCACTCGTAACATTTGCATTTTCTCCTTTGAAGGTACTTAAGTATTTCCATCATATATACTGCCTCAATCGTAAATCTTTTCTATGTTTTCCATATATTTAGAAGATTGTACCCCATACACATTCCAAATATGTGTCGAACATGAGTCATTCAAGGAAATGAAGAGTTAAAGCATCATAGTTTGCTTTAGCTCTCCTACATGAATATATACATGCCTTAATTTTTGAATCATGAAGGATGGAAGATATTGTTTAGTACTAATTTTCTCTAAAGTTTTGTTAAGATAGATTATGGCATTATCTTTCGTTTTCTTTTTTCCCTCTTCAGAATTCCATTGTCTTTAGGTATTGCCAGTGGTTACTGTAGTTTCTGTTTTGACTGTAGGCATGGCTTGGAGCTGGGATTGTGTTTTATGTGTTTGGAGTGATAGCTATATTATCTCTCGTCTTTATATTCTTCATTGTACCGGAGACAAAGGGGTTAACCCTAGAGGAAATCGAGGCGAAATGTCTATAGGTTTCGGCGCTGTGCTACTTATTCAATGGCTGAATGCTTTGTAGAATGTCCCTATGTAAGTTCAAACATGCAGGGAAGTGCTTCATATTCTGCAACATTTAGGTAAAAAGACAGTTAATATGTTATCTAATGGCTGAATGCTTTGTAGAATATGTCCCTATGTAAGTTCATATATGCAGGGAAGTTCTTCATATTCTTCAGAAAGAAAATAACTTATGCAACATTTAGGTAAAAAGACAGTTAATTTGTATCTCATGACTTGACCTTGAAGAGGAAAGTAATTCAACAGTTATTTTTTAAATCCAATTTACCAGTTTGTTCTGATATAAATGTTATCAATTCTCTCATCTTGGAACTTCATCTGATTTCCTAGAAAATGAGAATGGATGCATATATTTTACAGTGAACTATGTTACTCAAACTCAGATAATTTAGATATGAGCTGTAAAGGTAAACAAAGCTATGAAAAGTAAATTTTACTTTCAGCTAACGAAAAATTGAAATCTGGTAAAATTCACTTCACTTAAACTTCCAGGTTCCTAAACACAACAGTACTATCATGTTCATATGTTAGATTACATTACCATTTTCTTTTAAAGCAATCACTTTCACTATAGGGAAACCAGGGGGTTCTTCAATCCAATGTATATCCAACCATGGGTATGCGGATATTTTAAAGTATAAAAAAGTTGAACATATCCAAGTTTGACACTCACCCGAGCTTAAGGTGAGATAAATCAAGCAGGCAATGCATGGGGTAACATAAATTGCATATCAAAACTAAAGAAAAATCATCCAAAAGCAAAGGCATTGAACTTGAGAGCTCTAATGAGCAAATAATACTTGAAATGATCTTTTTTACAAGCTAAAAATCGATTGATTGATTAAGTTTTCCGGCCAAAACTAGTTTTTGAACATTGTTTCTGGGTAATACTTGCGTTTTCTTTTCACCTAACGTTATGAATGCCACCGACCTGAAGTTCCCTCAGTTGAATAGGGCAGCTGCCAGCTCTGATTCTTCTCAAGGTTCTTGGAGGGAAGAAACAGAGTATCTTTCTTCACCAGCCCTTTGAATACGGATACAAGAGTTGCTTTCATGTTAGCATTTCCATTTGACCACAAAGCCCCCAAATAGCATAGATAGAATAAACTCAGGTACCTAAACAATGGGCAGAAAGCACAATCATCGATATAACATAAAGGGGACAAAAATGAAAGTAAACAAACAATATAAAAGAAAAAGAAATATTAAATTTGCACTACAGATAAGAAAAACTCATGTTGATTAACCAATAATCTGAACTTCCTCACCTTGCCCTTTTCCATTTCTTGAAGAAAAGGTAGGAGAGGGAAGTCAGTAGAAATTTTGACAGTAGAATATTTTATTCATTATTTAAAGTTCAAAAGTACATAAAAATATTGATCCTGTTTTTCATTCAGAAGAAAAGTAGAATTACATCCTCACCATAGAATTACAACAACTGGGCAGTTCAGAGGAGAAGATTCCGTTTGCTTGCTGAAGCTAACATCGCAGTGTTCCAATGTGGCTGTTAAGGTAGTTTTTGCCTACAATAACAGTGCAAGTATTGGTGTTCAAGCTGTGGGTTCTAGCACTTAAAAAAGGAATATTAAAGTTTAATTCTGTTCAAATGGTTAAAAAATTGGTGCAAAAATCCAAGAGTCTGGTGATTTCAACAGCAGAGATAAAAAACTACTCTGAAATCCTCAAGGTTCTTCCTCATGTCCATAACTCCACTGAGTGAAAAATGACTTGGAATAATCTAAGGCCTAATGGTCCATCAATCTTCAGATCCCCTGTTTGCAAATATCAGGTGAGATCATCATTAAGATCTTATGTTTGGTTGGCAAACAGGGTTCAATCTATACACCCATAAATTTTTCTCGACTTCTAACCTATGTTTTCAGTAACACTGCACATTCACTCTTCACAGCTGCTAAACTATCCAGATGTCATTAGAACAAAAAAGAAAGTCCATTTCTCTTTGTATGTTGTTTCAGATGCCACAGGTTACAGCGTGAGTGAAAGTGATTGCTTGCTTATTTCAAGTGACAAGTGAAAATAAAGAAATCTTATTTACAACTATTACTATTGATGAAGAGATTTCCATGTTAAAAGTGATTCTTAGACATTGTTAAATGTCAATCAAACAACTGTAAAAAGAACGAATAGAAAGATTATACTAGAAAGATTGTTCAGATTGAAGAATGGTTCACCTATCAACGACTTGAGATGTTTACTGGAGTACAAGAACCCAAGATTCCAATTTCCACGCTAATGATAGTTTTGTTACAACTTCCATACAAAAATGATGTAGCTCTAGAAACATTTCATGCCAACAGCATGGGGGAGCAGTGGTTAAGCCCCTGGTTTAGCACCCCAATAATCAAGGTTCAAACCCTGTTGATGTAATCTCCTCCCCCAATTTGTAATGTAACACAAAAAAAATTCATGAATCATGACCACGTAAAGGAAAATATGCAGATGCAACATCCAGAAGGGATTTTGGGAAATGAACAACAAAAACTATGGGTACGTATATTTCCAGACAAACCAGTTACGGTAAGACCTACAGAAACACGTATGGGTTCGGGGAAAGGATCTCCCGAGTATTGGGTAGCTGTCGTTAAACCGGGCAGAATACTTTATGAAATGAGTGGAGTAGCCGAAAATATAGCCAGAAAGGCTATTTCAATAGCGGCGTCATGATTTTGCAAAGTTGAATGAATGTGTTTGCCTACATGAATAGGCATATGAACCAATTTCGGGGGAAGACCACAAGAACAATAAAATATATATATATATCTAATGCAGGAAAAAGAAAACACAGAGAAGGGCTAACCTGGTAAATAATGGCCTTCTTCATAAGAAGGAAAAAAAGCTGGTATTGGTTAGAAATGAAGATAATTTCTAAATTCAAAGCATTGTGCTGAAATGGCACTCTTAAAGATCAAGGGATTTTCATCTTGGCTCCAACTTTGAGGTTTTCCAAAAATGGGATCCTGAAATTATTCATGGAATCTTGAACACTGCTAGCTTCAGGTTCCTTTCCCACATACTTGTAAATATGCACGGCTGCACTCATGATATACTTATCTGGTTCGGCAGTATCCTGTATCTGCTCAAAAAAGTTGATGCCTTCTTCCACCATTCCATAGTCAATGTAACCTCTTAGCATGGCACGGTAACATGCCAGGTCAGGACTTATACCCGTTGTAATTAGTTCCTTATAAACTCTCTCTGCTTCACTCATCATCCCTACGTTTGCAAAAGCATACAATAAAAGATTAAAATGAGCACAAGTTGGAGGGATGCCCATTCTTCTCATACAACTTATAGTTTGCTCTGCTTCTGCATATTTCAAACACTTGGTATAAGCCTGAATAAGGGAAAGATATGTGGAGGAGTCAGGCGAGAAACCATTTCTCTGCATGGCTTCAATAAGTTTCTCAACTTCATCACATAGACCTGCACTGGCGTACATATTGATCATGATTTTGTAGCTTACCTGCATTTCCCCAGAAGGCAAACAGTAGCACCAAATGAGTAGATAATAGTTCAAGTAAAACTTTTACCTAAAATTGAGGATTAACAGATTAATACATTGTCTATGTATGGATCTTCTATCATGTCATTAAAAAATTGCGTAACGCCAAATACCACATCATATATGCAAATATACATAATGACAGACACTTGCACAGTTTTAATGTGGTGTCTCATGCTTCAATCAGGACTCCAAGTAGCAAAAAAGAGTTGATGTATCAACAAAGGCTATTGTTGTAAAAAATCATCCTTCAACATTATTAGGAACCAAATGGTACTTAGGTCTCCTTCTTAGCTTCTTCATAATTACTTAACAGTGACATAAGCATACCATTCCTGGATTTATCCCTTCTTCTTGCATTTTAGTGAACAATGAGAAAGCTTCATCCCTCTTACCTGCAAAATACTAAATTAGTGATGATGCTGTAACATGGAAATCTAACTGCTGTTCTATCTAGCAATTTTAGTCAATAATCAGGCATATAACGTCAACTATCCCATCCAGGGTAAATTTGGTAAATACTTTGATTAAAGCCAGCTGGATTCTTCTATGAATAACTAAAGGATAATCCAAAATGATGGGAAAAAAATATTTGCATTAACTTTCTTCTTGTCATAAAAAAATAGCGATGAAGCCAAGAAATAATAGCACAACCTACTTCAAGGTGCAATGTGTACATTTTAAAATGCATGATCTACATACGGCTACTACATCGAAATACGTACAAAATATTTTTCTCCTATAATTATGATTCAAGCTAATAAAATCTAAGATATTTCTACCAATATATAGAAAAAACTTGATAAACCAACCATAAGCAGTAATAATGCCCCTTTCTGGGAAGAATAAGGGTGGAAGATAAAGATGAGGTTGGCAGCAAGAATTATAAAAGCAAATGGGGCAGAGGCAGTGTACAAAAGAGAGAAAAATGAAGTTTTGGAAAATGGATAGAGAAGATACGAAAAAGAAATTACGAGAAATTCACATGATTATCTTCTGATTCTTTCAAGCAATTTTTCTTTTTTCCATTTTAACAGCTTCACATAGAAGGTACGACTCGGAAACTTTGGAAAATTTCAGGGTTTAGGTTTTAAAAGTTAAAATTTTAGGGGGTAAAGTGTTTTAGGAAAACTTAAAGTGCCATCGGTATAAATTGCTAATTAATATTGCCAATTTGCCTTCACAGACAATAAATAAAGCCTTACCAGCCTTCCCGTAATAGCAAATAAGATTCATATATGCCTTCTCATCCAGAGTCATGCATGAGCTGTGAGCAAGATTGAACATCTCCACTGCCTTGTCCAGCTTGCGACCTCGTCCATACACACTGCACCAATAAGCTGCAACCGTCACATCAACATTCAAGTATTGACAAATTATTTCTCATGGTCAACCTCTTACCTAATCAATGTGTTATAAGTCTGAATCGATGGAGAAACTCCCTTGGAAAGCATGTGCTCATAAATGCTGGTTGCAAAATTTAATTTACCTATAAAATTCGAACGACTAGTTATTGCCAACTTTGACCTGAGAGACACATTATGCAGTGAACCAAGATAGTTTTAAGCAACCTGCTTCTAACATTGCCTTGATAAATGTATTGTATGCTACAGTATCAAGTTCCAAATTGTCCTGAAAACTCAAGTGTATCATCTCTTTTGCCTCTTGATGTTTTCCTGGAGAAAGATTAATCTTGTTACTCATAGAAAGTGATGCAATATATCAGCGACAACAGCATACTAAACTGTGAAACACATATAACCATAAGATTTCTCGACATTTTAGCTGAGGACCTTAGGATACTAACACGAGATCAACAGTAAAGGATAAAAAGAAAACACTGAATATTTTTTTAACAACAGAAAGGGATTTCTCTAGAAAATATTCCAATTGTCGTTACACTATAACTTTACAGGATAAATTTCAAGGATACTTGTTTGGTCTAGCTCTTATGATAAATCATTGAAGTATTTACGCAAAGAACCTACCAAAACTTTATAGACATTATAAACAATGTATTTTGAACCCAAATTATTTGTTTACTTAGAAGATTTTCACATAAACCATATAATATAAGTATGACCCCTCAATAAGTATTTAAAATGCTTTGTAGGTCTTGTGGAGTTATATAAACTAATACCAGAAGTAGTCAGAGAGTAGACAACTTTGCTGATGGCAATGGCACCTAGATCATGCCCTTTTTTGAATGCTTCTCTGTACAGAGAATACGCTGCCTCAGGTTTACCACATTTAATATACGCATCAATCATTGAGGTAAATATCAATTTCCCACAAGTGGGAGAATCTGCAACTGCAGTGAAGATATCTTGGGCCTGTTTTAACTTCTGTTCCTTCCCATATATACCAATAATAGATGCAATTGTTGCATCATCCACACTGCAACCTAGTCTGACAACTTGATTATTAAGAGCTTTCACGTTGGATAGATCACCTATCAAGAAAGCAAAATCAACACTCAAGTGAAACACACCACCCCAAATTGCATTTCCAATCACACAGGACGAACAAATAGAAAATCTTTTAAAGAAATTTAAAAGAAGTTCCTTTACTTTAATGAAAAATATATTTATTACAATAGAGAACAAAATTTTACCTTCTTTCAGAAAGTTGCTTATTAGTTGAGTTAATACAGACATGCCACCAGTAGTCTCAAGCAACAACTTTAATATTTCTTCCAAATGATTGAAATCCTTACATTCCAAATACAGCCTAAGTAAATACCCCAGAGCTGTGGAGTCAAGTTGGTTAGAGGCCACATTGCCTTTAACTTTCTGATATCTGAGGGGTTCTCCACATATAGCTTTAAAAAATGTTTGAATAAACTTGTTATCTTTAAACGAATCATTAGTAACCATCTCTTTAGTCAATTGACCAATGTCTTCTAGCATTCCCTCCTTGCAATATATTCGTACAACCGTCCTATATAACTGCTCATCAAAAGCTACTAGATCTTCCCTTATCTGGACAATAAATTTCTTCGCCCTTTCTGTCAAGTTGAGTTTAATATACAATCTGAGCATATCATTGCAAGAACCAGAATCAGGATATCCAGTCTTGGCTAAAGCCTGAAATGTAACTTCAGCAGCATCCAGATTTTCACTCATGACATAACATTGCAATGAAACAATATAAGCAAATCTTGAGAACCAAATGTCTCTAGATTTCATCATTTGAATAATATCCAGAGCCCTCTTAGCATTTCCTGAATTAAGATGGACTTGTGCCATTGCTAAATATGTTTTCTCATCACTTAGTAGGCCAAGCTGATCAATCTCTTCAAATGTTCTTTGTGCATCCTCATAAAGCCCAAGTTTGCCATATATTCTAATTAGCAAGCCATAAATAACTTCATCAACTGCAATTTTATTTCTTTCCATCTCTGTGAAAAGAGATAGAGCTTGTGAATAATCTTCATTCTTATAATACAAAGTTAAAAGTGAAGCACAAGTGTAGTTGCTTGGAACTATTCCCCTGGATCTCATATCTTCATATAACTTTATTGCATCCTGCCATTTACCGTCTTTAGTGTGTGAACTAATAAGCAGGCTATAAGTTGCTTCCTCAGGGACAAAGTCAAGTTTCTTTATCTCATAAAAAGCCTTGAAAGCCTCTTCACAAAGACCACCTTTAACAAGTGAGTGAATTACTACTGTATAAGTGAACCTATTGGGTGCCACCCCTTTATCAACCATCTGCCTCCATAAATCTATAACTTTTTCATGGAGTGATTTCTTTTGCAAAGAAGACAACATAAAGTTGTAAACAGCAATCGAGAGTGTGATTCCCCTTTCTTGCACAGCAGAATAAAAGGACTGCATAGCCTTGTGTCGTCCCCATCTAGCATATGTACACAACATGGTACCACAAGCTACTTCATCGGGTTCACATCCCGCTTCAAGCATCTCCAGGAAAGTCTGTTCAGTCAGTTTGATTTTTCCAACTTGCCCATAAGCACGCAAAACAATCGTATAAACAATAACACTCGGACGATAGCTCAACTGTTCAAGCACAAGTCTATAATTACAATCTATTAAAGTCCATGTTTTGGGAGACAGCAACATAATTACTTTCCGTCTCTTCAAGAAAGTTAAACATAACACATATAAAAGCAAAAAAGAAAACACCGTATTCAGATAAAAAAAACAAGTACTAAACTATTTTTGAATAACTACATTATAAAAAGTTTTAACCTTTCTCCTTTTTTTGAGAGAGAAATTTAAACCTTATTTTACTTGTATTGGAAACAATACAAATTTGAAGCAAGTTAGTCCATTCATTGGAACATGCTAAACAGTACGAACCCAAATTCAGAGACATGGAAAAAATGACATTTGAGTATAATATAAATGATACAAACTTCAACAGCAAAGATTTCAGGTTAAACTTAGGAGCAAATTCATCCCTCTGTTATAAAAGCGAGCAATTTAGTCCTACATTTAATTTTGAAGCAAATAGGTAAAACTGTAAATGATAGTAAGATTGAAGTCCTTATCGTGTTCTAAATCAAAATTTTTAGACATTCAACATTACAACATTTAAAATTTTATCTCTTCGCTTCAAAATTAAAAATTAAACGTAGATCTATTCCTGTTTAGCATTTTCAATGGCAAATATGAGTTCCCACAAAATTTCAACTTAAAATAATCAATATTAACAACTAAAAGAAGCGTAGTAAGTAGCAGAAAAGCAACTAAAACAACTGACCTGTAACTTCATCCAAGCAAAAAAATCCCTAACTTGCCTCCAATTCCTTTGTTCTTTCAAAACCACACACATATCCCTAAAGCTCAATTTCCCAACAAAACTCCCCATCACCTTCCTCACATCAACTTCCCCTTCTTTTCTTCCCCCCATAGCTCTAACAGCCTTTATCGCCGCCACTACGTGCTTCCCATACAACTCCCCGTTCCTCTCATCTTCCAAATACTTCACCATCTGCTCCGGGGTCCTCTTTATCCATTTCGGAGTCATGGCACTTGGACCTTGGTTACGCCTCAACGCGCTCAAGTATTGGGCCTTCTTCTTAATGATTCGACGCGCGTTGTCATCGGAGAGTGGGTTCTTGGAGTTTTTGGATTTGGGTTTGGGTTTTGTGGGGTTGCCGTCGCTGAGGGAAAATGGGTCTGGGCGGACTGAGGAGCGTATGCGAAGCTTGGAGGGTTTGGAAGGTGGTTTTGGGAGGGTAAATGAAGGGTGGAGATGGGTTGTACTGGAGAGGAAGGTAGACTTGAGGGACTCCATTGTATTTGTCCTCACTATACTTAGTTTCAGTGAAAAAAATGGAGGCAAACAATATTTTCCGTTTGTTTCCAGGGAAAATAAGAGTTTCAGTTAGTTAAGTGAATCTATTGGGAATTGAAAATTAAGGAGCGGATAAAATCCAGTTCACCCTCCCAAGTTTTGAAAACCGGACTGGTGATGGAATTTCATCAAATTATTAATTTTCAATTAGTTGGATTTAATTAAATAAATTTTTTAAAATATATTTAGAAAATATAGAAAACAGCTCAATTGATTCAACCATTAGTTCAATTTATTTTTTAACTTAATTCAGTCGTGTTTAATTTATTTTTAACAACATTGTTTATTAAAATTATAATTGATAATTATAACGATTTATACTTGAATTAAATGAAGTTTGAACCGATCATATTTATCATATTTATATATTTTATATTTATTTAAGTCGAATTTCAGATTTTTTTTTAATTTCATTCATATTTGACATGATTGATATAAATTTATTTTAAATATGTTATTATTTTAATTTAATATCTAATAATTTTATACATTTATTATCAAATTTTTAAATATAAATAATTTAATATACTTTTAATACTTATATTATAATATTATGTATTCTTATATAATTTTATTAGATTACATCAAATAATAATATATTACAAAAGTATGATTCAGGTTAGGCTCAAATATATTATTACTTGATGTATTCTTTTGTCATGGTTGAGTAATTTTTTTTGAATATACTGATGTAATTATATGTAATATTTATTCATATTTTTTTAATCCTTTGACAACGTATGCACATTTTACATACACAGATATTCGAACCCGAATCTCCTAAAATGAACATGATTCTTTTTTCTATTAGAATCACTCATTAAATTCACCATGGTTGAGCCTTAAATATTAGGTTTAGTCCTTATTTTAAATTGAATTAATTTTGTTATCCAAATTTATTTTTCGCATCTCATATTTACCTTGAGATATTGGTATAAACTTTTGAATTTAAGCCAATAATCTGATTTTTGAATAAATTTAATTATATCAATTTCGGTTTAGTTAAAAAAAAACTCAAAATTCGATTATTTACACATAACAACCACACGTAATGAATGAAACTCGAAAATCGTGCATGTACGCGATGAATCTCAAATCTAAATACTCAATATCTAGAACGTCTACCTTTACCATTTAATCAAAACCCCATTAACTTTAGTTTGACTTTTTAAGATTGTCAGTTTGATGACTTATTTTATATAATTATACATGAAATATTATAAAAAGTAAATGTCAATATAAATAATTGATATGATTATATTTAACTTTTTTTATACTTTTAACAGTAATGTAGCATAGTTATTTTAAATAAATATCAAACATAAATATTTTAAAAAAATAAAAAAATCGGAATAATATACATATAAATTATTTTATAATTTTTATAATTTACTTCCTTTCAAGAATATAATATCATGATTCTTAATTTTTGTTTTTTATAAAATATTTAAAATTAATTATAATCTCCATTAAATAAGTGGATAATACGTTTCAGTGCACTCAAATTTGCATCCTCTTATACTGATAATAATATATATGTCAATTGAATTAAGAAATGATATTGAATAACAAAAGGGAAAAAAACTACACTCCATAATAGCCTTTATCTGTTTACAATTCTGCAAAATTACACACCGTTGAATCTGAAAACAAATAAAAAAAATAAGAAAAATAATAAATTATTAAATTTTGCTTTTTAAAATAAAATATATTAAAATTATTATTACACAGAATATACCTTGGCCTTGATATTTTCATCAAGTAGTGGATGAGGTGTAAGAAAGGTAGGGTGAAGTCTGAATTCATGCATCACTCAATTCCCAAACCCTAATTCTGGGATTCTCCAATGAAACACAAATAATCTCTTCAACCCAATCATTATACCTCTCCTTCGCCTTTCCACAAGATTTTCAGTAACCATTTCTCGTATTTCGTTTTATTGGATCCATTTTCGACCTTATTTTCCTCATTTCGGTGAAGTAATAAGCTTCGTTCTTCTTACCGTGCTTAAAATCACCAATAACTTAATAACATTGCTTTTTGTCTCTCATTAATTCTGTCAAAAGTTGGAATGTTTAAAAAGACGACAAATTTCGAGAGTAAAAGTGTCTCATCATATGCTTGAGAACATAAACCATGCAAACTCATACCCTATATGCTACAAGACAGATCAAATTCAATCATGAATAACTCATATAATTTGTCTTCTCAAACACTCGAACGAAAGAATCTGGTTGTTGAGTTTATCCCCTCTCCAAACATTCATGCTCACGGAAATAATATAAAATAAAATCTTCATTAAAGATAATACCCAACATATTAAAAGTCGAATAAAGGTAAATGGTTAGATAACAACTTACAATGTGAAATATGAAAAGGATCCAAGTAATAAAAATCAATGTCGATGATAACATCAAAAGGAAGCTGAGCTCCCATGATTTTATTTCAGAGATAAAAGGAAATCAACTCATGATCTCGAGGAACAAATCTATACCCAATTGATAATGCCTCATCTTTATACTCATGCAAGAAAATATCATCAGAAACTAAAGCCGCCGCCATTGTTACAAAACTTGGTGTTTTGATGTTGCTCTGTCTTTCTCTCTCTCTCTCTCTCTATATATATATATATAGATAAGAAGATTGAAGTTTTTCACTGTTGATATCTTAATTTGTGTAGCAGTAAGTCGAGTAGAACTATAATTTTTAGAGATTTTTGTAAAATAAATAAACAAAAATAATATTTTCATTGAATTGATCGCAACTTCTTTTCAAAAAATATATTTTTATGGTTAAAATATGTTTTATGTATCCTTCACAAATTTAGAATTTAGTTTCATTAACTTTATTCTTGAAAATTCAATCTATTTATTTTTTAAATTAACACACTTAAATTTATTTTGTATTACAGAATGTAATAAAAAATTTAACTGAATTAACAATTAAACCTAAATTTTGAAATCTAAAAAATAAAAAAATTAAATTTAAAAAAAAAAATACAAACACTAAATTCTAAATTTGAATACATGGAACTATTGCATATTTTAACCTAATTTTATGTGCACACAAATTCAAATGAATTTAAAATACGTTAAATTCTTATAAAGTCCTTTTCCTAATTTACAAATTCCATTCTAAATCAATTCAATTGTTCACTAAATCTTTAATAATAAATGTGATTAGATACATTAGAATTGTGATAGGATTTTATATAAAAAACGTATTAATAATAATTAGCTACTCCAACTTTTAAAATATATTAAAAAAGTTTTTAAATTTTTTCAAAAACAAAAATTAAGTTCTTACTTTTATTTTACACTCAATTAAGTACTTGAACTGTCAAAATGTATAAAAAAAAATACCTTTAAATTTTTTCAAAAAAAACAATTAAGCCCCTTTTTTTTTTGCACTCAATTGGGTACTTTAACAATTAACTATTAAAGTTAATTGTCTTTAATTTTTTTCATTTAAAGTCACCCCATATCACAACCATTACGTGACATGCAGTAAAAAATTATAAAAAATAAAAATCAGAAAAAGTTATAAAAATCATCAAATTTTAATAAAAATAAAAAATATTAAAATTTTATTAAAAATTAGAAATATATATAAATCATAAAAAATAAAAAAAATCATAAAAATTATAAAATGAATAAAAAAGACTTTTTAGCCATTAACTTTAACCGTTGACTGTTAAAGTTAACGACCTTCAATTTTTTCAGTTAAAGTCATCACATGTTGCAACATAACATGACATGTGAAGAAACATAATAAAAAATAAAAATTACAGAAAAATTATAAAATACTTCTTTTGGTAAGATAATTTTTATATATTTTTTACAAAATTTATATTTCTTTAATTTTTATATTTTTCTTATGACTTTATAATTTTTATAATTTTTTCGATATTTCTATATGTTTTATAATCGTTTACAATTTTATATTTTTTCTAATTTTTTACTACATGTCACACTGTAATTGTGATACGTGATGACTTTAATTGAAAAAAAAAAGTTGAGTAGTTAACTTTAACAATCAATTATTAAAGTACTCAATGCAAAAAAAAAAGGCATGGATTTAATTACTTTTCTTGAAAATGTTCGAAGACTTTTTTAATGCATTTTAATAGTTCAAATTCTCAATTGAATGAAAAAAATAATAATAACTTAATTACTTTTTCAAAAAACATTTGAGGACACTTTTTATACATTTTGAAAATTCAGTACAAAAAAAAATTTTAATTACTTTTTTTTTTTAATTTAAGAACTTTTTACACTCTTAAACTTATTATCAATATAAATTATTTATTATTTTAGAACCACAAATATTATTTACTTATGTTAAATTTAAATAATATTATTAATTAATGATAATAATTATATGTAAATTCAAAACTTCAATATTATTTATTATCCAGATAATTTCAAAACTTCATAGTTATATGTAAATGGACAATACTTGATAAAAACAATAATCTAGTTAACATAGGCTATGGTATAGTCTAACCATAGGAATTATGGGAAACAAATTTAACCTATTAAAAACTTCAGCATCAATATATATTTGTACCTCTACCCCAATTGTATGGGGAAAACAATGACAACATGATGCCCTATACTCTAAAAATTGGGCCTTCTAATCAGCTAAACTCACCCCCCCCCCTCCCCGAAGAAACCCGAAGTTGAATCATGCGCGATCTCCATCCGCAGCGGCCAGTTTTCTTCTTTGTTGATGTTCTGCAACCTTATAATCTACCACTTCCCGGAATAGGCTTGGGTCAAGCACACAGTTCTCCCTCCCATAAACAGCTGCTTGAACACTCGCCATCAATTTGGCTATTTCCCTTCCGGAAAATCCTTCAGTCTTCGCTGCAGCTTCTCTTAAGATATCATCGGTCAGTCCTTTGATCTCGATCTTTTGTGGCTGCTTTTTGAAAAGATTTTGAAGCAAACCGGGTTTTCTTGAACCGGCCTGAGCTATGTACTTGTCTAGATAGAGCTTTAGGAGTTTGAAGCGTTCGTCTTCCCCGGGCAAAGGGAATTCCAGTACTTCATCAATGCGATCGGCCACAGCTGAATCAAGATCACCGGGACGGTTTGTAGCAAGAGCAAGGACTATGTCCTTGGACTGGTCACCTGTGCGGAAAAGAAGAGCATTGAGTGCACTTCTTTGAGCTTCACTCATGTAGGTTTTGTTCCGTCTGCAAAACAGTTCAGCCGAAACAATCAATATTCAAAGGTAACCTTCCAAATTAACAATGAATTCTAATGTTTTCATCCTAGGTCGGTTACTTCTGTGTACAACAGTTATCGAGGACATGTGATTGTTAGCATAACACTAATACCTCTTCTTGGCCAAACAACTATGAAGGAAGGTTGTTTCATGATTAAGAACTCAGTTACATGGACTCAAGTGTAAGTTCGGATACAGGAATATGTCTAACATAGGTATGTTCAATTTATCTTCTCAATTATTCCATAAATTTGGAGGATCCTTTCAGGGTAATATCCCTATACTTGACAATGGGTGTCAAACACTGACACAGGTACATCAAGAAAAATGAAAAGTGGGAGCAAAATAACTAAATGGTGTCAACTTACTCGCATAAAAATGCATCTGCTTCATCAATGAACAGCAACAAGCCTCTCTTGGACTTCTTTGCCCAGTCAAATAACTGGTGTATCTTTGTAACTGCCTGTGGTCCCAATGGAGCAACATCTCCACCCGTCATCAATGCATAATCTAATCCCTGAACAATAATATAATATATCAGAGAACTAAAACAAATAAAGAAAACAGCAACAAATTCAAGACGGTCAAAGAACATTTAAATTTTGAACAAATTCATATAGGATACGTATTTGTATCCAACACTTGACTCCGAATGTATACCCAAAGTCTAACATCAGATTGAACTACCCAAAAGATGGTCAAAGAATCAAAATATGCATTTTTTTAATCTGCAAATAAAAGATAAATGTTAAGTGCTAGCTATACAATGAAGGTATAGGAGCTCATACAGATTTACGAGCCAGTTCTCTTGCAGCCATTGTTTTTCCTGTTCCAGGAGGGCCATAGAAAAGCATATTCCTAAACGGTGCTTGGTGAGCTTTTGTATTGGCAGTTGCACCCGATAGTTGCTGAATTCGTTTTTGAAGAGAAGGGTGCAAAATCACATCACCAAACCCATTTCCATTTTTTGATGACGTTTTATCCCCATTGCGTAGAGAGCTCATAGCACGTGAAAAGATGCCAGACCAAGGATACTTCCCTCTGGAAGATTCACGGATAAGTGATGGCTGCCCCAGTATTCTATCTACGTAGCCCCAAATCACCCTCGCACCTTCTCTGCACCAGAGGGATGACAAATGAATAAGCAATTACACTCAAATTGTAACAAATAAAACCGATGATCAACACTGGCAAACTCTGATGAAAGAATAGAATGAACTTGAAGCAACTCATCAACACCTCAAACATATAAAATTATACAAGGCAAACAGACATGCAAAATACGAATCTTCAAGCAAAATCTATAATTTACCTGGTAGTATAAACACCTGCTGCCAGAGCAGTCAATCCTCCAACAGCCACAACCAGCTTGTTTTGATCTGTCAAAATGGCTCGCAAACCACCTAGACAAAAAGATGTCATTGACAATAAACCACAGCTTATTCAGTAGTATAAGATAAACAAATGCGACTTAAGAAACATATCAAAGTAATCATTCGGCAGCAATTCTATTTCTGGCCAGCAAAGAATACATCATTAAATAAACAAATAATGCATTCAGTATGGCAAGAAAACATAGGAGCGGCAGGATTGATCAGTGCACAGTTATCTTCTACTAGGTTAGATTATACAGAAACTATAGAAAAAAGAGAACATGTCATTTTTGGAATCTAACTGTTTAAAGTTTCCTACAATTAGAGAATGCATGATATGGAATTAATACCTCCAATATGATCAAAAGTAGTGTTAATTGCAGCAACCCACTTCTCTCTTTCTGCATTTGCACGATCTACAAGCATGCGCCTATTGACTTCTTCAGCAAGCTTTGCTTCATGGGCTCTCCCTTCTGCTTCTGCCATAGCTTTCACTCTCATTGTTTCACGTTCGATCTCAGCTTTCTCCCTCTCAGTTTGTCGACGCTGTGCTTGAATCTGTTCTTCTGTAGCTCTTCGAGCCTGCTCCTGTCTAATTGCTGATTCCTCTTGCAGTTTTACAAGCTCCTGATTCCTGGCTCTTTGGTATTCGTTTTCTGCCTACAATAACATAGACATTCATTTTGTTTTCCATATATTTCATGGCAACTATTTCATGAATGCAAAAGTATAAATAGATACATGCCTGCATCCTCTTCCTTGCCAATTCATCCTCGTAACGAGCCATCTGTGACTTTGTTTGGGCTTGATGTTGAGTTAGTTTCTTCTGTTCATCATATATTACCCTTTGTCTTTCCTGCCAGCAACCGTGTAGGTAATAAAAAACGAATAAGAAACACAACATACCATAACAGAGTTTCAAATGCATAACAACATTCCGAAGCAAGTGTGGATAAAGAACATGAAATGTAGAACATTCAGTTTTCATAACATTGTAAACCAACTATTTAAATGACAAAGCCTGTATCTCCCAGCCATTAAGGTGGTGTTTGGTGCCTTACCATCTCCATATTCCAATGGAACGTGATTAGTAGGTATTCAAATGTTAGGAAGATGACATTGCAACATTTGGTTTACAAGGGCCACTAACGTTACAGCGTGTAGTAAACTAAGCACTTTACATATAAAAGGGTTTTTACTGCAAATTAGGCTTAAAATGAAAATGATAAATGTACGAATGGGTTTTTAGTGCAAATTAGCCTTATAAAGAAAATGATGATTGACTAATTTGATTAAACTAAACATTATTTACACTCCTAAAAACAGAAAAAGAAATTATATGCATTTAATTTACCACAAAAACGAACATTTAATTCCAAGTATTAAAAATCTGATTAGAGTTCTAATATTAGAAATTAATATATCCATGCCACCAAATCTTCATGAGGAGAGATTTCAGAAGAAAACATACAGTTTCAGCTTGGGCTTGCATTGCCTTAAATTCTGCAGCTCTTTCAGCCAACTCTGCCTGCCTTGTCTCTTCTTGCTTCTTCATAAGTTCAAAAGCCTACACCAACAAACAATCAGCCATTAGCAAAAAAAATTTACCTTTTTAACAAAATGAATGACCAAAATTAAACTAATTCAATCCTCATAATCTCAAAAAAAAAATCCAAACCAACTGACTCAGAAACTAAACATTTAAAAGAATGCCACTTCAATGAACTTTACATAAATCCATTAAAATCCTTCCAAAAAGCTACAAAATCAAAGAAACCCACTTTCCAGAAGGCCTAAAAAACCCCCAAATTAAACATATAAAACAACGAAACCTAAACTTCTGGAGGCCAAAGGTGAAACCTTTTTCGCATTAGAGGAGCTGCTGATTTCCCTCAAAGCCTTGGCTCCTCTTTCCAAAGCCTCAGGATCAAACCCAGCAGAGGACGTCCTTGGATTATCATTCCTAGGCTTAACATTCCCAGAACCTTCCTTATCAGTCGTAGATGCCGGTGAAGCAGACGGCTGAGATGGTAGTTGCCCAGAAGATGACTGAGGAGAGCCTGAAGGGGAAGGGGAAGGAGAAGAAGAAGAAAATAAAGGAAAATTGAAGGGTCCATCAGCAAAAGCAACGTTTTGATTGGTTTGGGATAAAAGTGAAGAAGATGCAGAAGCTGCTGCAAGAGCCGAGATTAGTCCCATTGCACAAGTTTTTGCCATTTTTTTAACACCCACAAAAAAGAAAATAAATGTGAGATTGGATTTGGGGTTCTAAAGCTTTTCTTGTCAAAATGGATTGGCTTTAAAAGCAAGAATTCTGAGGTTGCATGGTGGGTGAATAATGGTGGAAACAAAAAGAGAGACGCAAAGTGAAAGAAGGAAAGGTTCAGGGTTTTGGTAGGGTTTGTGTTTTTTAGGGTGGAATGGCCGTTTAAAGTTGAACCGGATGTATAATTCTGTCAACCGGGATAATGAACCAGATTTGCCCTGAAACAATAGAAAAGAAAAGGATAAAATGTGGCTACAGTCCCTACACTTATTGAAAATTATGATTTTTGTCTATGTACTTGCATTTCTAAGAATTTAGTCCATCTACTTTTTCATATTTCAAAATTCAAGTCCAACTTTTTTACTGTTGAATTTTTTTGCTAACTTCCTATTAATTTAATTACATCTTTTTAAATACATTGCTATTAAGTGGGTAGTTTTTTTATTTCAAAATGTCAGAGCAATCAATTTAACAAAAAAACTAATAATATTAATGTACTTGAATTTTAAAATCTAAAAGTAGAAGTACTAAATTCTGAAATACAAATACAAAAACTAAATTTTTAAGTTTTAAAAAATACAGAGATTATAGGCACATTTTAATCAAAAGAAAAATAAGATATTTATAATAAAAAAGTAAAAAATAAAGAAAAGTGAATAAATAAGAAAAATACAACTTAAATGAAAAAATAACTCCTAATATAACCTTAATAAGAAATTAACAAATCTATTAATGAAATTCACTTATATGGAATAAAAATATTCGACAAAAAATGAAATACATGGTTTGAAATTAATAATAATAAACTTAAATAGTTATATAAATTTTATTAATAATATTAAATGTATTTCAATTACTTTTTCGTTCGTATTACAAAATTTTTTATAACACGTTAAAATGTCATCATGTTAGGTAGTGTTATTTAACATGTTATCATAATGTAAAATATTTTTATGTTGATGAAAAAAACTCAACATTAAAAAATATAGTTTTAAAATATTTATTAACAATTGAATCATAAAGAAAACGAGAATTTACTTAAAAGAACTCTCATCAATCTTGAATTTATATCGAGTTAATTTATGGTACCAACTTAATATTAAATGAAACTCTTAATACATAAACAATGTGGGTGAAAACGTTTATACAATAATATTAAAATGAATCAAAATATCAAAACAAAGTCGTAATTAGACTTGAAGAAAGATCGGATACGAGAGGTTTGAATAAAATCTAAATTTGAAAAATAAACTTAAACAAAAAAAAAAAAAAAAATCTATTTTCTGAATGGATCGAGCCTTAAGCATCATTTTTTAGCCCAAACTTGACCCAAGTCACATCCTTATATTTTAATTTTGTTTTTATAAAAATAATTTTAAAAGTTTTATTACGGTGGAATCGAATCCAAATCTAAAAAGCTAACTTAAAATCCTGCACCGATCTAATTACTCAATTCCCTAATCACTTCCATTACTTTTTATTTTTCCATAAAAAAAAAATTAAATTAATTCTTTCACCATTACCTAATAATTTCTTAAAATCTTAAATAATAATATAGTCATACCTAAAAATGGGTTTAGCATAAATTTTTTTTGGAATCCCGACTTAGCTTGAAATGAGATTTTTATTTTTTTACTTTCTTCGTACTTACTTTTCTCTTTTTTAATTTATTAATTTATTTTTTTATTTTATATGTACTAAAAGCAATATAAATTTTATTAAAATTCTAACTTATTATAAAAATGTTGAATAGAAAACACTTATCAAATGTGGGTTGGATAAAATTTTAAAATTTAATGGTGTTGAACTTATGTATTCTTTTATATAACAAAAACTTAAAATAAATACTTAATTGAAATATAAATTAACTTTCATGTTAAATTTATGGCCAGTATTTAACTTTTTAAAGGGTTTACAAAATACGAAAGATTAATTATTTGGTTTGTTCCGATAAATATTTTGATAAATAAAGAAAAATTCAATCCTTAATTTTTCACCTAACAAATTTTAGGTTTCTTTCTCGGATACTTTCGTAGTAATTATCTCTAAATGCTAAAATCCTATAAAATTAAATAATTTATTTTAAATTTGAGAAGTAAATATTGTTGGAAAAATGAATTTGATTATGAAATAGATTGAGATTTTATGATGGTAGAAAGTGTAAAATTATTGAAGAAATCTTTTAATATTATTGGGAAACAATTTTGGTAAGAAAATATAAAAATAGAATCAGATTATGTATATAAGGTTAGCTGATTTCTTTCCTAAACTTTCTTTCCACTATTGCCTATATAAGCCTTCGGATTTCGTCTTTAAGGATCAGACAACCTTCAAAAAAATTATAAAATAAAGTTTTGCAATATATTTAGAGAAAAGAAAAATGAAGGCATCAACCACAACCATAGCTTTGTGCTTGTGCTACTCCTTTCTACTTTTGGTATTTATTTATCCGCACTTTTTCTTATTTATTTTATAATTATCAATATATATAAGAAGGATTTATTTTTGCAGGTACTTTAAATAACGTGAATGCTAGGTCTTTGATTTGCCAGAGTAGCAAGGATTGCATAAACCAGTGCGGTTCTCCTGGTTGTCCACCTCCTGCTTCATGCATTTGTGTCTCCGGAGAGTGTAATTGCGCCGATATAGAAGCTACTGTAGAATCCGTGTTTGGACCATTAATTGGTCATGTTTAAACAACGTATCAAATTTTTATTGAATTATTTTGCTATAATGCCACAATAAAAACAAATTATTATAATAAACAATATAAATTTTCTTCTCTTGAAATTTTGTTTACAAAAAATTTCATTTGTTAATTTTTGCTACTCAATTATGCAAATTATCGAAAGAATTTTAATTCGGTTAGTATCGGTAGCATTTTAAATGGAGAAAGATATGGATTTGAACTTGTTGAAACTTGAAACGCGTTTATCCTTTTATGTTGTGAAAGAATTAAGGATAGTTTTGAACTTTGTATAAAAATTATGCAAACTAAATAAACATTAATTAAATTTTATTTTAACCGACGACACAAGAATTGCCATCGATTTTTTGTCAAGGTTCCATCGATCACTTAATAAATTACCTTTTAAAAAAAAATAAAAATTCTTTAAAAAGATAATTTTTGGATCTGCGTCCAGATTAAAACAAGATTGAGTTCGATAGTTGATTATATATGAGAAAAGTTATAGCATTCTTGTAACCCCAGAAAAATTGTGTAGGAATTAGAAATAATTTTGAGCTATGTATAAAAAAATTTTGCAAACTAAATAAACATTAATTAAATTTTAATTTCAGAGCTAATCTTATTTTTACTTCTTGATATATTTAAATTAGAGTTATTTTTGGTTTAATCCCTACTTTAAAATTGGACATTTAATTTAATCTTAAAACTAAACCAAAATTTAAAATCTATTTAATCTATCGAAACCAAATTTTAACAAAATTGATTTGACGAAATTTGACAAAAAAGAAAAAAAATTTAGATTATCCTGATAACTCAAGTTTTATTGAAGTGTTTCACTGAGTCACCAAGACTTCAAGTAGATAGATTTTATCATGAGTTCCACGAATCGAGCCAATTTAAGAGGATTAAATGGGTCTCATTGACCAACCGACCTCTATAGGACAATTTGTGTGCATTTATCACGAGTTTTGATTCATGACTTGTGATATTTTCTCCCACCTATTCTCGCGACACCTTCGTCGCGTCCTAAAGATGACATTAGTTTGACTCAAATCATATCTTTTTCAATGTCTTGGCTATTTCTCCACTAATCTCTCTATCAGGTAGTTTCGTCTTTTGAAACATTTGTCTCGACTTATATCATTATTGTCGCCTAACTCGAATTTATTCATCTCTTGTGCATCTCGATCGAAATCGATACCTTGTTAATTACGCGTTGTATCAAATTTTAAAAATACAAATTTAAATTTTTTGAAAGTGGGTCTCGACCCGACCCAACCTTAGGATAACGTGGAGAAATGTGATTTTCATTTTCTGGATGCCCTCGTATTCACTTCTCTCTTATTAAAAATGTTGAATAAAAAAACACTTATAAAGTGTTAATTGGATAAAATTTTAAAATTTAATGGCGTAAACTTATGTACTACTTTATTTAACAAAAACTAAAACCTTATATACACTTAACAAGTGTTGATTGGATAATTTAAATTTTAAAAGTTAATGACTTTTAGCTTTTGTTTTTTTATATAATGTTTAAAACTACTCATAATTAATAATAATATTCATACCAACTAAATTAAAATTCAATCGATCATAAAAATAATTATTATTGAAAAAAATGAATTTGATAAGTAAATATAAAATGGAGTGGCATTTATGATGGTAAGATTAAAATTATTCAACGTATTTTTTAATTTTGGAAAGTAAATATTATTGGGAAGAATTTTGGGTACATTTTGGTAAGTATAAAATTATTCAGAAAATGACATTATCTAAATAAGATTGGCTAATTTCTTTCCTAAACTTTATCTTCACTGTTACCTATGTATATTAACCTTAGGATTTCAATTTTAAGGATCATAAAACCTAAAAGAAAGCTTTTCTTTTATTGTTAGAGCAGAAACAAGATGAAGCCATCAACCACAACTATAGTTTTGTTCCTCATCCTCTTCTTTTCTACTCTTTGTACGTATTTTTCCACACTTTTTCTTATTTAATTTCTAATTTTTTTAAAATAAGATTTTTGGTATCCGCTATTTCTAAGAATTTTTAATATATTTTTTCAGGTATTTTAAATAATGTGAATGCTAGATTTTTGACTTGCAAGAGTAGCAATGAATGCGTAAATCAGTGCGGTTCTCTCGATTGTCTACCTCCTACTACATGCGCTTGTGTCTCTGGAAAGTGTGATTGTGCCCATGTAGAAGTTATTATAAAATCCGTGTTTGGACCATTAAATGATCATATTTAAAGAACATATCGAAACTGATATAAGTGATAATTCAATTATTTACTAGAATGCCACAATAAAAACAAGTATAATAATAAACAAGATATATTTTCTCTTGCCAATTTGTTTTTTTCATTTGCTAATTAACAACAACAACAACAACAAAAAATTAGTGTTTATTTTGGACGAGGATGGCTTGCCAGCTCTGCCTATTGCCTAATTTTGGATTCGGCCTAACATTGGTGGAGTTGTTTTTTATGTCTACTCTTTTAACTTTGCTAGGCTCTTATTCTTCTCAGTGTTTTTTCTTTGTTGCTGATACTGTGATGCTTTTCTGGCAAAAAAAAAAAAAAAAAAACATTAATTAATTTTATTTGGCAAAAAAAACAAACAAACACACATTAATTAATTTTATTTTAATATTTGGGATTGAGCTATGATGTAATTAAAAAGCATTAAATTATTAAATACAAAATCAAATTACCATAAATTTGGAAGCAACATTGGAATCACCAAAAGGGATAGACAGGTTGCATGTTGGGGTAGAAGAATCCAAAGTTCTGCTCAACTCCGGCTCCCTTCAAGTCTTCATTGAACATCTCAAAGAAAAATGTGGGCATTAAATAGTCAGGCCTTCTCGGTGTCCCGTTCTGCGTCACATGATTCAGCAGGTTATGGTTGTAAGTTAGAGCATTGGCCACACTCGTGTAGGGCTCGTTTCCGACTGTTGGCCATCCGGTCTCGGCTACAGCGACTTTCACGTTGCCAAAGTTGATCTTTTCAAGTGCAGCATTGAAAGCATCAACCATGGCATCGAAGAGGTTGAAATATTGGAAGCTTCCATCCATCACCACTGGCGCAGTAGAAGTAAACGTGGCATATTCGGCAGATATATGAGAAGGATCCGATGAGTAGGGAAAGTAAGGGTATACATTGATCAGAAGGGGTGTATACTGTTGAGCCAGGATTGCAGCAATACCGGTCATAGTCTCCGTTATATCACTTCCGAAAGCACCAGCAGATGGAGGATACGAGGCTCCGAGGGCAGTTGAAGGGACTACGGTTGTGACCTTAACCGAGCTTAGCCCGGCCGAGGCAAGTGCATTTCGGATGTTGTTCATGGCAGCAGGGACATTTGAGCCTAATGGTCCTGGAATGACTTCGTTGCCTATGGTGATCCATCTGAATGTAACTTCACCCGCGTATGGGACGATGTTAGTGTTAACCCAAGCATTTGCTGAATCTTGGCTCGTTGCGAAGCTCGCTATGTCCTCATTTCTCGAACCGATCGTCACTGATATTCCCGATCCTCTTAATGCTTCGAGCACTTGAGGGTATGGCTGATAGATCCTAATATTATCAATTTGACTTCTTTTATAAAGATTAATTACATCATTGGGAGATGGAAGATTATCTCCATTTAATCCAAAGCAAACACCAATATCTCGACCGTCTGCAACATTAACATATCGATAATGATAACCCAAAATGGAATGAAAATTGAAGATTGAAGAAGGGTTTACCTGCTAGAGATAGCAATGGAATGAATAGCAGCAATGTTGAGACAAACAATTGGGCAAACTTTGGAACCATTTTCCCAATTTATTTTTTCTTGTTTTCCAATTCCAAAGAATTAAGATGATTTTCTCTAAGATGTTGGACTAAGAAATGTTAATTTAGTGGTGGTCTTCACTATGTTCATATGCCTACATTTATATATCCATTTTATAAATAAATGGAAATTACCTAAGAATATAATTCAACAAATGGAAATTTACTGCTGTCCTCTATTGTAAAAGGATCACAAAATCCAAATTCGCATAATATGAGAATTATTATATATTCCCTTCCCACAATGTCATTTACATGTCAAAATTATGTTATATCAATGATTGTGTTAATAATTTACAATAATTGAATTAAATTAAAATTTTATGAATAAAATTGTACAAAATCAAAGTTCATGTATACAATTGCACATTAAACCATAATTCATATATCCTCTTGGGATTTGTCCCTCTATGTTATGTTCTTTTTATATATTATGTAATTTATAACACAAAAATTAAATCTACAATAGTATATAATGAATAAAATTATTAAGGTGACTATATATAACATTTTAATAAATAAAAATATATAAAATTATTAATTAAAAAAATAATGTGGACGGACTTAAAATGGAGTTGGGTTAACCATTTACACATGTGGATGAACAAAATTTTATGTCCATATTTTAAATTGAACCGGATTTGAACAAACATATAATATGTTAATATCATACATAAGCCCATCCCGATCTAACCAATGAACACTTCTAATCCCAAGGAAGCGCTTATATAATAATTTTTGTTGCTTTCAAATTTCGTAACTTTGAATTAACATATATATTATAAGATTTTTGTCAAATGTACATTGAAAATAATGAATAAAATTATACGTTTTTTACATTTAATACAATGCTATTTTTATAAATAATATTTAGAAGAAAACCCTAAAAATGGGGAAAAATGTTTATTTACATATTATTTAACTAATAACTAATTTTTTTGAGAAGCTAATAATTAATTTTTAAACTATTAGAATTATTTCTCTCTCTATATATATGATTTTTAAGACTCATGCGATGTACAGATTAATTATATGTATTAAATATAATATATTAAATTTATTTTAAATTTTTAAAAAAATTATACATTTTCACAAATAATATAAAATAATATACCCTAAATATTGTATATTGTTGAACGTATTGATTGGTTGAATGAATGAAATCTTTTAGATAAATCTTTATCATGTTGTTGTTGGTTTTAAGCTCTTCAACTTTTTATGGTTAAAATTTACTATTAATCTTTGTATTGTCTAGAATTTTTTAATTTAGTCCTTGTAATTTAGTTTGATCAATTTTAGTTTCATACTAATTGACTTGGTCAATTGTAGTTTATGTACTTTTTAAATTTTGAAAATTTAATCTTGAATCAAATAGTAACAATTAAATTCGTTTTGGTTAAATTCAATTATTAGTCATGTACTATGCATACAATTACTAGTCTTTATACTTTTTTAATTTTGAAATTTCAATCTTGACACAAATAATAGTTGTTAATCTATTAATTAGATTTTTAGTAAGTAATATGTCAAAATAACAAGCTAACATGATATTTGCACATATGATGATATGTTTGCAACATCATATTTTTGAAATAGAAGAACTTAATGAATTTAACAGTTAGGAAAGGAATCTTAAATTTTGAAAAGTGCAAAAACAAAAAATGTCCAAATTAAAATACAAGGACTAAATTCGCAACTTTCTTAAAGTACATGGACTAATAACAAATTTTAACCCTTTTTTTATTAATTTTAAACAACTCGTAAAGTTTTCTGTACATCTCAACTTTGCACTCATCGAAATGAAATAAAATCAAATTAATACTCTTATAAATAGAGAAACTATATATATATGTATTGAATTGCATTTTACCCCTCCTAAATGAAAAAATTTCTGTTCAGTCCTCTTATAAATAAAAAAAATTATTTACTCCTTTTAAAAATTATGAAATTATAAATTAATAGATAATAAATTTATATTTTGATCTATAAAAAAATATAATTAAATTCATACCCCTGCAAAAAAAAAAATTTTGGATTCACCCTTGTAAGTATAGGCTTAATGTATTTTTGGGTGGTCGATGGAATTGGTGCATGTTGCGTCCATGCTTTGATAGGGAAGTGTTGGAAGGTAGGAATAAATGCTTATGGAAAATTAGGGTCTGAGGCAGATTCTGAGTGAGGGAAGCCTACAGAAATCTAGTCTAAATAGATATTGGTTCAGCTAGTTTTGCGTGGAAAGTCGTGTGGGAGAATGATTTACCCCCGAGAATAATACATTTTCTATGGTTGGTTATGAGACAAAGGCTCTTAACAAATCAAGAAAGGGCTGGGAGAGGTCTGACTGATGAAACAGGTTGCTCCATTTGTGGTATCACTGTTATCATTGATTTTATTGTGACTGAGATTCATTATTAATCCCATATTTGAGACTCAACAGGATTAATACATGCGAAAGTACCTGAATTTGGTAGCTTATGCCTGCTAGGCATCTATTTTCTTTTACTTAAATTTGAAAATCGTAAGTTAACTTGATATTTCCTTTAGATTCCTCATTAATATTGTTAAAGTACGTTAATGTGGCACTGACGACCAATAACATAGTACCACGTGGTAGCCTCACATTTTGACATTTTAAAAATATCAACACAAACCGAAATTTGAACCCCAAAGTATGATCAAGTATTCATCTTCTCTAGAAATAGCTCGAGTTCAAATCGTTGTTGTATAAAAGAACAAAAATCCAAATATTTTTAATTGTCTCGATACAAGAATCAACTAAGAGATATATTACAACTAAAAATACAAGTCCAACATCACTTTGCTAGGAAATTGGGTCTTGGGATATAACATATTTCTAGGAAATTGCTCGATTTTTTACGTAAAACTTTGGGACATTTTAGATGGTTTTAAGCTCACCCAAAGAAGAGGTCATGACAATGTGATTATTCAGTCAAACAATTTAAAGGCTATTAAGGTCATATAAAAAAGTGATTCGAGTACTTTTAACTTTGCCCTAATAAGACGGATTCATCACATATTGTCTCAAGAAGGTCAATGGATATTAAGATACATACCTAGGGAGCTTAATCAATGCATGGATTGCTTAGCTAAGTTGGCTTTCGCAAAAAAATGAGGACTTACTATTGTTTGATTTCCCTCCTAAGGAAGCATTAGAATTTCTTGAAGCAGATAAGAAAAGGGGTGTTTTTAACCCTCAATCAATCTTAATGAAATTCATTATTAGGCTAGTTTTTATTCACAAAAAAAAAAAAATGCAAGTCCAACATCAAAAAATTCTCGATCATTCTACGCAAAAAAAAAAATTCAATAATCAAGTCCCTGCAACTATTGTAACTAATAGTTCCGTATGTTTAATATTTTAAGGTTGATTATCACAATTTTTTTTTTTCTGAATTACAAGGCAAAATCCAAACAACAAACGCGACTCAAATTCAGATCACACTTAAAACTGTGAACACCCTAATCATTAAGCCATCATATGGGATTTGATTATCACATAATGTTAATCTTATTAAATCAAATAATCTATTTCAGATTTTTTTAGAATATTTTTTTAATTTGGAAAGTAATTATTATTAAAAAATGAATTTGGTTAGTAAATAAAAATAGAATCTGATAAGTATAAAATTATTAAAAAAAAGGACATTACCTAAATAAGATTGGCTAATTTCTATCCTAAACTTTCTCTTCACTATTGCCTATATAAACCTTAGGATTTCAATTTTAAAGATCATAAACCCTAAGAACAAATTATACGAAAGAAAGCTTTTGTAATATTGTTAGAGCAGAAACAAAAATGAAGCCATCAACCACAACTATAGTGTTGTTCCTCATCCTCTTCCTTTCTACTCTTTGTATGTATTTATCCACTCTTTTTCTTATTTAATTTATTTATTTTAAAATAAGATTTTTGGCATCTAAAATGATCAAGAATCACTAAGAATTAAATTAATATTTCTAATATTTTTGTAGGTACTTTAAATAATGTGAATGCTAGGTCTTCGATTTGCACGAGCAGTAAAGATTGCATAAATCAGTGTGGTTCTAGTTGTCCAGCTCCTTCTACATGCGATTGCGTCTCTGGAAGTTGTACTTGCACCAATGTAGAAGATTCTGTAAAATCCGTGTTTAGACCGCTAAATGATCCTATTTAAAGAACATATCAAAATTAGTATAAGTTATAATTGAATTATTTGATATAATGTCACAATAAAAATAAGTTATTATAATAATAAACAATATACATTCTCTTCTCTTGACAATTTTTCTTGTTAATTTTTTTCCGAAAAAATTTATTTATTAATTTTTGCGGCTCAATTTATCTTCTTTTTAGAGAAAGTACGTATTGGTAACTAAATTAACAAAAATACAAATATCATGAAAAAATTTATTTACCATCACCAATTTTAACCCAATTAATTATGCAAATTAAACAAACATTAATTAATTTTATTTTAATATTTGGGATTGAGCCCATTTTATTTTTACTTGCTTGAAGATATAATGAGGATTTGCTAAGACTGCTTGTTCTAACCCATATCCCTTTTCTTCCTTTGGACTAATCTCTTTTCATAGACTTTGTTCTTTGAGCTATGGTGTAATTAAAAAGCATTAAATTATTAATTACAAAATTAAATTATCATATAATGCCTAGGGTTAGCCTATAGTTTGCTTCTGAATTGATTTAAGAGTATCTAATTGGTAATTTTTTTTTTAAAAAAGTATATTTTTTAATTTATTTATCACGTGTCATATTGAGAAGTTATCACGTATCATTATAGGATTGATTATCAGTGTTACATTAGCAAAATTAACAGTGTTAGTGTAGAAATATCAATCTTGGTGACAAAATATAAATTTAGATGGTAAATTACATATTAATCATTTTAATATTTTTTTTAATTTTTAATCTATTTTTATAAAATTTTCTGAATTTTTTAAAATTTAAAAAATAATAAATTGTTGATGTGGCATCTACGTGACAGTTTATGTGTATGTTACATTAACAAGGTTAACAAATGTTAAATTTTTCATTTATTTTGAAATGATTTGATAAATTACAAAAAAAGCGAAAATAACTTCTTTTTTTTTTTTTTTATATAAAATTGAATGGGTAAATAAATTATAATGCCTGCGTGAATTGATTAAAAGAATTGGTGACTTGCTTCTTTACATATGTTTTCCTGGGAAGAAGCAATATGAGAAATATCAGTGTTGAAAATATAGAGAAAATCTATGGATTTGTGTCGAAGCAATTGGCATGCTAACTCAATAGGTAAACTCTTTGTGGGGCGTCATTCACGAAGTTGAGAGTTTAGAAAGGGAGCTGAAATGGATGCAAGGCTTCTTAAAAAGTGGCTGATGCAACAATTAATGAGGTGGTGCGTTCCTATGTTACTGAGATCAGAGAGTTGGCTTACGATGTCTAAGATGTGATGATGGAGAGTTTTTTCCTCAAAGTTGCATCAGAAAGAGGGATGCTTGCTCTGCCGAACCAAGTTTGAATAGAGAAAATTAGAGTCAAAATCAGAGAATTGACTCGATAACTGGATACATGACGTACTAAAGTTAGGGGATAATAGAGAAGGATCAAGTTCTTCAACTCGAAGTTGAGAATCAAAACGATCTTATCTTCATATCATCGATGAGAATGTTGTTGGATTGGATGTTGACGAAACTCATGGCACCAAGATTGTTTTAATATGTGGAATAGGTGGTCTAGAAAAGATCACTTGTCGAGAAAATATATAGGCATAGCGAAGTCATTAGTCATTTCAAGTACTTAATTTGGTATATGTTTCCCAATGTTTGAGAAGATATTCTGTCTAATTTTAAAACTTTAGATAAAGATGATAGGAAGAAAATGGAGGAAGAATTAGCATAGAAGTTGTTTACTTTCACAGAGGATAAAAAGTGTTTGGTGATAATTACTGATATTTGAAGCATTAAGGTTTTGGATACTCTAAAATCTGCATTTCCTATTCAAAGCAACAATAGCACGATATTGTTCAGCTCTCGAAATAAAGAGATATTTTCACATGCTGACCCAAAAGATTACGTAAGTTGTAGCGTCTGAACAAAGTTGAGAATTATTTCAAAAGATTGTATTTCCTCAAGTTGATTCTACAGGTAATTTATTTTAAATTCATGATATAGCAAAATTTTACTCTATTTTCTAAATTTATTTTTCATTTTTTTAAAACTTTTCTTCCGACAATATTTAAAAATTTTAAAACATCAAAATTTTAACATAAACTAGATCTATGATACACCCATAAGATGGGTGAAAAAATTTATGTAATAGATGTATTTTTTAAAAATTCACATAAAAATTAATTGTTTCTTTGATTATAATGGTAAAATTAATTACTCTCGACAAATAAATTATATTATTAAATTGGTAAATTTATCTATAAATTATATTTACGTGTGTAACATAAACTATGGTATACTATATGTCGATAATGACAATAGAAACGATCGAAAAATAATAAGAAAGAAAATAAAAACACGTAAATTTTATGTGAAAAACCTTTCTCGAAAAAACCACGGACAGAGAAAAAAAAAATTCATCAATATTGAAAAACAATAATATAAAAAAGTTTCACTACACTTATTTTAAGGGTTAAAAACCCCGTTATAATCAATATACTCGTATACGAATTCAACTTGTGCGACATATCCTCAATCCTAATTCAATCTCAACATACACATTTTTTTTTCAATTCTAGAGAGTAACTAAGTTTGTTTTTCTTACAGTAAAACGACAGTTGAATTCAGTTTTTGTTCATCAATCAACCCAAGTTTCGAAAGTAAACAATTTAAGCATACAAAAATGGCTATCCATAAACAAAAAAATAAAAATAAAAAATTTGAGGTACAATTGAGTAATTCATGTAAAAAAATGAGCAAGGACATGTATATATAGAACATGACTGGTATTTTCACAGGCATAATCGGCTTGTATGGGAAAAAGGAAAGAACGAAGGAATGTCATTGAACCGATTCACCTTAGCGTAAAGAATGTCGGATCAAGGGAACTGGAATGAGCCTCCGATTTGGTTAGTACCAGACGGGGGATTTATTGCGACCCAAAGGAGGGATATGGTAATGGCAATAAGACCTGACCATACAAAAACGATGGTAGGCGTACGCCCTCTCCTTCCCATAAGCCCTTTTGCGAAGGGATACAGATGAGCCAAAACCCAAAAGCTGAAGAAAACTCCACCGAGCAGACGGCTCCACTGAGGTATGACGCTGTAAACTGTTCGGCTAAACCCGACTGCTATCGCTATTAAGTTGACCATCATGATTGTTATCGGCGGTATCATAAGGGACGTCCATTTGACAATGTAGAGATCAGCAAACTCATCATCCAAATCGTCTCCCACGGATTTTGATGTCAAAGTGAACGAAATCTCAATCCCAGCAATCACTTTCAATAGCCCTTGAAGCACAGCAGCAAGATGGGCACTTGTGCCCCCAATCAACCAAAACTGCTCGTTTCTCCACCATTCTTCTAACTCAATGCCAGACCACTTGATTTCTAGCACGGCCAGCAAACAAAGAGTTACCGTAATGATGAAGAGGTATGTAAGGAAAGTGACATTGAGGGTCCGCACGATGAACTGCCCGGAGAAGAGGGAAAGTGCGGGAAGGAAGCAGTAGACAATCAGGAAAATCGAGGTGAAGGGGTAGATTCCGACGTTTAGATACGCAATCCTCTGCAATAACTTCATTCGTGGACTGGCAAGCAAAGCATTGTTACGGGAAAAGAAGATCTCGACAGAGCCAGTAGCCCAACGCAGGACTTGGTGAAGTCGGTCAGTGAGATTGATGGGAGCGGTTCCACGGAAAGCATCACGTTTGGTCACACAATAAACTGATTTCCATCCTCTGTTGTGCATTCTATATCCAGTGACCACATCTTCAGTAACGGAACCATAAATCCACCCGACACGCTGGCCCCACTCGGTCTTGTCCTCGTACCAGCACGAAATAACACTGATTGCTTCAGCAACAGTTGAGGCATCTAGAAGTTCACGAGGAATTTTTAAAGCACCAGGCGGGCGCCCATTCTTCACAGCTGGATGATCTGCAAGGGGACGACCTTGAAACTCTGCCACTGGAATTGAATCAATGAGAAATGTTGAGTTCCCGAACCGCTTCGGAAGCAATGAGAGGTTCATCTCTTCATCATCAGAATCACCCATTCTCAGCACACGATTCTCCTCCGGGGTGTGTGCCATTGAAGAATGCTTCCTGCTATGACCAAAGCAGCAACTGCAGCAACCGGCATGGTGTTCTTTTGATCGAGGTGGGTCAAAGCCATAAAGTGCAATCCTTCGAAAGAGGCATCCAGTTCCGACATAGACAGGACCCATAAGACCATCAAGAGCTCTCATGTTCACATCGAAGAAAACAGTATTGTGATTGGCATATCGATCCGAAGGGTCAATACCCTCGAACCTCTGAGGGAACTGTACATAACAAAGGCGGTCACCTCCTCGATCCATCATGAAACACATGCCTTCCCTCATTGCCTGAGAGTTGTAGATATAGTGGTCACAGTCGAGGTTCAGGATAAATGGACCATTTGACATAATTGCAGACGCCCGAACCAGAGCATTCATGGCACCTGCCTTCTTATTGTGATCATAGCCTGGGCGCTTCTCACGAGAAACATAAACAAGCAAGGGGAGACGAATATCAACATCAGTGAGATCAATTAGCCCATCCTCATCAGTTCCATGTAGTGGTTCATCACTTGGAGGTTTCAACATCACCTGTATTATACCAGCATGGTCACCCCGAGAGTGATCAGTTGATGGATTCAACCAAGTCCCAGGCCAATGAGTTCCATCAGCCATCCATGTCGCTTTCGGGATTTTCAAACTGTCTATAGGTTCGTCCCCTCTGTTCTCTCTCTGAAGCTTCATTGCCTTGATTTCCTCCCTTGCATGGAAGGCATCGGATCTACGGCGAATGGAGTCTGGCAAACCATTGATACGGACCTTGAATTCATCATATTCACGTTTAACTCGCCGTCGGTCCTTAACAAAATCTGGTTTGACTTTATTCTTGTAAGGATCCCTCTTCAAATTGAAGTAAGATTCCGGATTCCTAGGTTCAATATCATGTTTACGACAAAAAGGAACCCATACATTAGCAAAACTCGCTGCTTCAGCCATAGCCTCGAACGTTAAAAGTGCTCCACCGTCATCAGAAACATAACAAGCAAGTTTTTCAACGGGGTAGTTGGCGGCTAGAATTGACAAGATAGTGTTTGCAGTGACAAGAGGTGGTTCTTTCTCAGGATCTGCAGTAGAGACAAATACATCGATTCCTGGAAGGTCAGACTTTCCAGTAGGGTTGCTAGGACTTGGTGTTTCAAATTTTTCCTTCAGCACATTAAGGTCCGTAGCACGATTAATTGGACAGAGCTTGGGCAGTTGGTCGAGAAGCCATGAAAAAGCAAACCAAATTTCACAAACCACAGACATTCCCCATAACCATATCGCATCTTTGTTCGGATTGGTGACCCTCCAAGCCAAAAACAAGCCAAGGACAACAACTCGTATAAATATTAAAAGCCTGCAAGCATAATATGACATTGCAAGCAAAGTTAAGGTAATGACGGAAGACCAACAACAATGATACAGATATTCAAAGATGCGACATTGTGAAGAAATATAACATGTTCGATGATCTAGAAATGGAGACAATACCGATATGGACTCAGAATGGCTGCTGGTATTTTTAATTTCCGAGTGAGAGGCCTCCACGGTTTGTTCATCAACTCTGTTGGCTCAACAGCTTCATCATCGTCTCCATTCCCTAGGTTACCATCCTTTGGCCATATAGCATTGCCATAACCATAAGTCCCTCTAGTCTCAAACAACCACCGATTGTGATCGAAGTCTCCAGTTTGACTCCTCATCAGGGCCAACTTTGTTGACTTCATTAAAGACAATCTCCTCTCCATTTTGGACATTGTACTCGGAGGAGGTAGTGGAAGTGGCCTTGTATTACTATCCACAGCTGTTTCATCGAGATCCGTGTTCTTATATGGCTCCTTACATCCAGGGCATATTCCACCCCCAGTTTTCACCGCATCAATGTAACAATCCCGACAGATTTTGAAATCACACTCACAAGGGAGAATATCTAGACCGCGTTCATCGCTCATCACCTTTGCATCACACCCAGGAACTGCACACGAAGATCCCTTTGCACCAGCCATCTGGGGATGGCTTGTTTCGGACTCGATCACCTTGTCCATAAGATGAGCTCGTGTAACACTATTGAATCCGCCGGTAAAAAGTGAATTCGACACATATTGCTCTTCAACCTTCTGAGAAATAGAAGGGTCCATCGGTTGATTGTCTGGGGTGGTCGGTATATGCACCGTATAGTTCATGAAATCACTACCACAAAGCTCACTGTCGAGATCATCCCTCGAGTAGCTCACGTATCGACCCGAGGAAGTTCTCCGCGCAAACGTCAATGTTGGAGGCACCGGAGGCTTACATGACTCAGCTGCATCCGATGAAATCGATAAAGATGACCGACTCCCTTTGAAGGACCTCGATGCCATCCTTTTAGTACTAACAGAGAATTATCCCAAAAAATCCTGAATTTCCATAATTCGACATATTATTACTATAAGCACTAATAAAGATTTTACTCAAATATGCAAATTTCAACAATTGATAGTAAAAAGAAGTCAAAATCAGCAAACAAATGGAATAACTAAATCTTTTTTTTCCTTAGTTTCCCACAGTTTCTTAGCAACCAAACAGGTCTCACATAACACTAAATATACACAGAGGAAGTAAAGAAACACAAATAAGCATACCTGAAAACTAAAACTAAAACTAAAACTTCAAGTTCAAGTTTAACCTCACAAAAAAATACCCTATATCCAAAACCTCATAATTTCCCTCTCTTTCTCTCTCATTTTCCGATCAACCAAACAAAAAGGTTTCAAAGAAACAAAAAAAAAAAAACCAATTTTCCTTAAAGGAAGAAAAAGATCAAAACATGACTAAAAACAAAGCAAAAAAACTGATCTTTGACATAGCATTAGCAACACCAACATGATAAAACCTCACCTTTTATACTTTCTGTCAACTTACAAAAAAAAACACTTGAAAATCTTTATAAGAAAAAGGGATATTATTTAAAACCCTTTTTTTGTCCAATCTTGACATAGCCTTATCAAAACCCTGAACAATTCAAACTGTTCATATTATATGATTCTCTTGAGTTGTTGGTCTCCAACTGTTGCCTGTTAAACCTTTGTAAGAAAAAAAAAATAGAAAAAGAGACCAAGTCGTGAGAAGCAAAACTACAAGCACTAAGATATCACGACTGGTCGAGTCTACGGTTATTTGAAGGCATGAAATCAGAAAAGAGCGTGTCTTTTTGTATATGGTAAGGATGAGTTGGGATTCATTTTTGTAAAAAAAAGAAGGGAAATTTCTTTATAAATGGGTTTTTTTTAAATTGGAAGTGGTGAAGTGAAGGGGAAGAGAACGTGTGAAAGGATCATGAACGTTTATGAGTAGGTCATTGCCGGCCTACCATCATCTTATTTTTTATTTTTTTTAATATAAATTAAATTAATATTTTCGAATTCTCAAAAAAAATTGTCATAATTTTTTTATATATATATCAACACTTCGATCTGTATTTAATGCTGATAAAAAGGAATCTGTATTTCATGGGATTTGTTGATGATTTTTGGAATTGAATATGGAATTGAATTGGTGATATTATCGATTTTTGGTTTGATATCGATTAAATAAATTATTAAATTTATAATTATTATAATATATCTTTAAAAAAATATAAAATCGAAATTGATATATAAATTCGTAGGTCAATTAGTTTTTATTATTATTTTGAATTGATATATCAATTTATTTTCGATCAGATCAATCTAATCGATTGAATGTATTGAATAAATTTATTAATATTTTCCTTAGTAATTATTTATTACACTATATTTTGGGTATTTATATTATGAATATCATATGACATTTGTTAAAATACGGTAGAAAATATAAAATTTATATAAAATGCATTAAATTTTATATGATATAAAATTATAATTTTTAAATATTTTAAATTATAACATAAATTATATAATACAATCACTGTTATTATTATTATCGAGTTTTGGGCAAGGGCTTTGGTTTTGGACAAGAGATGAGACAAAGTGGTTTGCTCTTTTATGACCGAAAAGGAGAGAAAGATAAGTAAAGAATTTTTCCCATCTTTCTTAATTTCGATAATAAGTAAAATTATCTCTTTTAAAAAATTTGAAATAATTTAATCTCTTTCCATTATGAAAGTATTTAAGAATAATTAATTGTAATATTATTTTTTTTGTTAATTTTATATATTTTTAATTGGTACAACAATAAATTTATCTCTCAAAATTTACATATTTTACTTAATTATATATATATACATACTTTAAGCCAAAAATCCAACAAGTGACTCTAATAGTTAAGGGAATGATATTCATCTTAAGAGATCCGGATTCGAGCATTTGTGTGTGCAAGGTGTATGCACTGTTAAAATGTTAAGAAAGTATAAATAGATACTATCATATAATTACATCAATATATTCAAAAAAAAAAATATATATATATATATAGCCAAAGTTTAATTTATATATTATTTTTAAAATTTTATACATCTTTTAAAATCAGGACAAAATTAATAGAATATATGTACATTGAGGAATTAATTTGTTTATGTATCAATTAAAATAATGTACAATTGATGAAAAACATTAATTTTCGTGGTTAAATTATTTCAATTTTTTTAAATAAACAAATTTAAATTTAGAGGAACCGAATAAATTTAAAATAAATATAAAAAAACACAAATTCATTAAATTTAGGAGTATGGTGGGAATTTTTCTTACTTTTTTAATTTACTCTTCTTTCTTTTATGGCCAAAATAATAAAGAAATGGCATTTGTTTATTATCATTTGGTACTTCTTGTTATGATTTGAGTTTTGAATTTTGGGGGGGTTTAGGTGTTGGTTTTGGAAAAAAAGTGGAAACGTGGGGTTCGCTGTTTTATTGACCGGAAGGGGGGAGAAAACGAGTAAAACGAATAGTTGATCATTAATATTAGTATGAGGGATATTATGGGAATTTTCGGTAGAAGACAATAGTAAAGGGTAATGATGACATTTTGTCAAATGGAAATCTTCTTTTTTCAAAAATGTTCATACCAACTCCAAACTCACATTTTCCATCATTGTTTGTTTGATATTCCCTTTCGTCTTGAGTCGGATTTTATTTTTTGTGATCCAACTTTTTTGTCCTTCCCACGAGAGATGATGATTGAAAAAGAAATTTTTTATTAAGAAGAAACTGAAATTAATATATATGTGGATCGAGTCTTGATATCGGTATTGTTGTTAGTGCAAAAAAACGTGAATTTAAGTGCTTTGAAACGTATTATCTTTTTATTTAAAGACTAAAAAGACATTATGAATAATTTTTTATATTGTATTAAGAAAGCAAACATTAAGAATAGTGATACTCACGCTACACTCGTATGAAAATAAGTTAATATGTGATATTTGAGTGTGTTTGATAAAGTTTAAAATGTGTTCCAAGTTTTTGTATATTTAAAATTTAGTCCTTTTATTTTTATTTCTAAAAGTTTGTCTTTTTATTTTTTATATTTTAAAATTCGGATTCACTTGTTAAAATTTTTGAAATAACAAAAATTCTTTAGTAGCCTTGTAACAAAAAATAATACTATAATAAGCCTAGATTTAACAATTAAACCTGTATTTTTAAATCTAAAAAGTAAAACTAAATTTCTTGAAATGAAAAGAATTTCCAAATACATAAAGAGTATAAGGACTCGAAGTACATTTTAATCTATTTAAACCTTCCATTTCAATGAAAAAAAAGAAATTTTCAAAATTCAAAATTTTTAATGAAATTTTAATGAATACAAAATTTTCAACAAATCGGTTGAATAAGTGAATAGATAGTTATAACTTGATGAAAATATTAAGCTGCTTCTTATTTTTAATTAAAAAAATCATGTTTCGAATAAATGATCTTTTCTTTTAAAATAAAGCATTAAAATTATTATATTTAATTTTTTGTACCATTTGTAAATTTGAAATTTAATTCAGGTAGACTTGTTCTTAAAAATTCAATCCCTTTAATTTCAATTTTTAAAATTTAAATTTAAATGTTAATATCGTTAAAATTATTTGCTGAATTCAAGTTAATGACAAACATTGCTTCTTCTTTTTTTTTTGTTAAATTATAATGTGAATAATTTTTCCATAATATCACAAGTCAATCAAAAATAAACTCAATTAATAGATAATTAAAATTCATATTTTGACAATGTAATAAAAAATATTATGAAATTATTTGACTTTTACACTTTCATATAAAATTTATAATAATAAAAAATTAACCGACAAATTTAAAAATAATAAATTCTAAACCTGACATCATGATATTTAAAGATAAAACTTTACCATTTTAATAATCTTTTATTAAGTAGAATGCAGAGATGATCACCAAACTTTTAAAAATTTTCATTTTACACAATCTTCTATCAGGTGCTCCGATTCTAGGGATACTCCAATATCCTTAGTTCTTCATTCCATTCTTGCAAAAACTAAAGGTATGAACATACATTTCGAAACTAGAGCTACTTTGTTTCAAATCGGTTAAATTAAAACCAAACCAACAAAGAAAAATATAAGGACCCCAAACAACTTGACAGCTTCTGTCTTAAAATTTTAATCAATGCCCCTAATCTCTCTACCACTAAAGCCCCGTTCAGCAACCGGTTTAAAAAGAACTTTTCACTAAACAAGTCCTTTTGGATTGAAGAATTAATGAACAACCCTGATTTAGTTGCTTTTTTTTTTTTTACTTTTCAAACTAATTTAAGGGTCCATTAAAAAAGTTGAAAATTTTACCGGTAGCAGCCCAAACGTACCTTTTCAGCCTTACACGGGGGGCACCAGTTTCTTCTTTCTTCTTTTCTTCCATAATTTTTATGCTCACTTTTTTTTTCCTTCCTTCTCCCCTTCCATTTTCTTCCTTTCTTCCATTTCGAAGCTGTTTTTTTTTTTATAAACTTTTCTCTTCTTTCATCTTCTTCAGCTCCAACGGGTAGCTGCTGTGATTCTTCTGTGCACCCATCATCTCCTCCTTCGGTAAGTGCTACGGTTATCTTGTGCTTCCTTCCCCCTTCTTTGATGAAATGGTTGTAATAAATAAATTTGTTGCTTGGGGGTTTGCTGAGACTATCTGCTTTGGCAAAGGGATTGTACGATTTTAGGACTTTTTTTGTGGTCATAACTCACATCCATGACTACTTTTGGTTCCCCCTTCAATGCACCATTTTTTACTTCTTTCTGCTACTTTTTGTTTTCTTTAAAGATAATATATAAAGTCAAAGGTTTTATGATAGTGGTCGTGACAGTCAAGGTTTTATTAGTTCACCTGCAAGCTTTTTTAAACAGTAGGAGTAGATGTATATCATGGCTATTTCCTCTTTTTCGATGTTATAGACTGCTGGTGTTCACCCCTTACATAATGAACAGCCATGATAATGGAGGGAAACCGGCAGGAAATGTCAGTAAAGGAAAACACTTTTACATGCTAAATTTTCCATCAATATCCAATTGTGAGCTTTGAATTGTATTTTGCTGTGTTGCTTGATACATGTTAGCTTGCTTACACATTATGTTTACAGTTGTATTTGTCTAATCTTGCAGGGTGAGTACAGGGGCACTTTCACGCTTAATACGACTGGATGATTCTCTTTCGAAGGCAGCAAACGGGTTGAGGACGTCCAAGGTAGAACACTTGACCATGATAAAAGCTACGATTTTAGCTTGTTTTGCTCTGTGAACTAAAAAAAGGGGACACACTTGGTTATCATTTTTGCTCCATTCCAATTTTTCCCCAATTAGTTTTTTATCAACAGATTATCTTGTTTCATAGTGCGTCTTACTGCATTCTCACTTTCTAAACATTGCCTTTTGATTGGTTTAAAGTACTTGGGAGGTCCTGGATCAAATTAGTCTCTCTATTATTAAATGGACCAATTTAATCCACCTTCCTGCATTAAATTTGTTCTCTATATATTGTTTTTGTGAACGTATTATTTATTAGAATTTCTTTGTCATCCAGGGAAGTTCCTCTGGTTTTTCTGTTTCTAAAATTTGTACTTAAAATAAGATGACTGAAAATCATTTTATGAGCAGAATTTGAATTGTTGAGGGTCAGCTCAAGTCTGAAATATGTTCACTGTGCTAATTTGGTCTTCATGTCCTCCTTTGTGCTTTGATCATCTATCAGTAATGTTAATTTCTAGACAAAGTCTTTTTTTTGTTGTCTCATGCAACTGAAGTTGTATGTATCCATTTCTTAGTATATATCTTGTTTTGCTTCTGAATAAGACATAAATGTTACCCCAATTGAAGCTATACTAGCTTTTGAAGCATATTTCCAGCAGTCAAAGTGAAATGTTATGTTAATAGAACTAGCTATCAGCAGTACAAATGATTTTATTTTGTCACTGTTGTACAGGAAACAGATTGATGGTCCTTCGCCTATCGGAGCACCAACTTCTCCAACTCTATAGTTTCACCATCTAAGGGTAATTTTTTGCTCGTATACTTCTGGTTATTTTATGCCACTTTTAGTCATTATATATCAATTTATCTCGTGATAAAATTTTATTTCATCAGTTTGAGACGGATAATGATTTAGTCATAATATCAATGGTTTTGTCAATGTAGTTCATATCTAATCATGCTGACTTGTTTATTGTTTTTTTTTTTTTGGTTGAATGGACGTTTAACTTTTTGTTGCTTGAATGTTGTTCGGTTGAATTAATTGCTTAAATATTTTTTGATGCAATTCGAGATCCAAAATACAAATTTTCGCATCCACCAAATGGTAAGCTATTTCATTTATTTTTTTAAAATAATAAAGTATAAGTTTTTTAATTGATAATTTAAAAAATAAATAATTCTTAAATTAATTGTTTGTTATATTATGATATGTAAGAAAATATTATATTGTTGATTTTAGATATCCTCAAATGAAAGATTATCTTGGACCATATAGAAATCAACGATATTATTTACTTGACTTTCGTAGAGGTAAACTGATAGCTGGTAAAGAGAAGATATTCAACCATTCACATTCATCATTATGCAATGTCATTGAACGAACTTCTGGTGTTCTGAAAAAAAAATGGTTAATTTTAAGGGATATGCCAAGTTATAGTTTTGAAAAACAAACGATGATCGTTGTTGTTATAATGATGATACACAATTTTATCCAAAAACATGTCGGTCAAAATGATACAAATTTTATGGAATACGAAAATATTAACAAGGCATATGAGGATATTATTGAATCAAAAGATATGTATGATGGAGAAAGTGATGATGATGATGGTTGTGAATCAAACAATTCAAATAGTCTTGAAATGGAATTGACAAGAGATGTTATAGCTTCTAATTTAATGAATTCACTTTGAATTGCAAATACTAATGTAAAATTTTTGATGATATATTTGGTATATAAATATTACCCCTTTTTGAAACTTTAATCCAAATGCATGTAATATTTTAATTGGTTAAGTTTATATTTTTTATATTATGTTAATATCTAATATGAGTTATATATTTAAATTAAATTTTAAAATAAAATAATACAAATGTATTAAAACCATTAATTAAAAATTAAAAAATATTTTATAAAATAATACAACTGTACTAATATTTAAATATAAATATTTAATGATTATATTTAAATATTTAAAATATAATTTATAAAATCTAATTAAATTTTTAAATAATTAATATTAATTACTTAGAAATATTTAAAATTAATATTTCATATATTATAATATTAAAAATAAATTATAATAAATTATTTTTATATTCTTATTAAAATATCATAATATTAACTATTATGAATATTATTTAAATATATAATTATTACTTTACAATATCATATCTAAAATAATATTTCATTTCACAAAAATATTTTTTAATAATAATACTAAACAATCAAATCTTTAATCAAACTTTTTAAAAATATTTTTCAAAAAAGTTTTTCCATCATAAATTTTAAAAATAATGCTAAACTAATTAGTGTCAGCTCGGAACTCACCAGCTTTCGCATCACTATTGCTTATCCTGATTTCACTCATTGCGGTTCCATCCAACTGTCAAACCTCCCTAAAAGAACACAAACAGGTGGCTGTTGTTGTCCCCAATTTCTAGGGTTATTAAAGGATTAAACCTCATTTATATTAAAAAGATTGGGTACTAAAATGATAAAATCTTATTTTTCTTAAATTATGTGAAAAATAAAAAATTTTAACAATAATACTACAACGAAATGACCAAAATATCTAAGTAACATGAGTGCCTAAATTACAAGCTCTTTTTCCCGATTGCCTAAAATGAAAACTTTCGAAAATTTGATCACCGTTTTGTGTAGTTTACCTTTTTTTATAAATATTTTTTATGTAACTTTTTTCATTGTATCATAATTTAGTATAATAATAACAAATTATTGACACATAGAGAAAGATTATAATCAAGTACACTAATCGTAAAAAGTAGTATTTTTACGAGCAAAGCTAAAACGAAGTTAAAATAATGACATTCAAAATCATTAGTATTGTATTATAAATTACATAAAAATGATTGATTTTTAAGTACTCCTATGATATTTCAATGAATGACTTAATCACATGCATTTATATTGTATATATATTCATCCCTCTATTCGTGCAACCATTTGCAATGAACAAAAGCCAAAATGTTACTTTGGGTAATCAAAAAGGTGTTGTTCTTGCAAATTCAGGAAATCATGAATTCTTCATGATTCTAACAACAGCCACAAAATGAGATCAATCAATTGAAAGGATTGGGATGGGTACCGTTGGATCGCCTGCAATCACAAGTGCAGACACTTCTTGATTCTTTAACCACGCGCTGCGATCTCCGAGTATGAAGCTTGATGTTCACCAATTTACCAGCCATCTGTTGCAAACAAGAAATGCAAGGTAAATCACAAGTTCAAAAACTTGTTAATCATTTGAACATTACATTTTCATGCATTTCCACCAGCTTTTACAAGGAAGATGACTCTAATGAGAAGCACAATTACTCTCTCAATATCCAATGAGAAACACAATTACTCTCTCAATAGAATCATAGCCATAAAATAAACTAAAACTAGTATGCAGCATGCATAGACAATGTCATCATTCTTATCATCCATGCATGTCTGTTAGTAACATAATCCAACATCTAATAAGTTTCTATACCCATCTTCTTTTATTGATTTTCTATCTTTTTATCCTATTCTATTTCTGTTCACAATTTCACAGTCCTGCCTTATACTAAAAGGATCATCTCTGTACAAGCAAACCAATTTCAACGACCTATGTAACGATGTGGTACTGACCATGAAGGAGAATTTCCCTTTTTAATTAGAAAATACAACAGAAACAATTGTGCACTCGGAGCAATAAGATTCAGCATTATTTCTCAAATATGGCAACCAAAGTTACAAATATAGGCTAAAATTTTAGTGAAAAGAAAGTAGCAAACCATTCGCCAAACTAGATCTTCCGGACCCAAGGGTTGAGCTGGATTAGAGTACACGAAATGCCTTGAGTACTGGACAAATGAGTTAGTCAAATTAGCATCATGAAAGATGAAAGATGGTATTAGCTAACATTATTCTCCAAAGTTTCTTTCATTCATATTATTCTCTTGAATGAAAAGATAAAGGGTAAGCAGGAAATTGAAAATGTACAACCCAATTATTAGTGAAATTTATGCCTCGTTTGGTTGTTTAGTGTATTAAGTCAAGGAAAAGCTTAATTATTACATGAATATTAAAATAACTTGTTATAACATAAAGAATAGTTTGTACGAATTTAAACTTGAAAATAGAAGGATAAGTAAAACTAGCAAAAAAGATAAAACCTTCGCAAAATAAGTAAAAAAATTCCCTTCCCTTTGATGAAAACAAGCCATGTGAGTGGCTAAATATTACCAAATGAAATTAAATTCTTGCTAACTCGTATATAAAGATGTGTGGGAAAAAATAATACTCCTACTAAATTCAAGATTAACGTTTAGGTTTAAAAATAATTAGCAGAGGCAAAAAGGGATCAGTATCAAAAGATGACAAATTTGGGCCTCAAAGTGAAACGTGAGTGCTTAACCAAAATTCTAAAGGCCTGTCACCCAGTACAAGCAAAATTGTTAAGACATAAGGAGATCATTATGCAAAACAGAACAGGTTGCTAAAACTTTATCCTTAGATACAAGCATGGACAATGGGGATTTTTTTTTCCATCTAACTCTGCAAACACAAACCTCGGCAAGATTCCTCCTCATTTCTTTTATCTGAGTAGAACTAATGCTCTTTAAGTATCTTAGAAGCCAACCAGGTTGCACAGCATCAGTTGAAGAAATAAATACAGCCATCTGCATGAAAAGAAACAAAAAATAGACAATAAAAAATATGTGACTTACTAGCTATTATGCGTATATGCACTCCATTTTATTCTTTGATTGCAGCTTAATCAGCAAAAATAGTGAAGTTCTATCTTTTGGCAGTCATTGAACAAAATGTAGAAAGCACCCTCAAGGTAGCCAAGATGCATCAAGGGAAAGGAAGTGACAACTCAAGCAAAGGAAAAAACACGCATACCTTCCTATAATCAAGTATTCCTTCAAAAGGGAGCTCCAATTCATCACTAATAATAACAGGTATACACCCACTGACAATAGCATCAAACAATCTAGCAGAGGAGGGAGTGTCACCAGCTGGACTTAAACAAAATATAGACCTGATAACAGAGGAGAAAAATCACAGTATTAAGGAGGATATGTAACATCCTGAAAAAGAATCAGCTTATCTTACCTGCGCATCCCATTCTGAGCAGCAGCTTTTCCTCCCTCCCCAGCAGTTCCCTCCTCTATGACTACATCCTTGGCACCTGTTAGTTCTGCACCAATCTTAGCACGTATCTTTCCTCCCTGAAAAAGAAAAACTACAAAATAAGCAGCCAAGTGATCAAATGACATACATTATTCATGAATGTGAGACTGACAGAGGGTAGAGGCAATGTTGGAGAGAAAACATGTAATGCTACTTCTAAGTCAACCATTAAAATATCTAGGTGGGATGCAAAGAAAAGGCCCGAGAAGGAATCTTCTTCTGTTTAAAAAGGATAACTTAACACTTCATTCAAATTCATAAAAATTCCGAAACATATTAGCGCATCTTCCTCCTCTCTTCCCTCCACCTTCCCTTTCTTGTTAAACCATTCTAGTATTTGAAAAAGGAAGTGGGGGGAAGTTGGCACAACTCTGGAAACCTCATGCAGAAGCATATATATTATTGACAAGCCCTTACAGCATTTCTTTTAAGTCGTCCGCGGAAGAAAAGCAGTGTTGTTCTCTTTGATTCACTTTCCAATAAGCATTTTGTATCACATAAATCAACATTTGGTACATAAGGGAGAATGAGGTCCTTCTCCAGTGAAACTTGCCCCGGTTTGTACCTAGAATGTTGAAGTATATCGTTTTCAAAAGCTGAAATGACTAGTAAAGTTGAAAGTTCTATCTCATCTGCAAGAATCATATATTTACCAATTCCCTGTGGAGTCCATGTCCGGTAAAAGCCAAATTGCATTTTTCACATATCTGCGAACTGACTTAAAGGACCACGGATGATGAATGGGAAATATGTGATCCCTTCCTTCAGATCGTTTCCATGCAGGTTGATCTGTCACCCATTTCAGGGCTTCCTGAAACCAAAAGGAAACAAAATCCTCGAATAGGCAAATTCTAAAACTTACACATTTGTTCAAATAAAACATCAAACAAGTTCTTGAAGGGAAACCATGCACTGTTTTGTGCAATATATGTGCCCCAAAAACTTTTCAATCAGAGAAAATGGAATTAAAAAAGGATAACATAATTCATGAAACACAAACCAAAACTAAGATAAGACAACCCAATCAACACCTTAATACAAATTGGATCTCCAAAGTTTGAGTTTAGTGACAGCAAAAAGAAGAAAGTCAAGCAGAAAATAGCTAAATTATCAAACAAACTCAATCTAGCACTTGAAATGCACAGGAATTGACCCAATTATAATTTTATTTGCTTGCCCTACTAAGTACTGCCTATGTTACTCGGATTCGGGTGTGAATATGTGTTGGGTATTGGTAATTTGGTATGGTCAAAATTTCAAAGTTTTTCTACTTATTTGAAGGATGCTTGAAAGTCATATCCCTGTATCTATGTGTCGAGACAAGTGTCAGAAACTGGTACTTCACCAAACATAAAGAGCTAGTGCAACATAAATCACTACCTCCTTTGAAAAGAATGACTGCATAAAATGCATTTACCTAAATTATAATAATTGATAAATCCGAATAACTCAACAAGTGCATGACACAAAAATAAACAGTCCCACACACTTACCGTTGACATAAAAAGTAATCAACAGAATAGGACCGAAATCAAGCTCGTATTCTAAATAATCTAAAACAGGGTAACAAGAAACAAATATTATAACCAGGAAATGCACTCACACCCTATATAACGCCTTGCATTGTTGTTTCTCCATTAAGAAAAAGCTAATCGTGGTGAAAAACGGTACATAAAATAAATCCGCCTCCTCCTGCTTAACAACTCTCACGACATTCTTCAATAGCCTTTCGGATTCAGGAGCAATCAAATCCGCCCAAAGCCAATAATCAATAGAATGCTGCACCACCAATAAAAAAAAGCCAATTCGAAATATTTATATATACTTACACATATATAAAACAATTTATCAACTTTGTTAAACAAGTCGAGAATCTTCAGTTCACTTCAACTCGCTACTTAAACAAAACTCATGTAGAGATATATTTCCTATTAAAATGAAACGATCTCACCTGTTCGATTAAACGGTGAACGGGGCTGCCATTGGAAGTAAGATTAGAAGTTTCTCGATAAGTATTCTGAAACAACCAAAGCAAATCGTAGGTGAACTTGCTCGGCATTTCGTAAACGTAAACCCTAACCGGCATGGACATCGGGTAGTACGGATCGCCACCCAACCACTCCATTTCCTTGACGAACTTCCTCTCGTCGAGCCTCCTGACGTCATGATCCATCACGGAACCCACCGTATCGTCGGAAGAGGCGGGGGTTTTAGGAGCCTTGTGAGAGAGGAAGTGCTCGAGGGAGGCGACGAGCGAGGTTTCGGGTCTTACGAACGGATGCCGATAGGGAACGGTAACGGCGGCGGTGGCAGTGGTGGAGGAGGGAGCAAAGAGGAAGAAGAAGAAGGAAGAGAGAGCAAGGATAGTGACGGCTAATAAGAGAAGAGCTAGGGATTTGGATCTCGTTAAGATCGACGACGGCATTTGCTTCGCTCTCATTTTCAGTATATTAGCGGAACCGTGTCAGTGGAGGAAAGTGTAGAGATCTGAGTGTTTTAATCAATATAATTTTTTTAATCTAATTATGGTTTTAGTCCCTCTAAGTCCAACTTGATGACATTGCTGCCATTCAAGTAAGTGTTAATTGCATCATATATCCCCAAACTATGACACATTCTAAATTGACCCCAAAACTTCAAAACATTCAAATTACATCTTTAAATGATTGATGTTATGTTCCTTTAATTATTAAAACGATTGATGTGAAATCGTATGTGTCCTTATTTAAATAACAATTTCAAAGAAAGGTAAAATATTACCGTATAACTTTTAAAAGTAAAAATTTAAGTAAAACCGAAAAAAGAGTGAGTAAAACAGTAAAGTTTTTGTAAAAGTTTTGAAAACCTTAAAACCAATGTTATACAATATTCATTTTCTTTGACTTTTTCATTTTAAACTATGCCATATAAGATTTGACATATCATTTAAAGGTTAAATTGATAATTTTAGTAATGGAATGACCTTAGTGATATAATTGAATAGTTTGGAATGTATTTAGAATGTTTTAATATTTAAGGAGTAATTTAAAATGAAGGTATAGTTTGAGGATGTATGGTGCAATTAACTCTAAAAGTAACAATGTGAACATTAAGCATTCCTTTGACATGCTGTGAATTGAATAGCAATAAAAAGATGTCACGACTTTCATGGAAAAAACTAGCAAAATTATCAATTTGGAACTGTTAAAAAATATAGAAGTTCAAGTTAAAAGTTAAGAGGTTAAATTTTAACATAGTAGAAGGACTAATATTACAATTAGACTTTTATATTTATAATTAAACTTTAGTCCTATTATGGCTTTAGTCCCTGTAGAACTTTTGTTGTATTCCCTCAACTTTAATTCGATTTTCTACTTTTTTTTTTAATGGTATTAGAATACTCAAATTGATGATAGAATTTTTTTTTTGTTGCTATTCGATCATACAATTAAGACTATATAAAATTTCGATCAATAATATTCAATTAACAAATGTTATCACTTAATTGTTATAATCAATTCTGTTATTAATTTAAACCTACTAATAATATTATAAAAATAAATTATCAAATTATGTCAAATTAAAATAATTCATCCGTGGAATAGAGGAATTGAATCTCATATTTCAACATAACGGAAGTACTAAAATCATAATTAATTTATTTTCATAATAAAATTTAAATAGAATAATTGCATTGTTAATGAGGCAGTGACATTTGTAATTAAGACGAAAGCCTTTGCTATTTGAGTACCTAGGTTCGAGTATCATCATGAGCAAATGAGATGGGATCTCCAATTTCATAATATGCGCATACTATTTTTGTCCCGGGTCGCGGATCATACACAAAAACCCAAATAATTATATAAAAAACTTCATCTAAAAACCTCATCAAAATGTAGTTATTTTCATTGTGTAACCCAATATCCATAATTCCATATATAAAATGGAAGGACATGAATAAAGCAGCAATGAGCAAAGAGCCAGTCATGTCATCAAACTACCAATATGACAGCCATAAAGATAACCAAGTAAACAAATCCAAGCATGTATTACTTACACATAACGTTCTGGAACAATCAAAGGTAGTATGCGAAAGAAAAAGTCAGCAATTCCGTCCCGAGTTTCCTATTCCAGCCTTTTTCTATGCTTACAACAGCCTGGCACAGGCCTTGTCTCGTAAATTATGAATGGTGTTGAATAGCAATCAGAATGTGATTAGATCATCTTTTGGTCCTTGCTGCTTCTTCGAATCTTGACTCCCTCCGGATGAACCTCCACCTTTCTTACCGAAAATCATTTCATCAAGATCATCCATCATGTCATCATTGCTTCCACCATGAGTCCCGTGTCGTGTACCTGCTGGTTTTCGGATCAAGGCATCTTCTTTTGGATGACGGGGAGAATCATCAGGCTCAACAGCCACTGGAATCATAGCAGGTTCGGGCTCACGTCGAACTGCTGATGGCTTATTCAACTCTTCATACTTTGAGAGAGCTTTCTGGATCTCATCGTTCACATTCAAAGCTTCAAAAAGCAAGGCCTCGTTATCTCCAGCAGTGTCAATGATTCTCAGAACAGTGGATTGGGACTGTCGACATTGCTGGACAAGCGTAGTTGTCAAGTCATCCTGCCAACAAAACAACGAAAATTACTGAAGATTCAACCGGTTAAAAAAAGGCTCACTACATGTAACATCGTTCTAAAACATCCGTTGATAAAGGAATAGATAGACAAAACACATTAACAACTCATAAGAGCCAAGACTCGAATTTTTAAAGGCATGTTACTCGGCACCACCAGAAGGAAGAATACTTCAATCCTAATATTTATGAAGTTAGAAACTATATAGTGCATAAAAAGACAATAATACCTCGAGAGCATCTTGTTGTGGTGATGAGGATAACACAGTTGAAAGAAGCTCAATGCTATTTCTTGCTACATCAAATGCTTCCTTAGTTTGTTCGGCGGTAAAGGTTTGGGGAGGAGTGTCATGCTGAAGCTGCATGTCATGTTGAAACTGATTTACAAGACTAGCATCCACTTCAGCTGCGGAAACTGAGCGAGGAGGAGTAAAAATAGGTGCCAAACTCTCATTGTCACGTCCAGGAAAGCGAATACCCCTTGATTTTAAACTCTACAAAGGAGAAAAGGATCATTTGACAGAATCTCACTAGTCATCAAAAGATAAAGATACGGGTTCGTCTTAGCAGCCACGTTGCACCGTGTGTTTGGATTCAATTGTTCGAAAAATTCCCCATCTCATGATTTTATGAGGATTTGCAGTATAAATAAACAACAATTCCAAGACTGTACCAGCAAGCGTAGAAATTTAATGAATCGAACTAAAGCTCCACGACTTTCAATCAGAAACACCATCATGGGAAAATGAGTAAATAAAACAAAATAATCGTATTTCACAATTTATTTCAACAACAGTAGAAAACGATATAGAAAATATATGTTTTTTACCTTGTAAGTCTCTTCATAAACAGGCAAATAGCGGAGCTCACTGGTTGACTCCCCCCAGGCTTCAATAAGCATCAAAGCTTTGTTTCGATTATTAACAACAGTCTGTGGATCATCAATAAGCTTAACCATCTCATCAAGAACCCTCTCAGCTGCTACCTCGGAAAATGCCTTCTCGCAATTCTTGACACAAGTTTCAAGCAACACCAATGACAAGTATTGAACCCTAGGGTTCTTCAACATTATCTTTCGTTTTATGCCACGAATCAGTTCAACACTGCTAATTTTTTCATGGTTGATCATGTCACAGATATCGAGATTCAAGGCCCAATCAGGCTCATCAAGGGCCTCTGAGGTGGCATCGTCAACAAGCTTATCAGCAGGGTTCGGGCCTTGGAAGAGCTCCTTCACTTTAAAGCTCACCGAGCTCATGCCAGCACTCATCTTTCTTCCCACCTCAGCTCCTTCCGTCTTCAGGAGCTCACCAAAGGCCGAAACTTTGTCCATCAAATTCTTGTCCATTTTCACCAAACCTTCAAAACAAAAATTCTATATCCTGAATAAACATCCAAACAAAAAAAAGTAAAACATTGAAACGCAAAGAAATAATGACATCCATCCTAGGGTCAGAATCTTTTTTAACATAAAATTTCTTCCTAGTAATCTTCCATGGAAAATATAAACACCCAAAAGCCTCAAAATTACATAAATGTTAGAAAATAACCAAAACAGGAATAACTATGGTTTTCCTCCATCATCATTAATCAGAACAATCAAATATCTGGTTTTCTTTTTAATTTTCATCCCTAGGAAGTTCCACCAGAACTTGCTTCAAATCTAAAATTTTATATAGCATTAAAATACTTCAAACACAACAATGAGTAAAACCCTAATTCCCCAATCTTCAGGAGAGAAAAAAAACTCAGTTTTAAAAATATTAACTTCAAAACCTCCAAAAATTGAACTAGTTACTGATTAACGAAACAAAAGAACAAATACCTAATTCAAAGCAAAATAACTCAAGAATTTAAAAACAAATATCAATTTCTCCCCTTCTATTTTAGCAGCAATTTAAAACACAAATACAATTGCATCATAAACTAAAAAAATTCCAAACCTTTAAAACCTTAAAAAAAATATAAACTTGGATCAGATTACCAGAAAACTAGTTAAAGGGCTTGCTTAACTACTAATAATTATAAGGAAAAAAATTGTAAAAAAAAAATTTAGGTTCATTAAGTCAACTGCTGGGTCAGCTAAACCTAGAGTCTAAATACTTCAAAATCAAAATCAGAAAAAAAAAATCATAAATTACATAAAAAATGTAATGAAATTTAAAAAATTAAAATAAAAGAGACGATGAATTGATTTACCTTTGGAAATTGAAATCAAACTGTAAAGTTGAGCTTTTGATCTTTCATTGGAGTTTCAGACTCGGTCTCTCATCATATACGACGCTACAAGACACGTTTTTTATTTTATTTTATTTTTAATATTAAATTTCTTTTTTCTTTTTGCTTTTTTGTTAAGTAAAATAATAAACATTGCGTATATGTGAAGGTTATTGCCGTGATTCCATTTGTCAATTGAAAAAGAAAGTAAACGGCACCGTACTACTTTTTATAAATGCAGCTTCTTGGCATCTTCTATCATTTTCTTTTTCTATTCAAAGGGTAGGATATTAGGTTGCATTTATTCAACGTAGGCATAATAATTCTTGTTAAAAAAGGTAATTTTAGTTTTTAATTTAACTTACTGTATTTTTTAGTCTTTAAATTTATGATTTTATCAAACCATCCTAAAAATATTTATTTTTTTATTTTTTTATTGTGACATACAAGTAAATTGACACGTGAATGATATATCAACAACTCATCTCTTGACTTAAGTGGAGCTCATTTTGCTATAGATTTGACTTGAAAGGGTCGGAAGTAGAGGTATTCGAGGATCAGGTTGGATCTAAATATGATATTAACATATTTTATATTTGTTCAAGTTCGACCCGACTGAAAATGTAGGCTTAAAATTTTATCCAATCCTGCCTTTATCTATAAATAGTCAACCCAAACTCATTTTAAATCCATCCGTATTAATTTTAGAAATATTATTTATATTATTTTTAATTTAATTATTTAATAATTTTATATATTAATAATCTTAACAATTTTTTAATGTTTACATTATGGCAATATTATATATTTTTAATTTTTATGTATTACGATTTACATAATATATAGAAAAATAACATAATATAAAATATTATAAACTTAAAAGCAGGTCAGTCCGGACATTAGATGTTCAAGCTTGAGTCTGACTCATATTTTAAACGGACCTAATTTTTTTATCAAAAATCATTTTTCGAGCCTAATATTTTTATCTAAACCCTTAAAATTCAAAAAAACCTTCAAGCTTGAATAGATAACTCGATCGAAAGTACTTGTTACAAGTTAAGTGGATTTAAGGTGATTACAGATTCAACTATCATCCCTGCAGAGTGCGAATTTATTGAGCCATAAAAGTTTGTAGGATAGTATTGTTGTCTCGTTTCCTTCCTTTGAATCCTCCTGCTATTGAACAAGACTATTTGTTTAGAAAAAAGAAAAAAAAAAAAAGTTAGGCCATAGCGACTGTCAGCTTCAAGCATTCAACTTGGTAGCCCCTCTTCTAGCATAGGATCACCTCCAGCATGCATGGACTCTCGAAACAAAGTTAGGCCAAAACTTGTAATGATGACCATGGTTTCTTTCATTCCTGTTTTTATTTTTTGTTTGATCACGATTTTCCTTTCCTTTTTTCCCAAGTTCTCCTTCAATTTACTAATCAAATTGGGACTAACAGAACGAAACCACAATCTTATTTTATTTTTTGAAAATTTTAAACTCCTTTTCTGATTATCGATAATACAAATTATTAAAAAATAAAATAAATAAAATGCTTGTTAGTTAGAATATGTGCACATACTAAAAGGAGCATGCAAAGCTTAATAATTTTGTTGTTATGTATATATGTCCAAAGTAAAATTGTGATCTCCAAAAAGAATTTAGGGTTAAATCCAATCTCACTTGAAATCATTTGAAAGGATTAAAAATGTACTCAACACATATGTTGTTTTTGATACGATATAAGTTCAAACTCGAACACACACATTACACTTCCACATAGACAAACCTGCGATTTGAACCTTGGTTTCGATCATAAATGAACTCATTTCAGCCAATGCGCCTACTATTCAAGTTTTTCCTAAACATATATAATCCGGAATAAGTATGAAACGGAATATACCGAAAATAAGTATGAACCGGAATAACTAGTAATACTGGCAAGTGAGGGCCATAGGAAAAGAGCCTTCTTCCTAGAATTCATCTACCGGTAAAACAGGTGCAAAAGACAACATATTTCTAAGATGATAAATATAGTCGAGAAACATCATACATATGTATTTGGATAACCATTTCCAATGCATTTATGTTATTGGTACATGCAGTAACACCAAAAATAACCCCTGTCAACAACAAACCATTTCTCTTTGAATTAAAAAGCTTTTGTTGCCTGCATCATAGATCACCATCAACCTCTGCAAAAACCATACCAAACTGTAAAACTCAAACCTGACGATAGCTTCTCTTAACATTGCGTTCATTGCAGATTAAAGATGGCAATAAATATCAAAATGTTAAAACAAAGAGCATTTTCTTGTTATCTACTGATTCAGGATAGTACTATGTTTGTAACAACTACACTAATATGGGTGAAAAGTTCAAAAATTTACCTCATCATGCATATGATTTGTGGGACATTACCTGGTCTGGCTATTTGATGAAAGAAGGCCCATTTGCTCGGTAAGATGGTTCATATGATGAATCCCATCCCATCCGTTCTCTTGTCTTACTGGAGCTTGTTGTTGTTCCAGGTTTGCACCATTTTCAAGTGAGCTTGAACTAATTTCATCAGTGTCCCCGGTGAGAGGGCTTGTTGCAAGAAACTTCTCCCAGAAAACGTCATTAATTGCTGGAAGTTCAGGAGATCCATTGAGCAAGATGTCCATATCATGATCGGCAGAAAAGTCATCAGTTTCTACGGACATTGTACCATCCAAAACATCTAATAGTGGATCAAGATACTCTGCATTGCCTCTCTCTGATCCTGCCAAACTCCTGTCGGTAAGTCCAGCTGTGCTATCAGGCATAGTTCCTTGCATTTGAGAAACATTTGGCATAACTTCATGTTTCTGAGATTTATGCTCATTTATCCGAGAAATTTGATCCAAATTAGTATGCTCGGATGTTAAATGAGCGGCAGCTGACAGACAAGTGTCAGGAAAACCTGATTCCGCTTGCAGATAAGATTGCGCAGAAGCTGGTTGGACTTCTGAAAGTGTCACACCTGAAATCCGACTGGACGAGCTCCTGCTGTCTGGTGCATTGGAAGGAGAAACACCATCAATCAAGAATGAACCCGAATTATCTATCGAAGGGTCCAACCTAGGTGATGTATTCATCTTCAATATCTGGTGCAGCATCGCCTTCGCTGCCTCATTCAGTGAAGGCTGGAACTTTACAATCTGCCCATTAGCAGATACGGCACCATTTTCACCAGCTACAATTTCTTCATCCTGCCTGGGGAGTCTCCTCTTCTTGTTTGTTCCAGTAATGCGCCTGTTGCTTTCATTTTGCTGCTGTACAAGCTGGCCTAAGAAACTCGGACTTTGCATGGCCTTGGCAAGAAAAGACATCATTTGCTGCTGCCTCTGCTCCATCACCTGTACGCGCTGGCCAACAGTTTGCAACTGGTTATCCGTTGTTTGCTGCTGCTGCCTCAACCTAACAAGTTCCTGCATGAGAACATTCTTGTCCCTCTTAAGTCTTTCAACCTCCTCTTCGAGACCAAACTTCCCGACCTCAATGCAAGCTCCAACAGATGAGTTCTGAACTTGAGGTTGCTGATTACTCTGGACATTAGGAGGTTTCCGCCTGCTGATAGTTTTCAATAGATGTTTCTGACCTTGTAGGAACCCCTCATTAGCGAATTCCCAGCGGTCAGGGTCAACTTTTCTAAAACCCTAAAGGAAAAAAGTTATGATAATCAACTACAAAATTCATTCTATATATTTACCGAACTGAATTTAGCAAACCCCGCATATGAGTAAAGTAGGATTGAAGTTTAATATCTAATTGAATCAGATATCATCTGTCTTGGTAGAACCCGAATGCCTGACCACAATCAATTAGTAATTACATGCATATACTTAAACCTGCAGATAACAAACACAATTACAATTTGATGAGTTCTTCAGCTCAAGAAAAAGAAAACAGGTCGGGGAACTTCAATATCTAAAGTCGACCGTCTCAATGATAACATTTCAAATTACAATCCACAGCAGCAGCCTACAAATGCTACTCTCACCATCAGACCTTTGTTCACTCGTTGGTCAAAAAGATTTTTTTTTTTTTTAAATCTAAACAAATGTTAGGTTTTGAAGCCCTTTGTCTTAACTTTCTCTTTAAGCAAAAACATCTAGTTAGATCACATGACGAGAGCAAAATAAGAATCGAGACTGACTTGAAAATGTCACAGATTGTAAAATAGATTTGCAGAGTTTATATAGCATTTTAGATGAAAATATTAATAAAGGCATTTAGGATTTGTTTTATAAACATGAAGCTGGTAAAAATAACACACATGAATACTGAACTAGACATTTCAGCTGATACAGAAGCAAAAAGAGGGGAAAGCAAAGGACGTCAATAAGAATTTAAGTCAAACATCCAAGATAATGTTTCTCAAAAAAGAAACGAGGCAAGATGCTAGTATCTGAAAATCGCACAGAGGATTGCATACTGAATCTCTAAATGAAAAGTCTGCCACTAAATCAAAGCATGCTACATGGATTCATTAACCCAAACAATAACAAAACATCCAAAGGAGCATCAGCAGCCAATTCTTTTGGCAGCAAACCTCAATTCAAAACCCTCAAATTTGGCCAGACAAATAGAGATCCTTAGCTCCTTCAATCCTTTCAGCTGAAAACAATTGAGCTGGACCCCAAATCATATACACAAACATTCAGTTCTTCGTTTTTATATATCTCAGTTCTTTTCAATCAATCATTTGCACGCCATTGATGTTCAGATATAATACCACGAACTACAACCATTAAAGAGCTACTCACTTATTGTAATTTCGTAAAGCCCTAAAGAGATACAAGTTTTTTGTCACTCAACAGCATAACCAGCATATTACAGCGCATCTAATTTCAGCAAAATCAATATCACCATTCAATAAAATCCATAAAACAACTATACTATAAACTCATGATCCAACATCCATATGGGTTCTTTTATTTTTTATTTTTTAAAAGAAAAACAAACTAGACCCAGAACATCGAAGAAAATCAAACAACAAATTTGCGTTAAAACTCCAAGCAGGACTATATAACCTAAAGCTAACGCCCAAATACTATCGAAATGTATAAAAATCGCCATATTTATTTAAAAACATATAAGAAGAAAAAGGAAATGAATAAAAAGGAAAAAAAGAAATACCCACATATGTATTGAGCTGCCTGACAAAGCTGGAGAAGTTATTGTGCTTAAAATACTTGGGCAAAAGATCCCTTGCAAACTCCGGCACTTTCCATACAACAAAACTGTTATTACCGCTACTCCACGACACAACGGAGTCGGTCGATGGGTCATTCACCACATCGTAGGTTTTGCTGAGAAACGGCGGCACGGTGTTGCCGTTGGCAGTGACTGCCGCATTCGCCGCTGATATTGAATCATGAAGAGAATCCATTGCGGGATTTTAGTGATAAGAAAAACAAGAAAAAAGGGTTTCGAAGAAAAGAAATATGGGTTTGAAGATCAGCGAGTGAGCGAATTCGCCATGGGAAGAGCTAAGATTTGAATGAGTAAAAGCTAAGGAAGGGTTTTAGGCTTTTATGGTGCTTTTTATAGATTTGATTATTTGCATGAAATGAAATGAAATTTAAAAAAGAAAAAAAAAAAAGACCGACTTAACACGTAACTAATTGTAAAACCATATATAAAATATAAAATTAATTACAACTTTTGTTGGTACGTCTTTATTTAAAATTTTTAATTGTCCAAATATTTGAGATTTTATATTTTTTAATAATTGTATAAATATATAATTATAAATACAATCAATCTTAAATATAATTAAAATAAAATATATATTTACAAATAGTTAGTTAAGTTAGTCCCGTCCATATTATTTTATAAATTTTTTAAAAATATATATATTTTTTTATTATTAAAATTTGAATATAAACACTCATTTATTCAGATATATTTGAATTTGAATTCTTATTTGTTCAAGTTTATTCTTGATAAAATCATCGGATTGATTATTAGTGTCACGTCAATATAAACTAATGATGTTAATGCATAGATATCAATTTGAGTAATAAAAAGTACCAACTAAATAAAAAAAATTAAGGACCAATTAGATACTTTTAAACAAGTTGAGAAGGTTAAACTAATAATATTAACCCAATAATAAGAAAAATAGCTGGTGAAATGTTTTCACTTAAAATGTAATAAATTATTTTTATATTTTATCCGAAAATAGCCTTATCTTCCACATTGAGTTTTGTTTAGCTTAAGAATCAGATTAAGAATCTATTCATCTACTTTGATCACTACACTTCTATTTAATCAACAATCATCAACAATTTATTTCCAAAAAAGAAAACACAAATCATCACCAATAAGACGAAAGCTCGTGTCTGGTCTCAAGTCGTATGTTTCTCTGCCGTTTCCTTTTGCCCCCTTCACTGATCAACGAATAATACCTTTCTTTTAAACCCTTTGAATTCCCACGATCCCCTTCTAATTCGATCTTTGTTTTAGCCTTAGATTCTCCAGGTATGGTAACTTTCCCCTTTTTTTCCCACAAAATTTTCAATAGTTTTGTTTGTAATTATGCTATTCTGCATTTAAGGTCTTTGTTCTTTGTGTTTTTTTTTTTTTGCCGATTTGGGTTCATTTCCAACTTGGTTTTCAATAATTTATCCTTTGGTTTCTTGGTTTCCTTAGTTTTTTAGTGTATTTAGAATTCTGGGTTTTGCTTCATTTAAATGTTAAAGCTTTCTTTATTGATATTCAATTATTCAAATGGATAGTAGAATTCTGGGTTTTGCTTCGTTTTAAATGTTAATGCATTCTTTATTGGTTTCTTTGTTTTCTTATGGAAATAGGTGAAAGAAAGTGAATCTAAGTATGTTTTTGAAACTTTCTTTCAGGTGTAGTTTGTTCTTTGCTACTTGCTGTTGGTTTATTAATTTGTTTATCAAAGAAAATGCAGGTGATAAAGAAGTTAAATCATTGATGTTGTTCTTAAAAGAAAACAAATTTTTTAAATTTTTAATTCTTCAAAAATATGATTTGATACGGTTAAAATAAAGATCAGAATACCAAAAGTAATAATGTTGTAATTGGAAAGCTGTTACATAGTTTTCTTTGAAGTTTTCTAATGATGTAAAGAAGGGTATAATAGCTATAAAATGAAGGGACCTTTTGTTTCCTGGTCATGTCCGCAAGTTGCGGTTTTGTGTGTTTTCAGCTTATTGAAAAGCTGTTACATAGTTTTCTTTGAAGTTTTCTAATGATGTAAGGAAGGGTATAATAGCTACAAAATGAAGGGACCTTCTGTTTCCCGGTCATGTCCGTGAGTTGCGGTTTTGTGTGTTTTCAGCTTATTGAAAAGCTGTTACATAGTTTTCTTTGAAGTTTTCTAATGATGTAAGGAAGGGTATAATAGCTACAAAATGAAGGGACCTTCTGTTTCCCGGTCATGTCCGCGAGTTGTGGTTTTGTGTGTTTTCAGCTTGGTGTCGGGTTTATACGACATTAGAAGGAACTAATAGAATGTGGAATTTTCTGTTGGTTTTCATTCAGGTGCCTCATGGAGATTGTGGCTGATGCTGCATAAATGGAAGCAGGAATTCCTTCACAACATCAAATCTATCACATATTTTTTGGGGATTAATGATACGTCCTTGATGGTGAACCCGAGAATCCAACATCGTCCTACCATCTGTTATAGGCCTATAAAGCCATCTGATTTAGAGACCTTAGAACGAATCCACAGTGACGTATTTCCTATCAGGTAAGAAGTGTATCGGTTTTTCTGAGGTTCTTCGGTGAAGAGTTTTTCTTGTTCTTGCATCTTCAAGGAAGGGTATTGTTCTCTTCAGGTACGAGTCTGAGTTTTTCCAAAGTGTCGTGAATGGATGTGAAGTTGTGTCATGGGCAGCTGTTGATCGCAGTCGACCCGATGGTCAAAGTGATGAGCTTATCGGATTTGTTACTGCAAGAATCATCTTGGCAAAGGATAGTGAGGTGTGTTATCTATGTGCCTATGTATATATAATGCATTAATGATCTTTTCTTGGTGGTTGGATTATTACTTAAGCAGGGTTTAAAATGTTTGAATAAGTAGGAACCATTTGGTATAATAATTAATCGTTGTCATTCAACATGTAGGTTCTGTTTTCGGGTCGTAAATATTTTCTTCAATTTTTGTTTATAATGAAGTATTTGAATGGTTCATGCAATTCATTTTAACGAACATATACCATGCAGATAGCGGATTTGCTCAGGTATGACTCATCAAGGGCAGATCAAACATTAGTATACATTCTGACACTTGGAGTTGTCGATGCATACAGAAATCTCGGTATAGGTAGGAGCATTTTCCTCTAATAACGGTTCTTCTTCATCATTTCCTTTTCCATTTTTCTTTTCAAATGAAATCTTCAGCCTATGACCAAATTTTGCTCGGTATTTTATCAACAGCTACAGCACTTATACAAGAAGTTATTAAATATGCTTCGAGCATCCCAGTGTGCCGTGCAGTTTACTTGCATGTGATTTCTTATAATAATCCAGCCATTCTTTTATACACAAAGATGTCATTCAATTGCGTACGGAGGTTGCATGGATTTTACATGATCAATGGTCAGCATTATGATTCATATTTGTTCGTTTATTACGTAAATGGCGGTCGTTCTCCTTGCTCACCATTGTAAGTCTCAAATATTCCTTTTAAATTACATGTTACTATATAAAAATATAAGCTTTGTACCCTTACTTTCTCATTGTTCATTATAACTACTATTATGGGGAGTACATAGCTATTTAGAGGGCAAGACATAAACCGGAGAAAAGAGATCATTACAACTTGAGCAGGCAATATTTAGGGTCATGCTCGACTTTCTGTCATACTTGGGTCATACACAAATTCAACTCGACTAACAGATTTTCGGGAAGTGCAGTGAAAAGAGGTTCCCACTAGGCTTCCAAAACAAAGCTTTACAAGCATATGGCTTGTGCGGTATGGTGGATGATTTTTGCACCAATACCATTATTGAAGTTCCAATTATCATTGCATCCTTTAGGAGTAAAATAGGATTCAGTCTGTACAGTATTGCCAGTACTGAATGTGTTATCTTAATCTATGAATTTCAAACCAGACAGCTATTCTTTGTTCTTCACATTCTATTAGGCTGCACCCAAAGATTGTTTATGACTCTGATCATAACATAGCGACCCTATTATAGTTTCCACGATCTGTAAAAACTAAAAATATAACTTTTAAGAAATACAAAAGCAAGAGTTAAGGGGAAGTCATTCTGTTGATTTTCAACCTTTCTTTCCTTCGAACTTACCGTGGTCCAAGCGGAATATGGTTATGGCATTTTTGTGGGTTTCTTATGTAGGAAATAGTACTATGCTTAAAGATTAAATGACTGCCATGATTGAGACTGCATGTTTTTTATTTTAAACAATCTAGTAATAATGAAACCTTAAACTCGAACCTTTTATTCATGTGGTCCGGTTCACTTTACACTTGTAGTCTGTTTTATTACCAAATAGTTTGATTGCAAGTTCGAGACAATTGCTAGAAGAAAGAATATTTTATGAGAATTTTCCAGCAGGTAATGAAGCCATTGAACTAGCATTGTACCTTTCATGCCTCTTGAAAGTTGAAAGTGTTCAAGAATTGGTTATCTTTTGTCCATTATGTTTCAATCCAACGTATTGCCTTTTGTGTCCCGAACACCATCTGGCTTTGCAAAGTTTTTCTAGTGAAATAACTGATCTAAAACTGTATTCTGCAGAGAGCTTGTCACAGTTATTGTTCGTTGCATGAAGACTGGTCTCAAGTCCATGGCCACTAAACTGATGATGGCGAAAGTGAAGTGGCGTAAAGGTAATGAAACTCGGGGTCCTGTATTAACTCAAAATAAGAGAATGACTAGTGTCGAGTGTTCCGGGTTAGAGTATGTTTAATAAGTGTTGTAGTTGTGGTTCGAGACATTGAAAAGATAGCAGAGTTGATACCACCATCCAAAGAACAAAAGAATATTCAATGACTGATCTATAATGTCCCCCTGTGCCCCTTCATCTGTTAATGTTTCCTAAAGAAATAAGAAGAAATGGAGAAATTTGTTAATGTGTTTGTTTGAATATATTTTTACTATTAATTGTGTTGATTTTATCTTATCTGCAAAAAAATGGTCAAAGCATCTAGTAGGTGTTACTTCTCAGGATCACTTCAAATTTGTCCCTGTTCTTAGGGATCAGATCAAATTAATCCATGTAATGTAAAAGGGGCCAACTTAGATCCTTTTTTATAGAAAATTAGTCCTGGACTTTAAAATGTTTTAATTGAGCGCTCAAAGTATTAATAACATATCAATCAAGCACTTCTGTTAGTTGAGATGTTAAATAATAATTCAAAAAAAGTTGGGAATATACACTAGTTATGAGTCTCGTATTATTAAATGAGTTGAATAAATTGAAGATTAAATTATAACATGATTTGTGATTACTATTTGATTTAATAGTTTCCTTACATTAGGGAAAGAGAAATAATAGTTGGATAAAATAAAATTTTATAATTTTTTTATTCGTCTCTTAAACAAAATTTCCAACTTCACCTTGTTTACCTATGCATAATTTACATTGATGAGTTCATACTTGATGTCTCAAAATTATCAAACATCAAACTTAAATCAAGGCCTCAATGATATATAAGTTTCAGGTTCAAATGTTAAATGTATTTTTTTTAATTTTAAAATATCATACCAATAAATTTAATAAAAAGAATTTAACGGTGTTAACAATTGCACTTGAATTTTTGTAAACTGAAAAATAGAAGATAAAAATCTTGAAAATAAAATATAGAGATTAAATTGTGAATCTGTCAAGAGCATAAGGACCTATAACAGATATTAACCAAAATGCATCGACTTCCCCTAGGACCCCAACCCAACTTCTGATTTTCAAAACTCAATAGAAGAAGGAAGTCAAGCCACGCAAACCTTGTCTGTCATTAAATGCTAAAAAAGAAAATATTTGAATATCTGATAAAGTTGAAAACTTTGAGGATCTTGCTTTGATCATAATGTATTAAAATTCTAGTCAACAAAACAACATACGTCAACTGGCTGTCTTATATTGACCAGTTATTTGGAGAGCTCAATAATGGTGCTTGTTCATGAAGACCATAGATTTCTGTGAATAATGAGTGGTTCAAACTTGCTACTTCTTCTTCATCTCTATTATTGTTTGTGCTGTTTAAGCTTTGGCAATGCCTTCGATACCGTTACTTCATCAACACCCATCAATGATTCTCAAGCTTTAGTTTCCAACAATGCGGTTTTCCGATTGGGATTCTTTAGCCTTTCTAAGTCAACTGATCATCGCTATGTTGGAATATGGTACAATAATAGAGGCGTTCCCGAAGAATCTGTGATTTGGATAGCCAATAGGAACAAGCCTCTTAAGGATGATTCTGGGGTTTTCATGGTTTCCGACGACGGAAACCTCGTCGTTTCCGACGGTCAAAACCAGACTCTGTAGTCGTCAAATGTTAGAAATCTGAGAGGAGTGAAAATAAGTGCTCAGATTTTAGACACTGGAAACCTTGTTTTGAAGGCTAACGGAAACACCGTGTGGGAGAGTTTCCGGGAGCCGTCAAACGTGTTTGCGCCGATGATGAGAATCAGTACAAATGTAAGGACCGGTGAGAAAGTGGAGTTGACATCATGGAAAAGCTCTTCTGATCCATCTACTGGCAGTTTTACTTCGGGTCTACAGCCTTTAGCCATCCCTCAGATCTTCGTTTGGAACAATACGAAACCATATTGGCGGAGCGGTCCGTGGAATGGCCAGTGCTTCACCGGCGTACCAAACATGAATTCTTTCGTTCTTAGTGGACTAAGTCTCGTGAATGACAACCAAGGAACCTTTTATCTTACTTTAACCTTCTTCAACAGATCTTATTTATCATATGCTTACTTGGATCCCCTAGGAATTACTCGTCAACGATTTTGGGATGATGGGAAAGGGAATTGGACTACTTACGACTCTCCTGCTGCAACTGAATGTGCCCTGTATGGAAGGTGTGGGGCATTTGGGATCTGTAATTCTCAAAAACCATCAATCTGCAGCTGTATGAAAGGGTTCAGACCCAACAACATAGATGAATGGAACAGTGGAAATTGGACTAATGGATGTACGAGGATCAACCCGTTGCGATGCCATCGAAGAAACAACACTGACAGCGAATCAGACTATAACGAATATGGGTTTTTGAAGCTCGAGAGCATCAAAGTGCCGGACTTTGCTGAGTGGTCCGAACACCTCGAAAGCGAATGCAAAAACCGATGCTTGAAAAACTGCTCATGTATCGCTTACGCGTTCGATGCCGGTATCGGTTGTATGTCGTGGAGCAAAGACTTGATCGATATACAAAAATTCTCCTACGGAGGGATAGATCTATATATGCGCTTGCCTCGATCCGAACTTGGTAACATTTTTTTCAGTATTCATTTAGTCATCTGCCTTCTTCACTGCAATTTTGTTCACACTTTCGTTCTCTGGATTTGCAGATAAAAAGAACATAACCGTAGATATCATAATAACAGTGGTAATAGGAACAACCATCATTATTGTCGTCTCTTTAATTTTCCTACTGAGGTGGATGAACAAAGATAGAGGTACTTCCCACTGTTGATTCTATTTCCATAGTCCAAAACTGGAATTCTGACATATAATGAGTTATGAATCTTGTGTGTATATGATCAGATAGGAGAGGCAGAAGAGTGTATGTGAAATTTGAGGAACTTGCCATGTTTGAAGACAATGGAAAAGAGACCAAACTTCATCAGCTGCCACTCTTCAAATTTGAGGAACTTGCCACCGCAACAATAGACTTCAGCCCTTCAAACAAGCTTGGGCAGGGTGGCTTCGGCCCGGTTTATAGAGTGAGCCTTTTAGCTTTATGCAAAAATGAGTTCAAACCCATGTCACACTCGACTTTGAGTGAAAATATGGACTTCAAAGGGTCTGCTTTTTTTCAGGGAAAGTTGTTGGATGGGAAGGAAATAGCGGTGAAGAGATTGTCAAGTGTTTCAGGACAGGGATTTGAAGAATTTGCTAATGAGGTGTTGGTGATTTCTAAGCTTCAACATCGAAATCTCGTTCGACTGTTGGGGTGTTGTATCGAAAGAGAAGAAAAGATGTTGGTGTATGAATACATGCCTAACAAAAGCTTGGATGCATTTCTCTTTGGTTAGAAATCATTACTCAACTTTCCCATTAATATTAGTGTGTTATAACGGTTAACCGAATTAAATTAATTGAACTTTTTAATTTTTTAACCGTTAATCGAACTGAAATTTTTATGTTTTGTTTGTTTTGTTAAAATAAGTATAAAATATATAAAAAAAAAATTGATAATGTTAATTTGACCGAATTATCCGAATTAATAATAGCCTAATATATAATACATAATATTATTTATTAAGTTCGGTTAATTCGATTAATTATCCAATTTCGAACCAAATTAACCGTTAATCGAAATGCCAAAAAAAAACTTTTAATCGACCTCCGACCGAACTAGATCGATTAATTCGGTTTTAACCGAAAATTGAACACCACTTCTTAATATCTTTTTTCTTTTCTTTACTCTTGCATTGAATTTCCCATCTGAAAAACTCTTTGCTTTTTTTGAAGATTCGATAAAGGGAAAGCTCTTGGACTGGAAAACCAGGTTTAATATCATCAAAGGAATCAGTCGAGGCCTTCTTTATCTTCACCAAGATTCGAGATTGCGAATTATACACAGGGATTTAAAGGCAAGTAATATCTTATTAGATGAAGAAATGAATCCAAAAATTTCAGATTTTGGGATGGCTAGAATTTTTCGAGGTGACGAAAATCAAGCAAGGACAAGAAGGATAGTGGGAACATAGTAAGCAACTTACGCATCTCTTTCATGAACCCTTTTTTCCATACAAATATTGTGTAGTTAAATTAATCTTAATCTGCAGTGGATATATGGCTCCTGAATATGTATTCGGAGGACATTTCTCGGAGAAATCTGACGTTTACAGCTATGGCGTTTTATTACTGGAAATCATTAATGGAAGAAGAAACACGAGTTTTTATAATAATGAACATTTTTTTAACCTTCTTGGATATGTAAGTTTACATCTTTACATAATCACAGATAGATCCAACTTTTTAAAGGTTCAAAACGATGGTGTACTTGTTTTTTTTATTTTTGCAGGCATGGAAGTTGTGGATTGAAGATAACATTTTGGCATTGGTAGATGCTGAGCTTGTTTCTAAGCAATGTTGCGATGAAGAAATACTGAGATGCATACATATTGGATTGTTGTGCGTACAAGAACACGCCAATGATCGGCCATCGATGTCGATGGTTATTTCAATGCTTAACAGTGAGATCATTGATCTTCTATCTCCAACACAACCTGCTTTCACTGCTGCATCATATCGAGAATCCCTTCCGAATAATAAATGGTCCATAAATGATGTAACCATTTCCAATATGGACGGTAGATGATGAAAAAATAACAGGTTGGATCGGATAGAGCCTGCTGGATTTTATTGTTTAAATGTGGAATCTTATTTAATTTTTTTTCTCTCAAGTTTGTGTGTGTTCTCTCGTTGGGAATATAATTGAATCTTATCCAACGAGGAAGATGAAAAATGTAACAATCCGATTTTTAATTATACCGGAACAGAATTTTATTTTTGTAAATCAAATTTATAAATATAAAACAGGAATAATAACAAAGTTAATATGAGAATATAAAAGCAATTTAGCTGATACGTTAGTTAATTAAAACTGATAGATTAAATTGTAAAAGTCCAATTATTATAAAATTTTTGGATAAAGCTAAAAAGCTCACCCAATAAACCGGGCCAAAGCCACCCTGCCCAAGCTTATTTGAAGGGTTGAATTCTATTGTTACGGTGGCAAGTTCCTCAAATTTGAAGAGTGGGAATATAGTAAGTAACTTGAACAATTATTTAATGGAACTCTATTCTTTTGTTGATTAATGAAACTCATTTTCATACAAATAAAATTAATTTAATTTTAATCTGCAGTGGATATATAATATGACTTCTAAATATACAACGAAAAAACATTTTTCGAAGAAATATGATGTTTTCAATTATGGTATTTTATTTATGAAAATCATTAATGGAAGAAAAAACATAAATTTTTACAACAAGCGTTATTTAAATCGCCTAGGGTATATAAGTTTACAAACTCTACATAATCACTAACATCATGTCCAAGTTTTCAATGGTTACCAACACTAGTTTGTGATTTTTGCGGGCATGGAAGCTGTGGATTGAAGACAACAGCTTGGCATTAATAGATATTGAAGTTGATTATGAGCAAAGGTGTCTTCGGGAAATACCGAGAGGCATACATGTTGCATTGATGTGCATAGAAGAATGCGTAGTTGATCGACCAACAATGTCAACCATCATTTCATTGTTTAATTATGAGATTATTGATCTTTCATCTCTCAAATAATTTCTAGAGTGGATTTAAATAAACAATGCATTTACTTGTAATTAGTGTAAAAATAACGATAATGCACTGTAGTGCTTATTCAAATCCACACTAAGTGGAAAAATCAAAAGATTAACTGTACGAAATAGATGTTTGATCACATTTATTTGTAAGTAAATCTAGTAGAAATTTATGAGATTTCTTTTTTCCAAATTTACGGACACAAGGGTTTATTTTGACAATGCAAAGTAATTGAATGAAATTATAATTATCAAAGTAATAATTGTATTATAATTTTTTTAAACATGTATGACTGACGGTGTATAATTACAAAAAAAAAAAGTTAAAATATGCCTATAATCCTTGTACTTTTCAAAACTTAGGAACTTAGTCTCTGTACTTGTATTTTTAGGAATTTAATCCCTTCATTTTTCAGATTACAAAATTCAGGGATTATAGAAGGATTACATTCCTGAAAATACAAGTACAATGACTAAATTCCTAATTTTAAAAAAGTACAGGGACTATATGCAAATTTTAACCAAAAAAAATTCTGGGTTTTATCATTTTCCCAAAGTCATTGATTTTCTCGGAGGTGTTTCTGTCATTATCAGCTAATAAAACGAAAATGAGGAACTGTTTTGTCAAGCGACTCCTCCAAACTTCTTCTTCCTCTCGTTTCCTAAATTCTTCTCGTCGCGTAAGTCTCGTTTATTTTCCTTTATTTTTTTCTCTTTCGATGTGGCTTAACTTCTTTTGACATGAAATTTTTAGAAAATTTCATATTATCGTTTGAGTTTTGGGGCATTTCGCTGTTAGCTTCTTTTTTTTAATTTTGTTTGTTTAGATTCTTTAGCTGGAGCTATGTATTTAGCATTTGTATGAACTTAGAGCTGAAATGAATTTATATATATATATATATATATATAAGAAATAAGCAAGTAAACTGCTACAATTACGATATATTTACAATCATTAAGCAAAAATTGAACTATTTAGGTTCCAAACTGTACAAAGAGCTAAGTTAACACTATGGAAACCGATTCCTTAATCTGCATAAGCAAAAAATTGAACTGATTCCTTTGTTTTCATATAAAATAGATGTAAGCACTAAGCAGTCCAAGCAATTAGCAACATGAAAGTAATAAGAGCTTTGGTTTCGAAGTGGTTAAACTGCCATTGTCGGTTCCTCCTCTCAATTGAAAGCCATTCTTTGAATTTGGCAAAGCTCCTATCCTGCTTGCCAAACTTGGTTGGTTACCCTGCTAGTGAAAAAAGGTGGCTTCTGGTTTCATTTTCTTGCTTACAGAAAGAGCAAACTTCATCATTGTGGATTCCCCAGAAATGATCCTTTGTTGACAGTCTGTCCTTAAACGCCATCCACGGGATAATAGTACCTAGGAACATTGTACTGAAACCAGATTAACCGATTCCAAGCTACCTTATTTGCTCTATAGGTCTAGGAGCACTCCATATAGCAGCAGTAGAGTAGTGTCTAGCAAAAAAAAAAAAAAACTTGAATTTTGCAAATGTTGAAAGGGCATTTGGAGTGGACTGTTGCTTGAAATTCAGCTTAAATGTCTCGAGTTTGAATTTCCGGAGAGAAGTTTATGAGCTAGGGATTGGGGTTAACTTCCTTTTTATAAACCACCTTTGTATAAACCAATCACAATGAGCTTTTACATGTATTATAATTCTAACATTTAATTTCTTAAGCATGGACAAATTTGTTGAACATTTAGACACCTTACTTTGAATTGGTGTAGCAGTAGGAACCTATGCTAATTGTTACCCGAGCATATTTAAAGTTCCCATGTTCGATATTCTATTCCCAATACATATTTGGCCATGGAGGTATGATTCTACAAATATATAGAAGAGCTTCGAAAAAATTAGGCGCACAACTATGTCGAACACGTACCTCTGTCTTATATTCATCTGGGTTCAAGTAACATAGGTAAGAGTAAAATCTACTGGTATATAATCTGTGTGTGTGTTGCTGGTGATATGTGCTACTCATTCTAGGTTCTTAAGTCTCAATTACACTGCTTACCCATTCCCCCTTTTTAGAATGGAAAAAGTGTAGTAATTGAATTCATTCGTTTGTTAGTACATTTCATCAACCATAATCATATCACAAAAGCTGCTTTGGCATTGTTGTTAATCGATTATTATGCCATCTCTTGGATATGGGTATGTGTTTGGCATGGGTATGCTCAATTTTACTGAAATTTTATCTTATATTTGGAGGATTATATCCCATCCCCATGTCCAAATATATATCAGACATGAATACTTTAGGAAAAATTAGGAGTCCAAGTAACATAGGTATTATTAATTTGATCTGGGTACAATTTATTTGTTTTGTCTTTGGAACAGTATTAAAATCTGTCATTTACATCGTTGCATGCATTTCTCGAGCTTCACATCATCATTCTGTTAAATCCCCAAGAATCACATTCTGTGACCAACTATTTTTCCTTGTTTCAACTTCAGTTTTGTCTCACACTTCTGTTTGACTTTTATCTTCAACTACTTATGTGCATATGTGCTTTCTGTGTTTGTTACGTTCAGTCTAAACTAATTTTGACCTAATAGTATTATTAGGTTTTGGTTTCTGCAGAACAAAGTTTCAGCCCCCTTTATTGACAAGGAAGGTGAATCAGCTGAATCTCTAAGGTAAAGGTTAACTTGAGAAACATAGAGATTTAAGTTGTTTAAGATGTAAAGGGTATGGAATGATTTTGACTGGCCAACACGGCATACAAATTTCATCAAGTCACATTTGGTTCCCTTGCTCCTCCTCTTTAGGCTTCCATATACATCAATTTATTGACATTTCATTTGGGGTGTGTCTGGCTTTTGATTTTTTCCTCCTGCTTCTGCCTGTCAAATCTGGAGAACAACACATATCTTTACTGATTAGGTATGAATCACCAACACGGCATATACCCTTCATACCAATGTCGGTTATGACAAGCCTTCGTATGGCTGGAAATGCATCCTATATGTTGGAACACACCAAAAAGAAAAAAAAAAAAATAGATGCTGTCAAAACACTAACACAACAGGGACACAGCTGGAGGTTTACTTTTCTTTTTCATTTCTTAAAGTAAAATTTTAAACCCACAATACAATATAGCTAAAAAGGAATAACAAATCCTCAACTAGATTAAAAAAAACAGATGAATTAATAACTAAAATGATTTTTTGAGCCCTGGATATTAAATCAAGAAAAGGAACACATAAACAAGGAAGTGAAGAAAAAAAGAAAGGAAAGCTGTTGGCTGATACAGCCTTCATGTATAAGTGTTAGTGAAACTTCTCTTCACCAAAGGCAATGGTGAAGAACCATCACCAATCATGATTGGCAAATATAAGTTCAGTTTCTATATCTTCTCTTGCTTTGCCTCTAGAAACGTCTTAGGATTGTTTTCCTTACTTCACTTTTGCTTGAATGATGTTAAAAGCTATCCCTGGTATTTGGAGCAATTTTAGAACCACCTTTTGGTGGACTTATGTGCCTATCAATCACATTTATTTGCATTACTCTGTCCACCAAATATATAAACATTATGTTATTATTGTGTCTTGTGGTACCTGTATCCTAATTTTGGTAAAAAGGTGGTGTTTTGTTGTATCCATCATGTTGTACTCATATTGTGTTTCCATTTCAGTGCTTCATAGCCATTGAATACCAAACTCTTGTAATGGTTTCTGTTCAGCAATTGATTAAACTCTAAAGTATTTCATGCTTTTTGCTTGTTATAGAGTTTTATGTGTGTTTGAATCTGATTCATATCTTGTTCACAACATGGTTAAAAAAATCATATAGCTACTAAGTGTGATATTCATGTGACAGTATGTGACACACTCTTTAGTTTGCACTTAATGGAAGTTGCACACTTAGCATTCTGCTTTTTGCTTCTTTTAATAGGGAAAACCCGGGATTTTCTTATGGACTTAATTGGGGTTTGGCTGGAAAAGGTGTAATTGTGAAGGATAAAGCTTTCCAAAACTTGAAGTCTTCTGAGTTGCTAGCAAAAGGTGCAACCATTTCAGGTAAAACTTTATATGTATTGTCTGAACTGGTATTTTGTCCCCTTATATTGTTTACGTGTTTCTGATTCCAGGGTTCCCGTTTCTTTTGTCAGAAAGCTTGTCAGGGCTTCCACTTCATGTTAGAGGAACTCTTGGGGGAAATTCAACAATTTCAAAGGCACAATATAGTAAACTTTTGAAGCAGGCATGTCTTGTTTTGTTGCTCTACTATTTTTGTTCTTGTTTTGCCTTCTCTTAGATAGAAGAATGAATTTTTTTCTTATCTTCGCTCACTCTCCGGTTCACTCGCATGCATTCTTTCTCACACACCACCTCTCTATGTGAAGAGTTAGAATCTTAGAGAATAAATTTGGATCCTCCTTATTCAAAAATGATTACATTTTTGGACAAAATGTTCCCTGTTTGCATAAAATGCAAGCATGATCAGTTATCTTACTAGTGGGAAATGTCAAATTCATTACTGGGTAGGTTGAAGCTTAATTTCTGAAAGGTGCTTGTGGAAAATGTGACAAGAGAGAGATGCAGAAGACAAGTCCATATAATATATATATATATAGAGAGAGAGAGAGAGAGTAGTAATAGTGGACCATTTATGTAAAACAACAGAGTATCTGAGTACTTTTCAAGGAGAAAACAGAAAATCGTTATGTTTTATTTTTTGTAATTGTTGAAAATAAAAGATGTATTAAGATCACAGGTAAGAATGTCTTGCTTCTTGGATATCTATAGCAATACATAGTCTGATAGACAATAATGCTTGTTCTATTCTTTATTTTATCAGGTCACAACTCACATATCATCGATCTCAAACATCTTTGTCCATGATGGGGCTATCGGTTTATCTCCGGAATCTGATGCTAAAGTTCGTGTGATTAGTGACAGTCCATCTGCCATATTGTCACTTTCGAGCATTCTTTGGGAGACTCCTACTCGTGCTGTTTCCCATGATTCTTGTCCTTTAACCGTTTATGCTGCTACATCAATAAGGTTTGAAATTTTAATGCTGTTGTTGTTTCACTGATTCATTATATATCAGCTTCTAACATTTATTTCTTCAGTACAGCTGTGGAGGATATCATAGGGCTTGGAGCTCAAGGAAATAATGGATTTATAGCTGCTGATATCGAACGATCTTCACTTATTTTATGCGGTAAAGCATTTGCTGATATAAATGGAACTAAATTAGCATTAACTGCTTTATCTGAGCCAGTTATATTTGCACGTGGAGGCCTTCCATTATCTGCTAGGTAAAAAGCTTTCTATCTACTTCTACATTTCCAAAATAGATGTGCATATCTAACTCAAGTTTGTACATTGGAAACTTCAGGCTCCTAGTATCTTGCGATTCTGTAGTTCTTTTGTTTGCTCCCGAGAATGCCATTCAGAGTTGTTCCGATCTATTGGTATCTGCAGATGCCAGTGTAGTCCTTTCTCCTCAAGGGGTTGCACCTTTGTTTCAAACCAAAAAACTCGGTGGCATAAATCCATGCAGGATACCATCTGCTCTCATCCTTGCAACATCTGATAGGTAACACACAATACCTGAATGTTGTTCGGTTCGTTTTAACAATCATATGCAGTATTTGCAATGTCATCTGATGTTAAAAGAGTGGAATTTTTTTCTGTCCTGTAGTTCTGGAACCATCCCTTCTATATCAAAGCTCTCTCCGGGCCAAGCTGCTTATCACTTTTTGGCTGGCTATCAGAATGGGGAATTTGTGCCTGCTTATTCTAAAGGTCCTTCCTCTATTGGTGTATTAGACCTTGCAATGACCCTTCTCTCCAAGGTTAAAAGAAATGAGAAGTTACTTAACTTATATAACTTTTTTAAAATCAAAGCTTTGTATAATATGTTGAGTTAATTATCATCTTTATTTACTGGTAATGAGCTGCATTAATATATATGTTTCTAAATTGTTTGTGTAGTTGAAACAATACCAGATACCGACTGTCCTTGTTAATGTCGATGGAGGAGTACAGAATATTACGGGTAAGTAAAAATCATGAAAATATTCTCAATTATAGATCTGTTCATGGGTTGGGCTGTGCCGGGCTGGGCCATGGCTCAGTTCCAAAAATAAAATTTAAGGCCACGCCCAGCCCCGCCCCCACCCAAAAGCTAGTTTTGCTGATAAAAATGAATAAAATATATTTCACGTTAATATTTTATATAATTTTATAATTAAATTAATTTTAGACTTTTATTATTATTTAAATTGAATTCGAGCCAAGTTGGGCGAGACAAAAAAAAAACAAGTGATTCTTTTATATTTTTCCGGCTTTAAGGATTTGTTTAGTTATTTGGTTTCTTTTATTTATTTATTTATTTTATGTTGATTTTCAGGCAAAGATCTTGTGAAGTTGGTTACATCAGAAAAGGTTGCTCCATTTAGACTTAAAGGTAGTTTATGTAATCCTCTTTATTTGCAACCTTTTGCAATTGTTGAGTACCGTTTTACTGACTTCAAATGCCATTTACATATTCAGGTGGAGATCTTCAAAGGAAATATAATGCCTTTTTGTCTTGTAAGTTTCAATATATACCAGAAGAATTCTCCTTCTGAGAGCCAACTCCCATTAAAGTGTTTATATCCAAACATATCTATTCAGATAAATCTTCAAAATACACCCAGTTTTTGTTTTAAAAAACGCATATTTGTATCAGAGACTGAATTAGATGGAGATGGCAGCATCGTTGAAGCTAGGTTTTCAGAACTGGATTCATAGTCGAACTAGTCAAATCATCTGTTTGTACAATTTGATTAAATAAATTATCAAAAAATTCATAAAAGAAAAATCAATTAAACCAATTTTTTAGTCCGTTCTAGTCAGTCCATAACAATTAACATATCAATCAATTTTCTTTTTCGATATTTAGGCAATTATACTTTGAATCGATTACATGCATCTTTCCTTTTTTGTTGGAATTGTTTTCTACAAAACTAGCAACTAAACAACCACAAAAGAAAAACAAAACCCTAGATGAACAAAATATATTGATGCATTTACAGAACTGGTTTTTATCAGCAGCCTGTTTTATTATAAACCGAAGTCGACATACCTGGTCTTCATCTTTTAGGACTTAGGCACTTAGTGACATAGACGAGACTGAAGATAGCTTGTATTTACGGACTTTAGTAGAATTTTGAGGGTGGAATATGACCTCAGTACTTGATCTTACTTCAACTTCCCTCCATTCTGAACCTGAAGCTCCTTCACTTCGATAATCTCGAGGATAGTACACAACCTGGAGCTTTGAATGGGCTGCATCACCAAGTAGAGATATAAGAAGATTATATGACTATACAGATAAACCAGTATGTATGATTCAGCCAGCTAGTTATCAATGCTTAAAACAATTATTCTCCCAATATGGCCTATAACTTGTATAGTCATCATATTCACCATATCATGACCCTTGAAGAAAGAAGCTTTTTGCTTAATAACTTTTTTAACATATTCCTCATCCATCTAACATTTTGATTCCTAGAAATGATAATAACTTCATTCATATATATCCAGTGACTCACCATAAGTAACTTCATGGAGACAATTTTAAGATTTTAGAATTGACTAAAAAATGCGGTTTAAAATCAAACTACGGGGATTTACCTAATCCAAGCATGCTAGTCTTTTGGATGGCAATGTGACTAACTTTCGATCTCTTGATATTCCTCAAAGCCTGGGTATCCTCCTGCTTCCCTTTAAATTCCAGGAATTCTCCAAGAACATGCTTGCTTCCTTTAAGCTCCAGCCTACAGAAACCATGGAAAATAATGATTTCTTGAACTAAAATTGCCTACGATGAGAACATAACCAAAAGAATAACGAAGTATGCTCATACAACAAACACTTTATCTTCCTATACGAGTGCAGAATAGGAGCAATGGGTAGGGTAAGACAGGACAGCTTAATTAATACTTAATCCCTAATGCTTGACTCAAATTTTCTCAAGTTCAGTTTTCTTAGTACTGTAGTGTCATTTTATTTCCCAATGAATCTCTTAACACAATGCAATTCATTCAGTAGAAAAGCTGAGAAAACTAAGTAAAATCAAATAAAAATTTTCAGTACCATATAGTAAGATATATTATCGACATTATTGACAAAAAGGGAATAACATGCATAAGAAAATTATAACCTAATGTTAAACAAAGTGAAAAAAAAGTTATTGGCGCATCAGATAACAAACCTGTCCCACATAGGAGATGAGCTGAGAATGAAGTTAAGTTGCTGATGGAAAGAGTCCTGCATTTCCTTCTTCCCACCACGTAAAGCGCCCTTAACCCACCCGAATATCATACCCTTGGGTTCTGGTTCTAATTGCACCCATTGATCGTAAGTGATTACTTCAGGTGGAAAATTTCTATAAATCTCACTGCAATTGAAAAACTATTCAGTACATACTCTTATAAGAACTTTTTAAAGGAAATAAAACCATTTTGTACATACCGGAAGTTTGGATTGGGAATTATAACTTTGTAAGAAAAATATCCTTCAGGTAAAGCAACTCCCCTTTGTTCAAGATACGATTCAAGGACTGAAGCTGTGTTTTTAGCCTCTGCAACCTGAAACAACATATATTTTATAATTATCTTCACTGCTCTGCACTCTAGAGTTGGAAAATTTTCAACATATTTAAAGTAAGGCTTCGCAATTGTAGTCAACTTAATAACAATTTGAAATAGGTGGAAGACCCAACTTTATTATAAGACCATAGGAGTCACTAAACACACACACACACGCACTCACATACTGCTGACAAATACCATATCAAGCATCCACCCCAAAGCAAATTGGCAATAAGTAGAATGTGCAACTTTAATATAAGACCACAGGAAACCTAATACTTAAGAAATGTGAGATAAATTGTTTAAGCTTCAACCAAAAGCAAGTGCATATTCATAATTGCTAAAAGCCGATTTTGTAAAGTAATTCCTGTCTTTTGTGGATGTTCTTTTCAATAGAAAGATGCTTGAGAACACGGTGAAAAACGAGAAATCAATAAATTTACGCACTTAATACGGCACAACCGACACTAAGAATACAACCAATCTAGCAAAGCTTTTATGGAAACAGACACCCTTCTTATAATAAACATTCCAAAGCAATATAGATTGAGTTGCTGAAGAAGCAGGCATGTGAGCATGGTGAATTACAGGATCAGGAATACGCTCTTTCCTGTGGCTGCGGCCACCTTCAGAAGTCCAGCTACCATCATCATTTATAGAAACAAACCCTGACACATTCTTGACAGAAATAACCGCTGCTTCTCTGCACAAATGCATCAAGAAATAAAATGAGCATTAAAGAGAAGTCCAGTCGTTACATAATCATATCCTTGCAAGTTGCAACTAATAAAAACACAGATGACAATGAGAGATAAAGTTCTCCCTCTCAATATATATGTATTTGGCATGTTTTCAATCTTGTTTCAATGTTTCATCTTCATAAGCAACTTAAACAAGCCAAATAAAACTTATATGCATGTGTGTATACATATATAAGAACATAAGCTGAGAAAATGAAATGAAGCTCGCAAAGCAGAAAAAACTTACCCTTTGGTAACGAGAACAATATCGATACTCTTTCGAGAACCAGTGTCAGCATCCGGAATGTTAAGCCCCACATACACTTTTCCACCACAAAGCTTTTCTAGTCTACAAAGATGATGCAGAAAAAGAAACAGTTATAGAGGAGATGGGGACTTAATTATGGTCAATGAAAATCAATGGAAAGATTGAACAGCCGAAATATTCTGTTTTTCATATTTGATCTCCCAAACCGAAATAAAAAAACAAAACTACTAAAAAAAGTCTTAGAGTGATTTCAATTTTCCAGGAAATCAAGCAAACCTTAACAATCCAGTAATATTTACACAATCAAACTCATTTTAGCAACAGGCTGTACCCAAATCAAGAAAGTTTCACACTAATTTCGGACAATTTTATCATAAAATCATAAGAAATGCTGAAATTGTAAAAAGAAAAGAAAAGTACCGATTGGCGACGGAGAAAATAGCATTAAAATCAGAGGTTTCCACGTCTAAAACATCGTTGCCGCCATAAAAGAAGCGCCGAAACAACTGGTAAATGATAATTCCGCAGATGATCTCCAACCACATTCTCAACCTTTTTTTAAAATATATAATTTAAAATTTAAGAAAAAAAAATTGACAGAGCTGAAGATAAATCGGGAGTTTTTTTTTTCTCGTTAAAATATTAATCAAAGAGAAATTGAAGTTTTAGGATCTTAAATTTTTTGTTTTCTGCGCTTGTAATAGGAACGGCGCCGTTTACCAGCGGTCGTCCGTGTTTTGGAGTGACCGTGTATACCAGCTTTTCAACACCTTAACCATTTGGTATACTGAATTTATCGATGATCTATGATCTATAAAATTATATTTTTCATCATATTCTTACATTTACATTTTAAATTGATTATATTTAATTTAAATTTTTTGATTAAAGAAAGGTTGA